>QLNU02015003.1:22770916-22846540 GCA_006491805.2 Dysdera silvatica | reverse complement strand
CTAGAATTACTCATATGGGCGCCACTGGTTTGGGGACTCCAGTTTCTTCGACAGCAGAGGCTCGAATTCCTCCGAAAACTATAGATTACTGAGCAGAATGTCTTTTCTGGTCCTTGTGTAGGAAAACAAACTAAAAAATTATTAAAAACTTTAAATTTCATTAAAACTTAAATTTTACTAAATTTTAAATTTTATTAAACTACTTCAAAACAAACTAAAAAATTGCAAGAATGAATATTAAGAGGCGAAGTTATACTTTAGAAGGGGAAGTTCTAGTTTGAATTACCAATGACCTGAACCGCCAAACGACCCTGCCTCGCTATTATAAATGAAGGGACACACTCAGCGATTCGGTCATTGAACGATTTGACATGACACTGTTAACTTATATTGTATGGATTAGAGATGTGCAAAATCATTCGTTGAACGATTTAACCTGTTAACTGGGTATGACAACATTTTTCGTCATTCCCAGAAGACTACCGAAATGCGAATGACGACATTTTTCGTCATTGAAATTAACCGTATTATGTTGAACGCATTACGTTTTATGTAGTTCTTATATATTTAATCCTAGCGTGATGGTGTGATGACATTACTTATCACTGTGAAAAAAAGTCCCCAGTGTGAAACGAGTTTCACAAAATTTTATTCCCCGGTTAACAGGTTAATGAATGATTCTTTGACTATTATCATAAATGAGCGGACCCGTTCAGTGATTCGGTCACTGACCGATTCGACACACTGTTCATTTATATGGTGAGGATATAAAAAGTTCGGTACAGTGAAGTCGTGTTTTTACGAAGTCCTAATTTATGAACTATACCGGTTCTTTTATCAGCTGTCAGTGCCATATATATATAAATGGGCACGTTGGGCACTTGCCCAGGGCGCAAAAGGCGGCGGATCTTTTTTTAAATTGCAATTTATTTACCGTAGAATTCTGACGATCAGCTCTCCGAGAGAAGGCGCCCTCTACCTTTTTTTCTAAATCTGAAATTCTGAAAAATTGCGCGAAACGATCTTCGACCCCCAAGAACGGATCCAGGCAGGGGGCGTGAGCCCCCTGAGAATAATAAATTTACATTAAAAATGATTATTTTCAAGTAAAAAACACTTAAAATCAAATTCACAAGTGAAATTTTCAAGCTTTGCGCCCTCCCTGAAATTTTGTTCTGCAGCAGCCCTTGCCCCCTCCCCCAATATCCAAAAAACTGTCATCAAATAAAATTAATTTATTCATAGAGAAATATATTTTTTTATTTGACAATAATAATAACAACAGCATAAGTTGATTATAATTCTTCCCATCCCCTGGATTTTTCTTTGTACAGGGTCTTCCAGATGAGATGATCTGATAAAAAAATTCATAATTAATTTTATTTTCAGTCCACTTAAAAAGCAAGCATAATTTTCAAAAGAAAATTGTTCAACTATTTTTTAAAAAAAATTTTGTGGCACGTTTCGATGGAGCATCATTAGGAAAAGCGACAACAATGGCGGATCGTAATCTCACTTTCTTGAACTGTCGTTTTAATGGATGCGTCATCTCCAATCGCCATTGGCGTACGCAGGGTGGGTGTTGATGAGAGTGGTAACTCCCCCATTGTAATGAAATTTTGTAGTAGTTTTAACATAGGAATATATGGGTTGTAGCCCTGTAGCCCCTCATTGAGCCTATAACCCACCCCTTACGAACTTTCTGCGTACGCTTATGCCAATCGCTATCCCGATTTCTTCAATGATGTCTTAAAGTGGCTGCCCATCAACTCCGATGTAAATCCTTGCGACTTCTTCCTGTGAGTCTTTCTGATGATGATGAATTGGGAAGGGTGGCCGCCGGAGACGGCGCTGTAATCCCAGCTACGGGGCTTTCCAAAGCAAGAAGTCTTTAAACAAAGGATACAGAGCGAACTAAAACTGAAGATTGAACAATGTGCTGCAACCGCCACCCGTGAAACTCTTAATCTAGTTTTTGACAACATTCTCATTCGAGTACAGGAAATTTTGAATAGACATGGTGGACACATCGAACGTATTGTGTAAAAAATTCCGAACTATTTTCTTTCAAAAACTGTACTTGTTTTGCTCGTAGGCTGAAAATAAAATTAATTATGGACTTTTTTTTTATCAGGTAGTTTCGTCTAAAAAGCCCTATATTTGAGGAGCGAATGCTAGACAACAGGAGGAGGAGGAGGAGGATTGTGCAAGGGTTTCATTGGGAAGGGTGGCCGCCGGAGGCGGCGCTGTAATCCCAGACAGGACGCTTGAACAGCGTAATCAGCCGCCGAGGCGGCTGAGAGGGAGATGGATTGCCGATCAACACGGCATTCATAGATGCACGTTCACGTGAAAGTAGTCATTTAATGCTAGACAACAGATTGGAGAGAGAGAAAAAGTGGTAACAAATGAGGGAAGAGATAGTTTGGGAAAAGCAGTCACCAGGTGTATATTTAACAAATGAAAGGATAAGAAACTCATCTTTTTATAATAATTTCATCGTTAAATCGTTAGTTGTTGTAAACGATTTTCACTGTATGTATATACATATGCATGCACAATAGAACTTTTTTAATACATAATTACGAAATATATATAGTGCAGGCGGGGTGCTGGCAAAAGTGTAGTTGCCATAATATAGTAGAAGTTATTAAAGCTTGAAGATGCCTGTATTTCATCTGGGCCCAAAAACATATACTAGTAGGAACTGCTCCTACTACCCTAAGGCAGGTCCGTATTTACAAATGGGCATGTTGGGCAGGACGCCAAATTTGTAGGGACGCAAAAAGTGGCGAATTTTGTATTTCTTTTAACTACAATCAATCTACCGTAAAATTGCTTCGATCCGCACTCCCCGAAAAAGCGCCCCTTCACACCTTTTGTCTTCAATTGAAATTCTGATAAAAAAAAAAAGTCTAACGGATCTGCCCGCATTTAAATATCGAAAAGAAATAAAAAATTTTTCGTTAAATAAACTAAATTTATTTATAAAAATATCGTTATTTTATCTTATAATAATGCACATAAGGTAATCATAAATGTCACCCCTTCCCTATCCTCCGCGAGTTTTCATTGTATTTGAGGGGGCGGAATGACAGAATTTTATTTGTTTTTAGTATGGCGGGAGGGGACGTGGGGTAACTGGCTTCGAAGTCTTAGGAGCTAATTTTGTTTAGGGGTTAGGCCCCTAGTTTTTCTAATGGAGGGGGCGCCAAAAATCGTTGTACCCAGAGCGCTTCGTATCCTAAATCCGGCACTGCCAGCTGTTGCGTTTGTCCCGAGAGGTATTCTATGGAAGAAATGTTAATTTCCATTTACGAACTTTTTTTAAACTTTTTCTGGGGGGCCCGTATGCGTTCGTAAAATCGAGAGACCATTATATTAGCATTTCTTCTCCGAATTCCTGAATACTTTGTTAAGTATTGCCATTCAAGGAACGATGCTAGAAGTTTAAACGATTTTGGTCAATGACTATTTCGTGACAGATTGATTATTCTAAAACGCGTTGTCCCTGTTCTTCTCGGTTTCTTCCAAAAATCGCCTGGCTTTTATTTTCTTCTGTTTCTTTCAATGCGCGTTTGTATGTTTTTCCTTTTTTTTTTTTTTTTGTTACGGAGCTATTACGTTGGTATGGCACTGGTGGTTTCTACTTTTGGTTGTCTTGACACTGAGTTAGATGGATGCAAATTACAGCCTGGACACCATCTATCCACAGAACCACATTTCCGTTCATCAATCTTAGTTAGGTCCACTGATTCCATCTCTGGAAAAATGCGTGGATTGGAGATGAAAGAGCCATATTCTTGAATATTTATATCTGCCCTCTCAAATTTCTGTTTTTGATTCCGAAAGTTCCCTCCATTTCCTTTTTCTTTTTTTGTCGTCAACATACCATCGAATTGTATTTGAATCTGAGAAGCAGGGAATTCGGCAGGAGAACTATCGATGCAAAATCGTGGTGGTCATTGACTTCGTTTACCGTGATTCATATTTACATTATAGATGGACACGATCATTCATTGATTGGAAGAATAAATAGTTCTGATCATTTTTCATTAACTCAGTGCTATATCAGAGGAAAAATTAAATTTATAAAGAAAAGCATTGGTCCCAAAAAGTATTCCATAAAATTGATGTTAATTCCCTCTCCGATTTCAAATTTCTCAAGTAAATTTGAAAGAAAAGGTTTTAATTTTATATTCATTATAATTACATATCGCATTTCTTTTGAAATATATTTTTACTGTATTTCACGTAGAAGTGTAGCAATTCAAGAATTGTGTATGGGGGGTTGCTTATGCCGCTTTAAATAAGGTTAAAATAAGCAAGGAAAGGGCAATTTATTTTTGTATTGCCTAAGAAGAAAGGACATCCTCCTGATTTTTTTTTTGTGAAAAGAATTGTCAACATTATATAAAAAAAATCAAAGTAATTAGCTTTGACACTTTACTGCAATAAATTCCTGAAATTTTCATAAATTTTGCGACCAAAAATTTTTTTTAATTGCACATTTGTAAAGATTACATGTAAAGTTCCAGAATTTTAGAAGTCGTATATTATAGCTTGCACTTTTGTGCTTAAAATGACACCAAAATGAGTAAAATTAGTTCATTAATAACAAAGTTACAGTTATTAAAATCTTGCAAACTACCTTGTCCGTTGGCGTCATTTTGTTAAATTGCGCCAAATTTTGAAGTGACCGCCTGACCTCAATTTTAATCCAAAATTTCTAAAAAAAAAAACAATAATTAAACCATTTTTCATAATGTACTTGCTGATAAAAATTTCACAAAAATCTTGCATGAAGGCAACGAGATTTTTTTTTTATTTTGGGGGATTTGAAATGAAGTAATCCTCCTACATTATGGCACTCCTTACTATCAAGATACGCCCCGGTGAATTTGTGTGTTTACCATTATATGGCAGTTATGTAATCCCTGTGAAGTATATATCACATCAACATAGTAGTTTAATAATATGCAATTAAGCATATTTTTGAGTGCTATATTTTCTTAGAAGTTATAATTTCTTTACGTTGAAAACTGAATTTTCGGATTAGCAGAAATCGGATTACCCCTTTATTCCGGAAAAGCGGGGTTATACTGGTGATGGCATGAACTTGAATGCAAAAGCTTGCGAGACATAAAATTTCAAAACGAGGGCATTATTGAAAGTGTGGTGTGTAAAAAAAACCCCGCAAAGGTATCTTTGTTAGATTGCTTTTCATTGTTAGAACATCTATTCTGTAGACTGATTCGTTAACCTTATCATGTGATGATAATTTTATGCCATCGTACCCTCATATGAGGGTATTTTATTTTTTCTTGTGAAGCATTTTGGTTTAGTTATGAAGGACTTTACTTTTCTTATGAAGGACTTTACTTTTCTTATGAAGGATTTCACTTCTTTTCTTATGAAGGATTTTACTTCTTTTATGAAGGTTTTTGCTTTTCTTATAAAGGATTTCATTGTTCATAATGTGGAGGTCTGTCATCAATTATTATTAATGTTAGTTATCAATCTACAA
This sequence comes from Dysdera silvatica, assembly GCA_006491805.2. Lineage (NCBI taxonomy): Eukaryota > Metazoa > Arthropoda > Arachnida > Araneae > Dysderidae > Dysdera > Dysdera silvatica. The sequence continues at coordinate 22,841,013 of QLNU02015003.1, read as the reverse complement.
TAAAAGACCCTCATAAGAAAGGTAAAATCCTTCATAAGAAAAGTAAAATCCTTCATAAGAAAAGTAAAATATTTCATAAGAAAAGTAAAATATTTCATAAGAAAAGTAAAATATTTCATAAGAAAAGTAAAATATTTCATAAGTAAAATCCTTCATAAGAAAAGTGAAATCATTCATAAGAAAAGTAAAATCCTACATAAGAAAAGTGAAATCCTTCATAAGAAAAGTGAAATATTTCATGAGAAAAGTAAAATCCTTTATAAGAAATACAAGTTTTAATGAATACCCAAGCAATTATACCGGTCGCATTAATTACAATATGTAAGTTTTAATGAAATATTTTGACTTTAATGACTTTCCTAACAAATGTCATTAACTGATATTGACGTTTAGCATTGAGATTTAATTAATCAAAAGGAGGATTACTTAAGCAATATAGATGGCTGTGAAGAAATTATTCAAATATGATTGAGGTTTTGATACTCCAGTTTTATATGTGGTCCATACTAGAATTTGTGTTTTAGATAGCGATAATTTTTTTTCTCTCTGTCTAAAGCATAGGTTATAGTATCAACTAATATATATTATTGATACTAGAACCTATGCTTTAGACAAAGAGGGAGAAAAAACTATCTCTACCTAAAACACAAGTTCTAGTGTGGATCTCATATAAAACTGGAGTATCAAAAAAAAAATAAAATTGTTTTTTAATTGTGCTTTCGATTGTAGTTGGGAATGGTGAACCGCTGAAGGAGGCTCCATTTTCCCAGAGTATGAACAATACATACAAGTTGAGTGCCAAAAACTTGATCATATTTGAAATGTAACTAATAACTTTTCCCAGTATCTCTTGTTTGTGCTAGTTAACAATAATATTAATAATAATATATATATATATGAAAAATAAAGAGAAATGTTAGAATACTTTATTATGTGGTAATACTTCTCACATTTGGCTAACTAACAAATGTCGAGTATCTGTTACGCAGCCAAATGTGAGAGTCGGACTAACAAAAACCGAACGTCTGTTCGCGAATAATGTTTTCAATTTTATTTGGCATTGGATTTACATACGTATATCATCACGTCGCCATTCAGTTATGATGACTATGATTCAAGCGGAAGAATTCTCTAACGGTGCCAAAATCGTTGGCATCGGCATTGCTACCCAGTAATACCATTCGCGGTTCTTCTTTGGACCAGCAACAAGCCAAACGATCGGATGTAAACTTTTTCGATGAGGGAATCTGGCAACATTCCATTCGAAGAAACCCCCATTCAACCGTTTACAGCAGTGTCTATTCCATAAAAAGAAGAAAAAATAATTGCTTGAAACAGAACGCCCAATCTTCAGTTGCGCCGCTTCAATAAAAATACAGCGAAAACCGACTTAAGAATTAGGCGGAAAAATGATCTTCATTTTGTTAGAGTAGTTGCAGCCGTATCGAAGCCTGCCGTAGTAAGTCCCGATGGACATGTAGTAGCTAATCTGTTATCGTACAGTCCGTGAGGGGTTGGAACCTACACTGCTTTGCCCAAAGAGCTAATATGTCATACTCTGTCTTGAAGTTCTTTGGAATGCTGCTCCTTGATTCCTCTGGTCCCGATCTGTTCTTCCTCTGTCGCTGTAATTTTTTTTCCTTTAACGTTACCATCTAAAGGAGAAGGGGGGTGAAGTGCGGCCCGAAAGCCTCCGAGGAGAAGAAAAAAATTGTGACACTAATTACGGCTTAGATCTGAATGACTTTTGCTCCGAACTAGAAAAATATTCCCTCTATCTGTCTTCTTTGCTAGTTCTCTTTATCCTCCCCACCCCTCCTCTTCCGTTGCCATCTTAAAGAAAACATAGGCTGCTCTTCGTCAAGCACTGCATGGCCTCCAACGGTGTTTTCTGAATCAAAAGACTAAACGTGGCAATAATGTTTGACATTCGCAGACGACATTTATTTAAAAAAATAAATATTCAAAATTTCTCGTAGAAAACTGGCAACTATGTATTCGACTTTTGAAAGAGGTAACAACGCCCACACCTAAAAGATACAAATGGGGAAATTAGAGCAAAAGAACTCGAAAATGTTATAGAAAATTGCGTAAGTAATTAGGTTTATTATCATTTAAGATCCTGTGATTCTCAATTTTATACATAAAAACGAAAAGAATATTTAAATCATCTGCGGTTTGCTGATGACATTGTTATTTTTTCAACGAACCCATCAGAACTCCAAGACATGGTACAGGAGCTCTCAACTAGAAGTAAAGTCTCAAAACTGGAGGGGCGCATTCCCCCTTGCCCCCTTTCAAATTACGCCTATGAAGGGATGTAATATAAAACAAAGGAAAATGATTTTGAAAATTAATGCTCATGTGGCCCTGCGGTGGCGCAGTGTGGTAACGCGTTCTCCTATTGCGCGGCTAATCCGGGTTCGACTCCCAGCAGTGCAAAAAGAACGCTTACTCAGAGATCTCATAAAAGATCGCACTGCTCACTGTAGTCCGGGGTTTGGTTCCCTAGGCCTTAAGAGGTTCGGATTCCTCGGAAAACAGTAGGTCCCGGCGCAGCATGACCACTGTAGTCTTTGAGCCGTAAAACCACAAACAAACAAATGATGTTCATGGGGATTTTGCATGTAATTTATATGGTATAGATCACAAATGATTAATTAGCATAAATTAAAAGCTATTTATTATATGAAAATTAATTATAATTAAATCACAAATTAATAATCGGAGCTGTTTAGTAAAAGATGCGTTGGTTTCTTTAGTTGGATTGTTGATTTTTAATGTATTTTATAATGGGGAGCAAAATCGCTGGGTCTTCCATTATAGTTTAAACGTTATTTGCTTGGACTTGGCTATTTTTGTTGCACACATTCTGCCCCTCTACTGTATTTAATTGCAAGTCTTGTTAAGTTACAAGGATTTCAAGCGAGACTCGTGCGCTTGAAATTGGACTCCTGCGCCTTAAGTGAGACAAATGCTTCAAAGGAAACCCATGAGCCTTAAGTGAGAAAAATGCTTCAAAGGAAACCCATGAGCCTTAAGTGAGACAAATGCTTCAAAGGAAACCCCATGAGCCTTAAGTGAGACAAATGCTCCAAAGGAAACCCATGCGCCTTAAGTGAGACAAATTCTTCAAAGGAAACCCATGAGCCTTTGAGACAAATGCTTCAAAGGAAACCCATGTGCCTTTGAGACAAATGCTTCAAAGGAAACCCATGTGCCTTAAGTGAGACAAATGCTTCGAAGGAAACCCATGCACCTCAAATTAGACTTTTAAATTTAAAAATTGAAGTGCGCTTCTCACATCTAACTATTAAATAAATTCATAATCTGCTTGAGTGCGCCCTATAATATCACATAGGTTTGCTTAATGGAAAAGCTAGGCTCTTTTAAAGTGAGTGAGAGAGGGAGGGAGAATTCTGTCTTTAATTATAATAGTCATCGTAAGCGGAAACGATGACTTAACGCAGCTCGGTTTAAATGACAATTAAGAATGCACTTGAAAAAGCAATTACAGCAAATTTGGGATTCCGACTTGGATGGATCAGATTCTTGGTTTGTGCACACCACCTCCTCAAAGGCATCCAAAATATGCGCTAAACCACAAGAGCTGGAAATTTATTATTAATTGCTTGACCATAAGCATTTCAAGCAGGTAAATAGGTGGCATGAGCATTCTTTATACGTAGTAAAAGGGATCCAGGAACTTCGATACCTTAGTAATTACGCCTGGGATGGTGATTTTGTCGCTGTGTGTGTGGTGGGGGAGACTCGAAATTTGTTTGTGGTCGCAGGACAGATATCGGAATTTCACGGCTGAAGTTTTACACTGATATTACGAAAAACAAACAAACAAACATTAATAAAAATAACTAGTATCTAAGTAAAGAAGTACTGATTTTTTAAATTGATATTTACATTATAAACCATTTAAATTTTAACAATGCTATCAAAACGACATTGCGCGAAATCAAGGTATTTATATAAGTAGACGACGTTTTGGTACACTATATATTGAACATACACCAGTTTCCAATTTTCTTTAATTCAGTGTCTGTTGTCTTGTGAAGCGTTTGGAGATATAAAAGAGGATTGTTCGACATTGACACGGTTTGTGGTTAGATATACAAAGATGGCTACTTTATGTAGCTAAAAGAAACTTCTTTTTTTTTTCTCATTCCAGAAGTCTAGTAAATTTTTGAGACAGGTAATTCTTGTATATTCTCCATTGACATTATAGTTGACATTGTCATCTATTGACATTATAGTTAGTGTTTATCATTGAATATAGGAATATGGTTGGAAAAAAACCAAGAACAAATCTAAATCGTCTGATAAGATCCTAGGGACTTTAATTGATCGGGATTAAGCCCTGTTTTAAAGAAATTTGCGATTGGCTGACAAAATCTTATTTTCTTTTTTCAAAAATAAATAGTAATGCTGAATTTTTCCTTAAGAAGTGGATAATAGTTCTTGGTATGCCGTGGAAGAATTGCAGATTCATCGAAAGCCTGTAGGTCACAGCGTAGCAGAACCTTCGTTGCCTTTGCGCCATAAAACGCAATTATCAGCTTGGTTGTTAACACGGTTTTTGCCCTTACTAAACCGTATGTATGGCCTTACCTTGCCTGGCGCGGAATGACCCTTGATGTCCTTGCGCCATAAAAACACAACCAATCAACCAATTTTTTCTTACTAAAGATTGGCTCTGATTCCTGGAACGATTAGTTGCGCGTAAACGAAATGTGGTTCGGAAGTTCACAACCTCACTTTGATCCCAGATGACCTGTCACGCCATCTTGAGACGTGGAAATGCAATCAAACCATGGACTTTATCGTCTTAAACCTTCGTGTGGAGATGTAATTGTGACAAGGCACAGAGCAGTATGATTCCGCCAGTGCAATATAGTTCGCCCTTTCTTACGTTAACAGAGTTAATAGAAGATACATTTCGGACATAAAACATTAAAATAATGCTCAAATACATAAAACATAGGCATATTTGTGCAATTAAAATCTGGTATTTATTAAATTTAGAAAAAAGACTCATTATAGCAAGCGCTGACGTCATTTAAGTAACTGACCACTCAGAGGACTTCGTTTGCTTGGCTGGAAATTTGTCGCGTGGAAGTTTGGCAACCGCGTTTTTCTGCATTCCAAATTAGGCGATAAATAGCCTAATAATGTTGAGGGCTATCTCATTTTTCGTTAATCTGCGAAAGAATACTCGTTGCTCGGTCGTGAATAGGTCGCCGTAATCCGCCTTAACAGTGTACCAAGTTAGCTTTGCGGCGAATCTGGTTAAAATTTTATTTTGACGTTGATTATTAGTCAAAATTTTTGTTTTGAAGTTGATTATTGGTTTTAAATGGTTTGGTTACATGTGATCTATTCCGTACAACTTTCGGCTTCCTGCAGCATATGATAACGCGTTTCACATGAGAATAATATCCATGTTCGCATTCAGCAAGGATACCCAGTAGAGCTGAGACAGCCTCCTTAGACGGATGCAACCGCAATTACCACAAAAATATTGGTTTGTTACAAATATAAATGTAAGTCTTTGTATATCGAAATTCTCTAAAGAATGCAACTATTTGATTTTTTCGAATATTGTAGAAATATGTGTATATGAAAATTCGATGGAAATTAAATTGTGTAGTTCGGCAGATTTTTTTTTTTAAACTTTAAACGTACGTCAAGAAGTTAAGTTATAGTTGAAACCTCGGTTCAAATTGCAAGTCTTTGAATTCGGGCCTCGAATCCTGAGCTCGAACTCATCTTTAGGACTCAGCGCTTGCCCCCTCCCCCCCTCCCTTTTTTTTTCTGCAGCTCTATAGTTCGGGCAGTGCTACTATCCTCGGAATAGATAAAGCCTTCTGGCTAGTTTATCACGTGACCAACAGTAGGCGATCGTTTTTCCAATGCATTCATTATATTGCTTTACTTACGGACTTCCTTTTTTTTTCTTGTTTAATTGTAGTTTTCAATGGATCCACTTCAAATTTAGCACAGATAATAAGTATTGAGCCATAAAATTTGCATGCTAAGGTTGGCTATTACATCACTAAAATTTATTTTTTAAATATTTTGTTTACAAAGCATAAAAGTGAAGTTTTTAAATGCAATGCGCTCTAATTTTTTAGTTCAGGGTTGGAAAGATGATTGAAAAAAGACCCTTATTTGATTTAAATAATTTTTTTTATTTAGTTTGTAATATAACTAATAATTTTATACATTCCTGTTCGTTAAGAGTATGCAACCTTGTTTATATGAAAAATCTTTCTGCAGAAAATTAGTAAGTTGTAAATACTTATCAGAATCACAATAAGTCACATTTTTTCAGGCATCTTATGAAAGAAATTCCATGATCAAAAGTGGCATAAAAATCGAAGGTTACAAAAATCGATAATTCTGACAAAACTAATTTAGAATAACAAATTTACTCACATGAACATTAACAATCTTTCTTTAATCATTTTCCACATATATATGAGAAAATTTGTATTTCTAAATCAGTTATAATATATACAGTATCAATAAGCATGGACATGATCATTATATCAGATAAATAAATATGAACAGAAAATATTTAGCCGCATGTAATTTTAAAAATTATATTCGAATACCAACTTTCAAGTACGATCTTATTGGGTAAATATTAATTCCAAGAAAAAGCCACTAATAGCACTAAGGATTGCTAATCAAGAAATGTAATCAATAATAAGACAAAATCATTCTCAATATTCAAGAACGCAAATTAATTTTCTAAATTTTGGGACTTACAATTTTAAAGTTCCTTTGAAAAGATCCACCACCACTTTTTTTTTTAAATTACTGTTTTGATTTAAAAGAAATCATTTAATTTACAAGCAGCCTGTAGTTATTAGAATACTATAAAATCTAAATTTCGCATATTTTCAAATGTGACTTATTTCATTATATGTAGTGTAATTCTTCGATAAATTTATTAAAATCGGGATGTAAGCTGGAAAATTTTCCAATTAAATCTTTTGTTAAAATGTAAAAAAAAATTCTACATTTTTTCAATTTCTTTTCGTTTTTTTTATTGCTTCTCCCTTACTGTATATATTTGTGATAGTTATAATTATTCCCTTTACCTTTGTATTTTAATTTATTTTATTTTTAAAATCGTACGTACGGCCTCACCTTGTCCGACCCACAATGACCTTTGTTGTCACTGCGCCATAAAAATGCAACTGATCAATTAAGATTCTTCCCGTCATGGCATTACTGATGGTCTATAACAGAGATCTTCAACATTTTTCAGTCCGAGAGCGCAGTATAGCCCAGATGCTCTTGCGCCATAAAACATCCAAACAAACAAACAAACCAATTTTGCTTATTCCCGTAGGCCTGCGGGTCCCACGACGGTATCAATAACATTAGAATTGGACAAAGGCGGCTCAAGGGGTGCGCCCCCCCCGGATCAGCTTTTGTTAATATTTTTTCCTTAAGTCTCTATATTAGTTTTGCGCGAACCCAAAAATATTTTCAAGATTTGCCTCTGGAACTGAATAATATACAGTAACAACTGTCTAAGGCGGAACCTGCATAAGGCGGAAACTTGCTCAACACGGAATTTTTTTACGGTCCCTTCAAAAGTCAATGGTAGTTAACATTAGCTAACACGGAAACTGTCTAACGCGGAAGCGGAAAGCACTATTTAATCCCGTTAAAGAGAAAAACCTGCATAAAGCGGAAAATCGCCAGTAGGAAGAAAATTTTCTCAGCAGAAAAAGGAAAGAGGGTTGTAATACAATGCAAATAGCAAAGTGGGGGATGACGAATAAAAGACATTTTACAGATATAGAATGCCCTTGTCCGCATAGGCGTAGCCACGGGGTGGTTTTGGGGGTTGTAACCCCCCATTGCAATGAAATTTTGTATATTTAACATAGGAATATATGAGTTATAGCTCTGTATAACCCTCTCAATACGTCTATAATCTCTCTTATGAACTTTCTGCCTACGCACATGCTTGTATGACCACCATTTTGCACACCACCCACCCACCATAGGAATACCTAGAAAGTTCATAAGGGGAGGGTTACAGGCTTACAATGGGGGGAGGGGGCTACAAAGAGACACCATTATACAAGTTTTTTGTATTTCGTTTACGAGTTTTGTTACGAGATTTTTGCCACTGCTTATTTTCAATAATCCTGTTAATATCAGGTCTTATTTTTGATATTGCAACCCTAAGAGCACTGGCGTAATCAGAGGTGGGTGTTGATGGGGCTTGCAACCATCCCGTTGCAATGAAATTTTGCATATTTAACATAGGAAAATGCGAGTTGCAGCTCTGTAATCCCCATTGAGCCTATAACCCCCTTATGAAGTTTCTGCGTACGCCTATGCCTAAGAGTGTTTTTAAGGTAGACGCCAGTTATTCTGGTCCTAACTTTTAATTTTTTTACCTTAATTTTTGAAAACAGATGTTTGCAGACGCATTGGTGTAAGCATGGGGGTGGGGTGATAGGATTTGTAATCTCCCACTTCAATAATATTTTGTGTATATACATATGGATATATGGAGTTGTAGCTCTAAAATCCCCCCCTCTTCCCAGTTGTAAGCCTATAACCCCCTGTGTACTTTCTACGTCAGCCTATGGGCAGAATATATGTTCAAGTATAGAGACATTTTCAGAGCATGCTGTCAGATGGTTGGGAAGATGTTCTTAATAACCAACATACTCAAAATAGAATTTGACGAGCCCTAACTTGAATTTTTTTTAAATCACTGTTGCACTGCAAATCGATAAAACTACACCTAGTGCCCATATACGCTAGAAAACTAAAGTAAAACACGATTGAGGGGAACCTCGTGTTACTTTAGTTATATAGTGTTTTAAGATATTTTTTATGAAATATGAAAATGACAACAGAATAAAATATATAGATTTCAGACTCGGAGGGAGCAGGGACGTTAATTTTATGTGAAATAATTTGTATTTTTTCGTGAGTCGGCGGTCCGCGGGTTGAAGACCCCTGGTTTAAAAGATCATGGCACTGCAGATAAGATATAATTGTGGAAATTTTAATATTCAGCGCTTTTGCTTATTAGCGAAAACATTGAGCATTTTCTCGAAATTAAATATCCTTTTGCAAAATGCGAAAAAACTAATGCAGCTTAAATCCTGATTAAAATGTGTTTTGAATATGAAATTGATAAAAAAAGGCTTTCTTATTTTAAAACTAAATATGACTATTAAAGAAATAAGTAATAATAACAAATTATAATAGAAAATAAACATCATTCAAATGATTTGAATCAAATTAAATAAAATTTATCGAACACATCTATAAAGCATTTTACATACAGGTTTTCGTTGTTCTTTTTATTTATGAATTTTATTTATGAATTTTTATTTATGAATTTGATTGAAGCAATGAACATTTAACTCACCAGTGCAGGTAAATTACGAACTTTCTGCATAAGGGCCATTCGATCAAATGTTAACCAAAGGTCAAAATCGTTAACAGTATGTGCATAGCTATCTTTGCATATTATTTTACAGATTGAAATCTTTATTTTTCATATATACTGATTTTTTAGTATATTTTAAATAAAAATTTATTTACTCAAAAGTGCGACATTTATGGAATTTTTAAAAATACATTATTTTACTGATCATTTTTAATAGAAATTTTTTTTTTTTCTAAATTTGTATGCCTTATATAATCTTACAATTATACTGAAAATATAATTTTTTCATACAAAGAAATCCTTGATCTGTTTGTAGCTCCCCTGTTAACAATTGTGATTCCCAATACTCCCGTATAAATGAGATTAAATATAAATTTTAATGAAATTGGACACCATAAAAATTAAATTTAGTATACTTATTGATTAACCACGATCGTGTGGCAAAGCAGTTTGTTTAAAACGATCTCAAAACAATACAATAATGAAAAATGTAATGCATCAAAGGGTTTAAATTAATAAGAATAATTATTTACATACTTTTAATAAAAAGTAGACAGACTAATCCAGTTATCTTAACTCGGATGTACCAGGTTTTAATCTAATTGTATAACTTAAATAGAAATGCGTTCGTAAAACGTAAAGCACGTGTTGAAGTGGCATGGGCCACATTTTAACGGAAATCTGAACGCCTACTGTTTGTCACGTGACAAGGAGTGGCCAAACCAGTCGGAAGGCTTAGTTCCCGAGGGTAGTGGCGGTGCCGGGTGGACCCTAGGTCGGAAGGATAGAATGAGCCCGTAAAAATGTGGCCTTTGCAATATGTTTTTAATGGACCCTAGGCCTGAAGGGTAGAATCCTAAAAACTGCGGCATTTGCAGTATTTTTTAAGGACCCTAGGTCGGAAGGGTAGAATGAGCCCCTAAAAAAATGTGGCATTTGCAACATTTAGTCACTAAATCATGAGTTTTTCTTCGAATTTTATTACTTTAATAATTAGGTTTATTGGTAATAAAAATTTATGGAATTATGAATAAACAGGGTTATAATAACGCTTCAATTTAAATACCAGGTCTCTGTAGGGCCCCAAAATCATGGGGCCCTAGAACCAGGCCTACTTGGCCTGTACGTAAATCCGGCACTGAGATGTTAGCCTTGCTCTATATAAAACACTACGCAATACCCGTTAATACAGAATAACAATTGAACTACAGGGTGTTCGTAAAAGAAGTATACAACTTCAAATTTTATTTGCATAGAAACTACAATAGCTACAAACTTAATTCTTTTTTTTTGTTTTGTTTAATTATGTAGCAATTGTAAACGTTTTTTCTTACATAGGTAGAACTACGTAACAGTCTGTTCGTGTGCGTTTATAGACTGTTAAGCTTTGTCAGACGCTCATATTTTGCCGCCCAACACTGTAAAACGCAGAGATGAAACTCGGACAATAAAAACCAATGGAAGCGTTTAGTGCGTTCTAGGAAAACGTGCCTTAACAGACGCAGAAAATAACAGTGACGGCATCGATACAAGAGGAAGTTGCTTGTGCAGTATCGATCATATGGATAAGAAATCACTAATACAAGTGCAAGGAAATTATTAACTTACAAAATTATTAATTAAGAACATATTGATTTAAAATAAGTGTAACTTCTCTTAATATGCTTAAAGAGTACATTAACGAAGCGTCCTCAATGTAACACCAGACATTTTACAGCGAACACAAATAGAACTAGACTTTCGTTTACACACTGTCGTAGGGAACAATGGTGGAGCTATTCGCATAAAAAAAAATCTTCGACCGTTGCCACGAATTAAAAAAAGAGTGAAGTTTCTAGCTATTGTAGTTTCGATGCAAATAAAATTTGAAATTGTATATTTCTTTTATGGACACCCTATATATACCATACGTTTTTCTATATTTTTTCAACAGGCCCTTTAGAACCGTGAAAATATCGACTTACTAAGTATACTTTGGCAGGTGACGATGCTTTTGTACAAGCAGGGCGTCATTTCAAATTTACAGAAATATTTTTAAGTCTCCCAACTTTGATTTAAAAGGATTCGAGAGTGGTGATGATTACTCTTATGTATTTTAGTCAAAGTCTGTTAAGTTGTTAATATATTAAAATATCATCTTTACATGATTGCAGTAAACCAGAGGTTATATTTGTATTTTTCTCTTTCCGTGTCCCCATGGATTTGTATTATGAATTTGACTAAACGTTATTGGCATTGCAGTTTAACTTTGCGTGCTGACTTATCATTAGGTATCGATTCCATTGTCCTTGATACGACACAAAGCATAGTTATGCTAATAGCAGTCGTGGAGACACACGTGCAAGTTATGTGCAGTTAAATACAATCATTCTAGCTAGCATTTGGCTACAGGGGATAACTTTTTGTTATCACCTAGTTTTCAGTATGTGCTGGAGCTGAAAATGGGGAATTGCTGTAGTTTGCTGCATCCTACATAGGCGTACGCAGAAAGTTCATAAGGGGGGGGAGGGATTACACAGCTACAACTCCATATATTCATATGTATATATACAAAATTTCATCGCAATGGGGGGCTACAACCAGGGATGTCCTGAAGGAAATTATTGAGAGTTTGCGGTACTGTCTAAATGAAAGAGTATTGAAATTGCGGGGTTACTGGACTTGGTGACGTCATCGCGCCGCGCTGACTGGCATTTGACTGGTCGTCTATCGTCTATCCAAGCTCAAGATGTCAGTTACCACTCTCATTGATCAGGATAATATTTTGAGTCTAACTTTGAAAGTAATACTTACTTTAAAAACTATTTACAGTATAAATTTTGAAAGTTGCCCCAAAACCAGCAAGTACAGAAACTTCCTTTTTGAAACCTTGAAAGTATGCGGGGCGTACTCGGTATTTTTGAAAATTCGTTGAGATTACGCGGGCACACAGCGCATACCTTTTGGGACAGCTCTGGTTACCACCTCCATCAACACCCCCGCGTACACCAGTGGCAAGGATGTAAAGCTAGTTTTCCGTTCCGTATTTTAGAAAATAATTTGGCAACATCAAGCAAAGCTAATTTGGTCATCCGGCTTCTGCCCTTAAGCACTGTTCACTAATTCTATTTGAAAACGGTTTTAAAGTTGGTATGCAGATGATGTGGAACTGGAAATGAGAAGTCTCCAAACATACAGAAACCTAATTTTATTGGTTCGAAGCCCTGCTTAGTACCGGCTTGAATAAAACGATTCTGGGATTACAGCGTCGCATTCGGCGGCCACCCTTCCCAACTTCCCCTATTGTCCACTCTACTGAATAACACAAAATAATTTTATATGGCATTTCTGATACAGGCTCAAAGTTACCACAGTGACGGAATAAATTTGCGCCATACTAGTAACTTTTTTTTTCTTCACTTATTTGTTGCTTTAGACATACAGTTGGACCCGCTTATAACAAGCCCGTATGTAACAAATTTCCGGATTTAACGAGGAATTATGGATTTTGTTTGATAGAATGTTGAAGTGCAATGTATTTGACCGCTTTTAACAAGCAAGAATTTTACGCTCCTGGAATTGAATAAGGCAAAATTACCAACCAGCTTGATGCAGAAAAGGGAGCATTAATCTGCTCATCGCACAACAATTAGACGACAATTTATTTTGCGTCCTTAGAAATAGAAAGATGCCCCTATACATAGAATAACTTTTATGATATATAAACACCTAGTGTTTCAAAAACACGAAGTATCGTTTACCAACTCCCGTTCGAGAAATGGATGTGTGAAACATCCACCGACCCCCACCGTTAATAGTAATAGTACGGGGGACTGTGGATGTGCGAAAAGATCCACAGTCCCCCCTCCCACACAGTTAATAAAAATAGTACGGGGGACTGTGGATGTGTGAATAGATCCACAGCCCTCCCACACACACACACACACACCGTTAATGCTAATAGTACTGTTTTCATTAAATTTTGATCGAATTTAAAACCGAATATTATTGTATGTAGATTACATGCACATATGTTATCTATACAGACTTTATTTTTAAACTTTGGAATTTTAAATCCCAAATCGGATTTAGCGAGAATTGGATTTAACGATCATTTGCGTTGGTCCGAGATTCCTCGTTATATGCCGGTCCTAATATATTAAGTTATAATTTAGGAATCATTTTTTCCATTTTATGCTATTAGCTGAAAAAATACCATTAGAACGTAAGGGGCGCAAATGAAAATAAGAAAACGTGCATAAAGGAACTTTTTTAAACAACACCATAAATATATGCGCATAAAACGAAAATTTAATCATATGATGTACATTTCAACCAGGCTTAGATGGTCTTCCTCAGGTTGTAAACAAACCCGTGTTGCCACTTTTTGGAAGAGTTGTTACGTAGCCGGGACGTCTGTTGCTGGTAGAAGGGTAGACCAAGTTCTGTTAAAATACGGCGTACTGTTTTGATCATTCATAAAGTTAGTTTTTGAAGCTTTTATGTAGAAAACTTCTAAAAAAATCTAGTTCAAGTGGAGATTTTGGCTGGGAAATGATGGTAGGCTCTAGAAAATTGAATTTATAACCATTTTTCCAGAAGTGCACAGCTATGGACGACTTTCGAAACTCCACCCTTTCAATGTATTTTTGATGTTCTTTTAACCTATGTTTTAAAGCTCTTTTTGTTTGTCCGATGTACGAACATCCGCATTGACAAAAACTTGATAAATTCCTCAGGGTTGGGTGACGCGAAACTTAACTTTAAGAATGGATTTAGTAATTTTGTTGGAAGGAGAGAAGACGACACAGAAATTAGCCTTTTTTAAAATTTTTTATATGGTATACCCGAGTTTTGGCGTATAAGTGAGTTACGGTTGCAACGAATTCTTTTGTGGGAAGTTGTAGAGGAGTGTGATTTATTAAATTTCGCCACCGTAAGATCAATAATATTGCAACTGCATCCCCTATTTACTGCAATGGATTTTAAAAACTTCAGTTCTTTGAAAAGAGCTTCTGGTGTTAAGCAGATCTTTAACGCACGGTACACAAATGTATAAAAGGCCGCCATTTTGTGTTTGATCCGATGGCATGATTTAGCATGGGGAGGTAAGGAGACAGGTGGTGGTTTGCACTGTTGTGGGTGAACTGTTCGTTTCGACCAATACATCCAGAAGGTGAGAAGAGTTGGTCTTAATTAAGAAGATCGATGTCGATCCAGTGAATTTCAAGCCTTTAAATTCACGGAATCCAAACATCGAATTCTTCCTTGAAATTGAGGAAAACTCTCTCGCTTTCCTGGATGTATTGGTCAAGAAAGCGGAGAACCAGTTCACCACAATGGTTTACCGCAAACCACCACCTGTCTCCTTACCTCCCCATGCTAAATCATGCCATCCGATCAAACACAAAATGGCGGCCTTTTATACATTTGTGTACCGCGCGTTAAAGACCTGCTTAATACCAGAACCATTTTTTAAAGAACTAAAGTTTTTAAAATTCATTGCATTAAATAAGGGCTACAGTTGCAATATTATTGACCTTGCGGTGGCGAAATTTGATAAACCACACTCCTTTACAACTTTCCATAAAAGAATTCGTTGCAACCGTAACTTTACCCTTCTCGCCGAAACTCGGGTACGCCATAGAAAAAATTTTAAAAAAGGCTAATTTCCGTGTCGTCTTCTCTCCTTCCAACAAAATTCCTAAATCCATTCTTAAAGGTAAGTTTCATGTCACCCAACGCTGGGGAATTTATCAAGTTTTTTGTCAATGCGGATGTTCGTACATCGGACAAACAAAAAGAGTTTTAAAACATGGGTCAAAAGAACACCAAAAATACATTGAAAGGGCGGGGTTTCAAAAGCCATCTATAGTTGTGCACTTCTAGAAAAATGGTCATAAATTCAATTTCCTAGAGCCTACCATAATTTCCCAGCCAAAATCTCCACTTGAACTTGATTTTTTAGAATCTTTTCACATAAAAGCTTCACAACCTAACCTTGTGAATGATCAAAATAGTACGCCATATTTTAGCCGAGCTTAGTCTATCCTTCTACATACAACAGACTCCCCGGCTAGGTAACAACGCTTCCAAGAAGTGACAACACGTGTTGTTTACAACTTCCTGAAGAAAACCAGCTAAGCCTGGTTGAAATGTACATCGTATGATTAATTTTTGTTTTATATGCAAATATTAAAAAGTTCTTTTTATTTAACTTTGCGTAGTTTCGACTTAATACATTCACAAGAAAACCTGTGTCAAAATTATTCTTATTCTTGCTCATATGTAGAGGAGGGGGGGACCTGAGGGACCGGTACTTCGCCGAAACTAAATTTTTTAATGAGACTTGGCTACGGCCTTGCGTGCTGTAATCGTATCAATATATGTTATAAAAATTTTTGAACCTCCCTCCGAAATTAAATCCTTCTTAGAGTCTTTTCCTTATTGCCGTCGTTCTCAACCTTCCTCAAACCGCGACCCCCTTTTATAGTAACCAAAAGATCTGCCATCCCCTCCTATTCGCCGCTGCCACGTTTACATAATAAAACAATTTTTAACAGAGTAAAGAAAACACATTAATTATTAATATATTATATTAGTTATAAAATTATATATATATATGTTCATCTAAAGCGAAATAGAAAGGTGCAACATCCTGCCGTACCTATTAGCGGCCTGCTCTTCAACTTGTCCGCCCTTGTGCCCATATGTCCCATCTAGCCCTCGGAAAATAACGCACCATCCTTCCCCGATGATAATTCAAATTCCCACGTTAGAATCCAAAACGCGTGACGAAATTTGTTGATTTATAAAAATTTTGTACTTCATTATTTCATTTTCGTAATAACACTGATGGTTTTGGCAAAATGAAATTGCAGACGAATATTTGTAAACAAAGCACTGTTGCCAGGTTTGCAGACTTTCAACCATGGACTACTCCGACAAACGTTAGCGGTTCCACCTATTTTTGAGATCAAATTTTTGTTAAAATCAATTTGTTTGTCTTTAAGCTTTAAACTAAGCATGTTTTACATCCCTATTTTATGAAGCTTACTTGTCATACAGTATAGGATATTTGAATAAATGAAATATTATAAGATATTGTTTAACTAGTTATATTAATTTAATTATTATTTTGTACGAAGTTGGGAATTTTTAATCTTGCCATCTGGCAACATTGCAGTTAGATTGCAACTCACGTGCACTTTTCCTCGCCTTTCGCATATACTTAACTCGGAAAAAAAAAAAAAAAATCCTCCAAAAAATGGTTACCTGCAAACAAAAACTAAAAAATTTAAAGAAAGCAACAATAGGAACTAAACAAATTAAGACGTTGTTTAAAGGAATTGGTAGCAGAAAGCTGTCGCAACCGCGGATATTCATCGTGAGCATCTGTATATTTAGAGCACCAAAGAAAAAATGGCCTTTTGCTAGGCCATGCGTCCTGCCCTAATTTTTTTCTAGATGAAACACTATATATATATACGCATATATATATCAACGTATATTATATATCTATCCTGGGGGGGTCGCGACCCCCAGGATTGGAACCACTACCTTATTGAAGAGTGTTTTAAGTAACCAGAGGCGTAATAATTCAAAAATTTGTGGGGCTCAAATAACTTTATGATAGACCACGTCATGTGGTGTTAAACAAGGCAATGTATCTTTCTGCCCAGTGGGGACTTGAGCCCCTTTTGCCACTGTAGGAAACCCCAAACATTCTGAAGGATTAAGATCATGCCCGGGATATATCCGCCTGTCCAAGACTGTATCCAGGATTTAATTTGGGGGGGAGGGGTTCAAAATTTTTACATATATCGATACAATCACAGCATGCAAGGCCGTAGCCAAGTCCCATTAAAAATTTAGTTTCGGGGGCCGGTCCCTAAGATCCCCCCCCCCGGATATGAGCATGCGCCTGTCTAACATGATTGTGTCGTAAATGCGTCGGTCCGGTAGGAAGATGGATAATGATTTTAATTTCAACTTTTTGTAGTCACGCATTCATTCAGTAATCTTGTTTAATTATTGAGATTTGAAACATATTTATAAAGACTACGCGCTAATGGTAACCATTTGATTTATTCCCAACATGATGATCATAAGATGCATGGAAGCTGGGTTTTTTTCCTTATGCCAGAAATATTATAAATCCTTTGAATTCAAGCACGAGAAATCAATTTTCAAAACGCGACTTTTCCATATCTTGTAAGGGCCCACATAATGGAAGAAATGCCAACAGCAGACCGCTTGCCAAAAAGCTGAAAGACTGGGGACTCTCCAATATTTTAAAAAGTTCGATTTGGGGGAAGAAAAAAAAATCACAAATTGATATAGAAGTCTAGAATTTTTAAAGAAAACCTTTCTAATTGCTTTTGCCTTTTCTTCTTTGTTCCAGTGCATCACCGCCATTGTTTTAAAAATTATTCGTTTCTCTATAAAGGCCCGTTATTAGGTCGATATGTCCCCTCTTTAAATTTCTTCTCTGTGTATTTATTTTGACCTACTTTCTTTCTTGTTTTTTTATTCTTATTCTTCTTTTCTTGAGCTCCAGTCCATGAAGGATTTGGACCTCCTTAACGGCTGTCACCCTCTCTCTCTTCCTTCACTATTCTCTTACACCTTATGTTGCATTATTTTGAACGAATTGATAGAATCTAAAGTTCTAGAAGTTTTGGACACCGATTTTGAGACGTTAGTAGCTTGGTCATGTACGCAGTATGCGTCCCGATTTCACAGAAAAAGTCTGCAGCAACGAGAGGTAATGTGTTTATGAAGATACTGTGTACCTTGTAGGATATTATGTTGGTAAGAAAATACGCTAAGTTTGAATGCCATGTTGTATGGACCTATACAAATTCAAGGACCTCACAGTTTTAACAGTCCATGGAGTAAAGATCCACAGCTTTCTGAGAGATATCCAAACCTCTATCTCGTAGGGTATCGAACCCTGAAATACGACGCGAAGGGAAAAAATGGCAAGAGCTTGGTATAAATTGGATTCAAACCAAGATATTCTGCATGGTTAGATGCGTTACATCTATTAGAATGTTGCTTGCTTTTGGGTCTGGGGGTTTGAACCTTCTGTAGAGAGGGAGGGAGCTACGCCACATCCATCCCTAGTTACGCCACTGGTTATACTGATACGGATATCTTATACTGGTTATCAGGGGCGGACGCTGACTTTCATTTGGGGGGTCAAGGACAGAATTTGCCATGGTCTTGGAATAACACCCTTCATTTATCATAAAAGTTGGAATTTTTTACAGTGAAAAAATATATTTTTGGGGGGTCATAATCCCTGTGATCTCCCTTCTGTGTCCACCTTTGCTGGTTATACTGAGAATAAACACATGTGACAAAAAAGGGGGGATTTTTGTTATTAACAATATTTATTCTAGGCTTATTTCGCGGGGCGGAGCGCCCTGTCCTCCCTTTTATGAAAATAAGTGTGCTTT
The DNA here is from genome assembly GCA_006491805.2 of Dysdera silvatica. Taxonomy (NCBI): domain Eukaryota; kingdom Metazoa; phylum Arthropoda; class Arachnida; order Araneae; family Dysderidae; genus Dysdera; species Dysdera silvatica. The sequence goes on along the minus strand of QLNU02015003.1, from coordinate 22,822,119 downwards.
TGTAAGAATTTGTACCCTGACCTGCACCCTTAATTAACGTTTATGTCCTAATGGAAATCTGCCATTTTCGCGAAAAATAGCACCAAAAATATATGTTTAGTTCTAAACGTCTCACCTGCTTATAACGAACCCTCGTATATAACGAACGATTTTTTTGGCCCCGTCCAATTTCCTATACTTATAATGTCATCAGATGCAAAGAAATCCCCAATATGGCGAACCAAAATTTTGGTCCCTTGAGGTTCATTATACCGGGGTTCGACTGTAGTTTAAACACAGTGGTTAGTCAAGTCTCGTTTTCCTTCGAGAAAAAATAAATAAAATGGTATAATCAAGTTTTAATTATAATCTAGTTAGTGTTAATTCGTATTAATTAAAGCATATAAAGATTTTTTGATAAACCGCCCCCCTTTTGTTAGAAATTGGGATGGCATGACCTTAGCCATAGGCGTACGCAGAAAGTTCGTAAGGGGAGTTATAGGCTCAATGGAAGTCAGGGTTTAAGCTGCAGTCGCATTTTTCGCAAAATGCGACGAGTTGCTCGAAAATGCGAAGAAAAAATTATTGCCCATCGCGAAAATGCGACAGGCATTTTTAACCACAGTTTATTCTCTGAAAACAGGATTCCTCGATTCCAGAATATCCGTTTTGCACTTCAGCGATCTTTTCTTGTTCCTTTTCGTTTCCTCTTCAAAATTCTTAACAGCACCTGTTAAGCATCGTTGATATAAATAATTTCATTGATACGATTTTTCGAGCAACGAAAGCTACTAATATTTTTTAGCATTTTGCTACAACTTTTTTCCCATTTTAGCATTTTTGCGACAGCATGTTTCGAGCCAGCTTAAACCTAGATGGAGGGGTTACAGAGCTACAACTCACATATTCCTATGTTAAATATACAAAATTTCATCGCAATGGGGGGTTAAAACCCCCATCAACACCCCCCTGCGTACGCCAATGACCTTAACTATTATTGCATCATAAAAAACAAATTAGGATTGGTTATTATATGAATTTGTGGGATATGAGTGTATATATATATATATAATCTGTCTGTCTATCTATCTATCTGTCTGTCTGTCTTATCTATCTATCTATCTATCTATCTATCTATCTATCTATCTATCTATCTATCTATCTATCTATCTATCTATCTATCTATCTATCTATCTATCTATCTATCTATCTATCTATCTATCTATCTATCTATCTATCTATCTATCTATCTATCTATCTATCTATCTATCTATCTATCTATCTATCTATCTATCTATCTATCTATCTATCTATCTATCTATCTATCTATCTATCTATCTGTCTGTCTGTCTGTCTGTCTGTCTAATGTTTTAGAAAAGCTGAAGTACTTCTTGCATGTTATGTTTTTTAATGAGTCACTAATTGTATTCTGCTTTGGTGGTGTCGTTAGGGCATTTTTTTAAACAAAAGTAAAAAAATTCGCCGTTTTTTTTTTCTTTGGGGGTTGGGATGGGTACTTTCATTATTTCTCTACTGCTCTTGCGCATATTATATTTATTGCGCATTATATATATTATTATATTTATCTTTTTAACAACCTTCCTTTTTTTAATCCATAATTAGATAATTAATAAACATAATTAGATTGTGTAAACATTCACAGAAGGATAATGCGAAACCGCGCGATCATTTTCACGCGTACATATCACACTTTCAGATTTAAAGCCTAACTCGATTTTTTTTAAGGATTACCTTTTCAATAAAGAGCTTATCTATCTTTGTTTACCAATACTGAATCATCACTGGAAATGTAGCACAGGTATTTGAACACAAAAAGGACAGATGAGGAATTTGAAGATGAATTTCATGGAAACACTTGCTAGAAGAACGTATGTGTCAGAATTATTCAGTTTTATAAATTCCTACGGAAAATCACTAAAAACTCGCCCCGGTGGTTTTGTGTGTTGACCATCATTTGGCAATTGTGTTAGTCCTGAGAAAGGTAATAATATTTTACAACTGTAAATATGGAGTCCCTTTTTTATCCTAAAACAAAAGCTCTAGTATGGGCTAATAAATGTGGGTTTCGGAATTTTCAAGTATAATTATTTCCACGAAAAAAAAAAAACACAAACCTCGCCCCGGAGGCTTTTCTGTGTTGACCATATTTGGCAATTGTGTTATCCCTGCGGAGGGTAATAATACCTTACATCCTTATATACGGAGAAAGAGAGCGTTGTTTCCTGTCCTCATTCGTCTAGCGGTCCAAGACACTCCGGGCTAAACGGAGGGACCCTGGTTCGAATCCAGGATGAGGACGGCGCTCGGTCCTCATCCTGGAAAATTTAGGAGAAAAGGGACGCCACGGCGTCTCTTTTTCTCCAAAAACAAAAGCTCCAGTATGAGATAATGAACGTGGGTGTCAGAATTTTCACGCAAAATTCTTAAGTTTAGATTGGAACTAATTAGATGGTAACTTAAAAACGAATGATTTCCGCAAATAATATGATTAATATAACCGTTTCTTTCGTCGTAGGAGAATGGCCACAGAACTGACCGTCTCCTCCGGTTCTTTCGTTTGCTGGATTTATCGAAAAATGGAGCTGCACAAGATCCTGGGCGTCTTGTGGAAGCGAACCTATGGTTGAGGAGGAGGAGCCTTGCATCTGAAGGCTAATATGTTAAACGTTTCACGGCAGTCGTCATCTCCAACTTTGCCCCCAAGTGCCGAGACTGACAAGAGGAAGAATTCCGCGAGTTCCGTCGAAATGGATCTTCTGCTAGCCAAGCTGAAAAGAAGCATGGTAAGTTGTTTACTCCGACTTGGAAATTTTTCTGGCCTGAGACATATATATAATTGCTTAATAATGACGATCCACTGCGACCTTTTGCGGTCGAGGTTAAAATGTTAATTTGCAAACCTGTTAAAAAACCCCACCGTCCGCATCTTTTGACTTTAACATCCGCGAATTGCGGTAATTTATGGCCTGGGACTTGACACGCATGTATCTTAGCGACAGTACTTTCTCCCATTAAAACTATGTCGGTGGGACGTTTGTGATCTTTCTTACCTGTGGCGATCTTTGTGATCTTACCTGTGGCGATCTTTGTGATCCTATTCGTGATCATTTCTGCGATCTCTCTCATAATACTTTAAATACCGAAATATTAGATAAACTTTTTCCTGATCGTACATACTTGTGTGTATGTGTACGCACGCTGGTAAGCAAATACAGGTATGTATGTATGTATGTATGTATGTATGTATGTATGTATGTATGTGTGTGTGTATGTATGCGTGCGCGCGCGTATGCATGCATGAATCCAAGACTCACCCCACCCTCATCAACTTGCATATTATCTACTCAACGTACAACTGGCTAAAACGGGGCGCACATGGGGAGCATGCTGCGAAGCCCTCCAAAGCCGGATTTTTAGCATAGAAGATGCTTCAAAATAACAAATATTTTACAAAAAATTCATTTTTAGCATGGTCACACCCCCCTCCCCTTCGACCGAGAAATATCTGGGTTCACTATCACTACTCTTCGTATTATTACATTTTACATAATATAACACCGTTGTTTAAAAGATACTGACATTCTCAATTTATGAATGAATTAATTATTTGGCGACAATCTTGAAAAAAATTGTAATAATGTTTTTATTTCTGTTAGCACTTATAACTGTATTGTAATTTAACATGTATAATATGTTTTTAGCAATGGATATATATATACTGATATATTAATTACGCATTACAGTATCAGAGACATTAAATATTCCTGCAATCGTGGAGGTTACATTACACACACACACAGAACTTTTGCATTATTTCAAAATCCGTAGCACTTTTCTCACAATCGTTTCATTTTCATTGTAATGTTAACATTAACACTTTAGCGGTATGTTACACAAACATGTTGAAATATAATTTTTTTTTACAAAGCCAGTAAATCACGCCTTCTGCTATTAGTTTTTGAAAATTCGTTTATTACTTCTTCAGTAGAAATAGCATTTATGATATCCTTCTCGGAGCATAATACAAGCTGGTTATTGAACCACTGATAGGTTATTGATGACTTCAGTCTATTTCTTAACGATCTCAATTCGACCCATGATTCTTTCTACAGAGACGCTGGTAATGACCAGTGATACGAGAATTTTATACAAAACCGTAAGATTCGGAAATGTAGAAAACTGTACAAGCAGCCTGTATGGTTTTAAAAAACCTTTGTTGACCCACAAACGCAATGACATTTCGGAAACTTCACATTTTCTTTCTTCATCCTTTTCTTCGGAATTTGGATCATTTTGTCGATTTTTTCCTTCTTACTTTCTTCTTCTCCAAATCAGGAACTACATCATCTAAGTCCACAGTGGATGAAGCTATGGCATAAATGGCGTCGAAATCTTCCATTTCTATTGCCACTTTGACTGAATCAAGACGATAAAATTCACATGGATGATTTCCCATACATTTCCCATTAACGACTTTCAAGGGACGTACTAAAAACATCCTTAAACGGAAAAAGATTCTAATCCTACCATTAATGATTTTCAACAAACGGAGGAAACCGTCCTTAACCGGAAAAAGATGCTAACCTTCCTATTAAAGATTTTCGGAGGACGGAGAACAAGTCCTTAAATCGGGAAAAGACGCTAACATTCCCATTAGCAACTTTCAAGAGACGGACGAAAACGTCCTTACACGGAACAAGATGCTAATCCTCCCATTAACGACTTTGAGGGGACGGAGAAAAACGTCCTTAAACGTAAAAGACACTAATTCTCCCATTAGGGACTTTAAAGGGACGGGTAAAAACATCCTTAAACGTAAAAAGACACTAACTCTGCCATTAACGACTTTCAAGGGACGTACAAAAAACATTCTTAAACGGAAAAAGACGCTAACCCTCCTATTAAAGATTTTTTCAAAGGACGGAGAAAAGTCTTTAATCGGAAAAAGTCGCTAACCTTCCCATTAACAACTTTCGACAGAGGGACGAAAGCGTCCTTAAACGGAAAATGACTCTAATCTTCCTATTAATTTTCCTATTAACTATTATTATTCAAGAGACGGACGAAAACGTCCTTAAACGGAAAAACACCCCACGTTCCCATTAACGACTTTCAAGGGACGGAGAAAAAAGTCCTTAAACGGAAAAGGACGCTAATCGGACTGTGAGTAATGCTATGAAGCATTTGCTTGGGCCGCAACGTACCGTCGTTAATTAAAACGCCCTTATTCGGGAAAATTGCTGTAAAATAATTTATATACGCGATGGACGTCGCACACCCATTAATTAATGCTAATTGGCGCATTTACTGGTCCTAATTCAATGCCTGTGGGTTAGATGCCGGATAAAAATTTTCCAGATTTCTTTTCCTTTCACTTTCGGCCAGAAATCTAGCTATGTAATCTTTGCAAGGGATAAGGAGTCGACGCACGAACTCTCAAATGGTTGTAATTTCTTCTTAGAATTGTATACCACCGAATAGCATGCCATGAAATATTGTATAACACCGCACTTCGCAACAATTAATCTTACTAATGATCATTAGAAGAAAGGAACCTGTTTTCTAACTTTCGCTACAAGCTTGCTTCCTTCCTGTGACTATTGGGTAAAACTGGGAAGAACTTTTAGGAAAATAGAAGCACTTTATATTAGTCAAGTGGAAATGTTCTTAATCCTAGTTTCCTTTCCACGTGTCGCTGATGGTGCTTTTGAGCTGAAATTTTAGTTTAGAGAGGTACTTAAGGCCACTTATTGGAAGTTTGGGCTTGTTTGTGTGTGTGATGTCGCCAGGATCTACCGTTTTCTGAGCAATTTGAACCTCCGTCATCTAAGGGTGTGAACAGACATGCAACAGAACATCGTCACGTAACATTCCGTGTTAAGCCATGTTACGGGGTGCACATCGCCGCGTGTCATCAGTGCGTAACAGCACTGCTTCCCATCAGTTCACGCCGATATCCAATCTACACTGACAAAACGCTGTTGTTCGCAAACTGGTCCAAGTACAGGAACATGGGGTGCAACATAGCCCCGTAACATTCCTTTGAAGCGATGGGGGGGGATCGACAACTTGTGGAACGCGGAAACGTTACGGAGAGCGGTCTAGACTTGATACGCGACGGTTTTACGATACGGTGTTCAGTTGCATATGTGGACGCGGCCTTAGGATTCAACTCCTGGAATACTAAGGATTGGGAGAGAGGGAGAAAGATGTTAAATGCGTGTGTTACGAGTAGGATTTAAACTAGGGGTTTCAGCGTTACCACCAACCTATTCCATGGCTACTTGCAATGTGTAAAATAACAAACAGTATAAAGAATAATGGATCTTGTGTGCGAATAATAAGAGTATGTACAGGGTATTAATAATTATATACAGGGTGATTTAAAATGGATTTCCGCTAAATACGAGGATTTGGGGAATTGAGATGCAATTCGAGATTTAGACTTTGAAAAATCTGGGCTCTAGCTGTATGCAGAGATAAAGTACTTGTGCTCTCGAGGGCAGGGTTGAATCACACAAATTTTGGGGGAAAAAAGGTAAAGAAATGAAAAGACGTAAATGGGATTGTTAGATTTCCTCCGTTTGCTATAACGAAATCTAAATGGGTGATTAGATGTTTATTTTCATTCTTTTCGTGTCTATTATTTCGATTTTTTTCTGTAAATTCTCATTAAATTTCAAAGCGCTATTCCCCGCACATTTTCCAGCCTAAAAATATAGTTTAACGAGTTTTGCGATTTCTGCAATGCTAATTACAATGGGATAAAAGAGAAGATAGTGTCGCCTTTGGAAATATTCGAAATTCGTTCTCCCAAACTATACCATCAAGAATGCATTTTCAACTCATGGTTTTCAAAGTCTAAACACATTAAATTTCATCTCGGTTCTTTAGAAATTGCGATCCCTTGAACTTCGTTGAACCTTACGGAAGTTTCTTATATGTATAGTGAAATCTCTTCATAACGATACTGAGGGAACCTGGACGAGGTACCCTTATAGATGAATACTAACATGATCCACTCTGTATCTGTCGAGAAAACCATTGGAAAATACCGTTATATACAGGTATATAACGGTATATAGTACGTCTCGAAAATTTAGTCACAGAAGCTATTTGGCTCTTACGAAGAAATTATAATTTGAGTAAAATACACTCTATAACAAAACAAAATCGACGCACCAAGAAGGAGTTGTCCGATTGTAATGAAATTTCGTATGCAAAGACATTTTGACCGAACATGCAAATGATTAAAATTTGGTGTCCAATGAATGAATAGCGGGAACTCCAGCGCATCGGAACTGCGCATTCAGCAGGTGTATATAAGGAGCGATTCTCAATATGTGGTCAAAATTTCTGTTGCATTTTGACTGCGGATATCTTACGTCGACTGTAACAATGCCTCGCCGAAAGATTCGTGCTCATTACGAGCATATGTCAGAGTTTGAAAGAGGTCGTGCTATCGGATTGAAAGAGGCTGGTTGGACGAATCGAAGAATCGCTGGACATGTGGGTCGAAGCGATGCGGCGATTGGACGGTGCTGGCAAGAGTGGGTCAACAACGGCAGATGTCAGCGTCGGGACGGCAGCGGTCGACCTAGGGCCACAACAGAACGGGAAGACAGAGCGATTGTCAGAGCAGCTGTCACAGCACCGGATTCGTCGTTATCAACTATCCAACGTGTGGCCCGCACACATGTGTCCAACATGACCCTCTGCAGACGACTGAGAGAGCGGAATTTACGCTCGCGCCGACCGTTACGCCGCTTACCTCTCACGCCTTTACACCGTCAAGTCCGATTACAGTGGTGCCGGGCTCGATCAACTTGGAACTGCGCTGACTGGGGACGTATAGTCTTTAGTGACGAGTCCCGTTTCCAACTGTGTCCTGACGACAACCGCAGACGTGTCTGGAGACGTCCAGGGCAGCGTGGGGATCCTGCCCTTACTATCGCACGCCACACATGCCCACAACAGGGTGTTATAGTCTGGGATGCCATCTCCTTTGATAGCCGGACCCCTTTGGTGTTTCTTTTTGGTATTTCTGTAGTGTTTCATCTAAAGCGAAATAGAAGGGCGCAACGCCCTGCCGAACCTATTAAGCGCCCTGCCCTTCAACTTGTCCGCCCTTGTGCCCAAATGTCCTTCTCAGCCCTCGGATAATAACGCACCACCCTTCGATGGTAATTCAATTTCCCACGTTAGAATCCAAAACGCCTGATGAAGTTTGTTGATTTATAAAAATTTTGTACTCCAACATTTCATTTCTGTAATAACACTGGTTGTTTTGGCAAAATAAGATTGCTGACGAATATTTGTAAATAAAGCACTGTTACTAGGTTTGTAGATTTTCAACCACGGACTACTGCGATAAACGTTAGCGGTTCCACGTATTTTTCAGGTCAAATTTTTGTTAAAATCAATTTGTTTGTCTTTAAGCACTAAATTAAGCATGTTTTACATCCCTATTTTATTACTCTTACTTGTCATATAGTATAGGATATTGTTTAACTAAATTATAGTTATATTAATTTAATTATTATTTTGTATGAAGTTGGGATTTTTTAATCTTGTCATCTGGCAACACTGCCGTTAGATCGCAATCACCCGCACTTTACCTCGTCTTTCGCATATGCTTAACTCGGAACAAAAACAAAACAAAAACAAAAAAACTTCAAAAACGCTTACCTGCAAACGAAAACTAAAAATGTAAAGGAAGTAGCAATAGTAACGAAATCAATTAAGATATTATTTAAAGGAGTTAGTAGCAGTAAACTGACGTAACGCGGATGTTCATCAATCGCATCCGTGTATTTAAAGCGCCAGAAGAAAATGATCTTTCGTCAGGGCGTGCGCCTTGCCCTATTTTTTTTTCTAGCTGAAACACTAATTTCTGGCACATTTACAGCACAGCGGTACGTAGACGACATTCTACGACCGGTTGTGTTACCGTTCCTTTTGCGACACCCTGGACTTACGTTTCAACAAGACAATGTCCGGCCGCACACGGCACGTGTTGCTATGAATTGTCTTCAAGCTTGCCCAACACTTCCTTGGCAAGCTAGGTCTCCTGATCTCTCTCTCTCTCTCTCTCTCTCTCTCTCTCTCCCATAGAGCACATTTGGGACGCTATGGGAAGGCGATTGCAACCATCCCGGAATGTTGACGATTTAGCCCGACAGTTGGAGACAATTTGGCAAGAAATTCCGCAGGACACCATCCGGGATCTTTATCAGTCTATGCCACGCCGGGTGACAGCTTGCATCCAGGCCAGAGGTGGACCAACGCCTTATTGACTTCCTCCCTTTGTAACGGTCAAACTCTGCAATAAATCATTCAATTGTTCTGAAATTTTAATCGTTTCTTTTTCTATGTATGTTCTTCACATCCACCAATTTTTATCGCAATCGGACAACTCCTTCTTGGTGCGTCGATTTTTTTTTGTTATAGAGATTGTATTAAATACATCTACTACGTAATGCATGCTGCTTGCACACAAAAAGAAATGAGGACTATGTGGGAAAGATATCGGATAGGCTGCTGTTGGTGGTAATAGAGAGGAAGAGAAAAAGACCACGGCTGAGCATAGGCGTAACTACAAAATTTTTATTGGGTGGGGGGGCATGGATCCCATAAAGCTTAGCGGTTTTCTCATCGCCATTTCCAAAAAAAAAGCATTGATAATTCCCATTCCCCCCAAAAAAACCAAAAAAAAACCGTATAAATATTCGCACATATCACTCTATCGGAATATCGATACACCTGTACTTCTAAATATCCCTATCTTCAACGAACCAATGTGTAATTATTTTTTATTGAACTGTACGATGACGTAACTTTTCCCTTTTCGTAGTAGAGTTATGATTTATTCATTAACCTACTAGCGTATGGCAGAAATCAATATTTATCTCAATTCATTAAATATTCAGAAAGAAAAGAACGATTACAGGCACCGTAGGCATACTGTTCGTTCACGAAAAGAAGTTCAATAGAACATTTAGAAATAACGGGAGGTGACGTCACAAACGGGTTAGTTCATTACAGCAGAGGAGGTCTACAATCTCTGAACTGCTTTTTTTGGTGAACTGTCTGTCGGCGCCAAAATCAAGTTCTGAAATTGGTCCCCACTCTGCTGCAATGGGATAGGCCGTTTATGACGTCACCTCCCGTTATTTCTAACTGTTCCACCGGACTTCTTTTCGTGAACGAACAGTAACTATGGCATTTTTTGTGTTGTGAGAGGGGGGGGAGCATGACCTTTTTTTATGAGAATAAATTATAAAGGCCTATTGAGTTTTAGTCTCCTATATAATTTTAATTCCAAGCATGGGTGTATGCGGAGGGAGGTGGGGGGAAGCTGCTCCCTAAATCAAGCAAATAAAAATACTGAACTAAAAGTGGCATTAAAATTTAAATTGTAGTAAAATGGTGTTCTGCCCATAATACAAATCCTGGCTACGTCTATTATTCACGGCTTTAAAACATTTCGTTAAAACAATTTGGTGTTGATTAATGCACTACTGGGTAACGCAGTGTTATAATAGTTAATGTAAATATTGTAATTATACGGACTGTTAGCAATATTCTAACCGGTATATTAGTTAAACTTAGCTATTCAAAAATACGGAACAGATCCATCTGCGATCATCATTCGTGTAATACATGAATCATTACATGAAAGTGGGAGATCATTACCTGCATTTGGAGAAATTATAGTAAATAGAATAATTTTTGAGAATGAGAAGTAACGTTAGATTTTAAGAATGATGATAGCATAAATGGCAACAGCAATATAGATTATATTTCTGACGATAATAACAGTTCTGTAATTCACACTTTTAATAACAACCGTTTATATTATACATCTGATAATGATTTTTGCGGGGAAAATTGTACTTTGAAAGAAATGAGAAACATTGTGAGCTATTGCAATTCTTGTAAAAGAAAGAAACTTCAACAGAATCAAAGACGATGTCGAAAAGCAGTGGATTATGAAATAAGTCATTTTAAAAAATATATTACGGAATTTGGGACAAATAGGAAGAAATATAAATTAATTCAATGTACACTATTAGAAAAATTCAAACACGCTGTGTAAGTGTATATTCGTACATGATGCAGACTAAAAGAGATGGACTTATACGTTTAAACATTAGGAACTGTATGATTTCAAAGAGTTTTATATACAGAATAAAAATATGAGTATATATTCTCGTAAAGTTACGAAACATACAACCTTAGCTAAAAAATTAAAATAAAGAAGCCGTTAAAAACACAGCAATTGAATTCGTGTTAACATCACGTAATGCATTTGCACATTACTCAAAGAGTCAAATATTTAATGCTGATCAGAGTGGTTTTGCATATTTCATACCAAATAAGAGAATATTATCTCACAAAGATGGAAAAAAAACCAAAAAAAGAACCCAATTTTAGTTTCGTCCGCGTAATCTGTGACCCACTCATACACTTTTATATGCCCTTACTTATCAATGGATGGAAAATTGAAAGGTTAATTATTACGTTTGCGTGAATCAACAAGATCCGTTAAGCCTCAAGTTTGACGTCACACATGTTTCGTGCCACTAATGTTTACAAAACATACACAAAATCTTGTAAAATGAGTACAGAAATCATGAACGACTGGTTTTTAAATTGCTCCTTTCTACTTTAAGACCCCCCACCTCCCTTGTGATTAGATATTAGATTCTTGGATTAGATCAACTGACCCATTTACATATGGTGACCTGCAGAACAATTTCATGAAACTTCAAATTCCTCCAACCCTAACATCACTAATATAGTAGTAAGATGTATGTTACAATTTTAGTTTGCATTTTTTTTTTAAGATTATGTATGTTACAATTTGTACGTTAGAGTAGAAATTTTTTTACGGGAAAAATGAGGGAAAGGGGTATTTTCTTTGTATTTTATTTTTAAGTTCTATACCGCCAATTATTTTAAAAAGTTTTTAGATTTTAAATATTAATTTGTTTATTTTGACTCTCCAGGCAGAAGATCTACTGCATTTTCTGTATCTATGCCACTGACTGGCATCAGTGTTTTTTTTTTTTTTCTCTAATGAATTTTATGTGAAATAAAACTTTAGTAGTCAATGATTTCACCAGTAGTCAATGATTTCACCAGTAGTCAATGATTTCACCAGTAGTCAGTAACTTCATTAGATATTATAACGCGTCAATTTTAGCTTTACTAGAACTTCGTTACATCTAAGGCGTACACTGCAATCAACTAATTTTGCGTTAACATTCACCGCAAAATTTTACTGATTTACGAAAAACTTGCGCATTACGCTAAACACCACCATATTAAAAAATGACTTCCCCTATTTTACTACTACTCGCATAGCTTGGAAGTAACGCAAGAAAGTGCGTGGAACAAAAGATCTGTTCGTATTAACAGTAGTTCGCCTTATCCAGAAAGGATAGCATGCTATATAATCTGACAAAACTTCAGAAAACGGTTCCTATTAAAAGTAATTCGTCTTAAGTGTGTTCATCTTAACGAGGTTCGACTGTAGTAAATAAAGAAATAACAAAAATTCAATTTAGCCCTAAATTCAGTTATATTAAGGGGCATCCAGTTTTGAAATACAAAAATGCGCAATCGGCAACATAAAACCAAGTAGTATTCGTAAGACAGTTAGCGAAAATGAAACTCACTGTAGAATAGATAAAAACTCACCCTTTTTGTGTTTGCTTCAGGATTCAAAGTCATGGGCGCGTATTTCCCCTTCAGTGTAAAAACAATTTCTTAAGAAAGGGGAAACCGATGGCTGTCCAGAATTTATTGTGGTGGCTATCTCCAAATTACGCTAGCGGCAGTTAATTTGGTTGAGGTCACTTCTTGAGTACAATTGGGCTGGCCGTTTTGAAACTCCGGTCCTATGTTTATAGTGTATTCGTTAGAGTCAATTAGTGGCTCATAGATGCTTTGCATTCGCATTCATGAAGTGAGAAGGGTCCGACAAGAAAACGGAGTTTGCTTTTCACTCCATAGATTACCAAATTCAGGACGTTGTAGTGGGGACTATGTCCGAATGATGGGTTGCGAGTTGAAATATCACACAAGAAAAAAATTACGAGGGATGAAAAAATGCATTTTATCAAACTAGAAGCGCATCTCGGAACATGTGACTTCAGGTTAGAAGGTTTTTAATTAGAATGGTATTTGTTTCCGCCCACGTGATGTGATTGGATAGAATGTTCATCACACAGACAGCATCTGATACCTACTGATCGATTTCTCGCTCCTGGTCATCATTCACGTACCCCGCAAGTGTCACGTAAAGATGTCAAGTTTCTAACTTAGAATGTTGCGTACATGGCCATCTTCCTACCCAGTAATGACTTTTCCCACGTGTTTACGCATACATGACTAGCACTTGTATTTTTAGGAAATTTTGGCGGGAAATCTGGAGCCTTAGCACTAACTCGCCTTACATTTATTTACAATTAAAACAATGAAATGCGTGAAATTTTCATATCGAAATAGATGCAATACCGGAAACGGTATCCGTTTCCGGTGATACATCTATTTCGATAGGATTCTGATACTACAATCGATATTTTTGAGATTTAGGGAATATCGATATGATTAGGTTAGAAATGGAGAAGAGCGAAATTACTTGTTACGAAGCTCTTCTCTACAGTAGTAGAATATCTCTACTACATATTATCTCTACCGTAGTAGTGCCTCTACTGTAGTTAAGAGCGATGTATTTTTGTAAAACCATAGTTTCCAGTTCGGTTCTTTTGATTTTACATTATTTTATAGATTTAATGAACAGTAGAACAGTAATTTTTTCATTAGACCGTAAAACAAAGAATTTTTTTATGTAGATTTATGGCTTTGGGAAAAGACTGAGACATCGGGTAGAACGATGCACTAAGTTAACGTACGTATTTAATTTAGATAGAAAAGACACAAGAGAGTTTGGGCACCAGAAATTAATTTTTTATTTTTTTTACATACAAACAGGATTTTTTTAAATGCTTCTAATAAAAAAAAAAAAAAAGATTTTGATACAGTATGAACAAAATTTTTTCTGATAAATTTTATTTTCAAATAAAATTGTTTAAATGAGAGTTAGCTCCTCCCCCTCAAAAAAAATCTTATTTTGCACGGACTTGGTTCCATAGATGTCGGCCTTGCAATGATACAGTAAATAACGCGTTCGCCTAGTCTGCCGTTATATCCCACTTTCGGATCCCAACGGGGTCAGAAATCGAACAGTCACCGACTCTCCTCATCGTAGTTCGGGAATAGGTTCCCCAGGTCTTGAGAGGTGAGGATTCCTTTGAAAAATATAGATCCCCGGCCATTGGCGCCGACGACATAAAAATATTGGGGGGGGGGGGGCAATATACCAGTAGAAGGCATTTTGTTTGAAATTGAAGGGATTTGGAACCCTAACACCAACATTGGGGGGGGGGGATGGGTCCCCCTGTCCTTCCCGCTAACGGCACCCGTATCCCCTGCCTTACTATAATGTATCTGGTGGCACATTCGTCTGTCACTGCATTAACCAACGTTCGACTCAGAATGGCATCGCGGAATACGTGGCGTTTTTCTACACGTCATAATCCGGGGGTTGATTTTATCCTCGCAGCAGAGGTTCGGAGTCCTCGGAAATATATAGGTTATGGCACAGCATGACCTTTGCTGTAAAAAAATGCTGTATTTTTTTGCGCTGTAAAAAAAAAAAAATCCTACAGATTACCCCAACCACAGATAGAAAAAAAAGAAAGAAAAGTACTATTTTGAGAATTATTACTCGTATTAAATAAGTACAGTATTTTTAGGAGGATATGATCATCTTCTTAAATAATAATTATTAGTCGTTATTTAATTATTATTACTTAATAATTTAGACCTGAGACGTGGTCGGTAAATATATTTTTCCTGCTTATTGGTAGCAGTGAATGTGGCGGCCTTTTCTTATGAATGGCGTGAGTAGTATAGGCGTAGAGTTACATTGGCCCCTGCCCCCCCCAATATTTTGAAATAAAATTGCAATATTAACATATACTGTAATGTATAAATGTGCATAAAATGTGCTTTGCCCCCCCCCCCCAATAATTTTGAAAACTGGATGTTGAGTTGTAGAAGAGAACATTGGGACAAAGAAAGGGTTAGTGAAGGTAGGAGAATGCCCATGGGCATAGTTATATGGGCCCATGGGTCCCGACTCCCCCCCTTCCAATAATTTGAAATAAATTGCGAATTTACACATGCACACGCACACATATATATATTGTACTATACATAAATATATGTAATCGGTACTTATCCCCCACCTCCATTCCAATAAGTTTGAAAACTTTACATTCATGAGAGTGCCCAAACAATTTTTTTACGTATTTTGTACATTTTATACGTATCGATTACAAACTTTTATATTCGCTAATATTTTTTTAATAGTATATAATACTGTAGTAACAAGTGCCCCACGGAAAATAAATATCTCCATATCTCTAATAATCGATATGGAAAAATCTTGAAATCATTTCTCACATCGATGTTGGTATAGATCTTTTTGTTTTTAAAAAGTTCGCTTTGCGAAACGCAATGGCTAAGTTTTTCAGGCGTGCTGAACGTTGTAAAGAAAATGGTGGACGCCAAGCAAATAATCAACGACGCGTTTGAAACGGTCAAATTTCATAGGGGACATTGGCTTCCCTCGTAGGGATATTTGCGGTGGGGGTTTTGGAGGGGGAGGCTATACCTGAATAGTCCCGCTTCGTGCAGTAAGCGCCCCTTGACACACAGTCCGGAACTTGCATCTCTGATGGGGAAAGCAGAAGCGGCGAGAGTGGTAGGGGGCATTGAGGGGGGGGGGCAAGGAAAAGGATCAGCGGCGAAAGAGCGGGAATGCTGAGGGCTAGCTGTGGTGGAGGAGCCTTTTTCCCTTCCTAGTAGCCCGGGGCTGTTGTGTACCGTGATTAGAGAGGGAAAAAGAAGAGAGGAGGGAGGGAAAAATGTTTCTTTGGAGCCCAATTTCAGTGAAAGGTAGGGTAAGGTGACAGTGAGGTGAAGGTCGATCTTCCATTTTTGGTTATTTATCGTCCCTTTGGCAACTTGCATTTTTTCACAAGAACAAAAATAGCGCGCAGGCTATTCTTTCATTAGAAATTTCCGATTTTTTTTTTGTACTGGATCATTTTTCTTTTCAATTTGTTTCAATAAATTGTAACCCATAGCCGCCGGAAGTAACTAAAATTATTATGATTATAAAATGTCTGATTCATACTGCCTTTGTTTCAAACTGATTATTTACTGAATTTTATTCCAATTCGTAGCTTGGAATTGCAAAACTGCAAGTGTTTATCCCATGTGATTGGGATATAATGGAAGATAAATAAGATCCATTATTAATGGATCTTAAATTCTGAGATTTAAAAATCTTTCTCAAAAAATCTTAGACAGCGTTTTGGATCTCCCAAATTTTTTAGACTCGCTATGCGCTTGAAAATAAATGTTTACCATTATAGACGTACGCAGAAAGTTCATAAGGAGAGGTCATAGGCTCACTGGGAGGGTTACAGAGCTACAACTTCATATCATCATCATATTCAACCATTATCTATCCACTGCTGGATGAAGGTCTCTCCAAATGCTTTCCACACAAGTCTATCCTGAGCAATTCGCTTCCACGTCACCCCAACCTGTTTTCTTATTTCATCCACCCATCTAGTTTGAGGACGTTTTCTAGGTCTTCGGTGGTCTCTTGGAATCCAGTTCAGAATTTCTGTTGTCCATCGTTGATCAGTTCTTCTTGCAATATGCCCAGCCCATCGCCATTTCAGCCCTTTTACTTTAACAATGATGTCCTCTACTCTAGTTTGCTCTCTCACCCAAGTGTTTCTTTTTCGATCTCTCCTAGTTATTCCAAGCATGCACCTCTCCATGCTCCTTTGCGTTGTCTGTAACTTTCGTATTGCTCCAACTGTTAGACTCCATGTCTCTGATCCATAAGAGAGGACTGGCAATACACACTGGTTGAAGACCTTTCTTTTTAGACACAAAGGCAATTTCCCCTTCAGGATAAAACTGTTTCTTCCAAATGCACTCCAGCCAAGTTTAATACGTCTGTTGAGTTCTTTCATAATGTTGCCATCCATTGAAATCAGCTGGCCAAGGTAAATATATGAATCAGCAATTTCTAGCTCAATGTTGTCAACTTGTATTTTTGTTTCCTCTACGAAATTATTGAACATGATCTTAGTTTTTTGTAGGTTCATCTTGAGTCCAACTTCTTTACTTCTAGTTGAGAGCTCTTGTACCATGTCTTGGAGTTCTAATGGGTTCGTTGAAAAAATAACAATGTCATCAGCAAACCGCAGATGATTTAAATATTCACCATTTATTTTTATTCCCTTGTTATTCCAATTTATCAGCTGAAAAATCATCTGTAAAGCTGAAGTAAAAAGTTTTGGAGAAATGGTATCTCCCTGCCTCACCCCTTTGCCAAGTTTGATAGTTTTGGTATCTTTATGTAACCGAAATTTTGCACTTGCATTTTTATACACACGTTTCACCATGTCAATGTACACATCCTCAATGTCTGTTGATCTTAAAGAGTTGATGACTGCTGATGTTTTTATAGAGTCAAAGGCCTTCTCATAGTCAATAAATGCAACACACAATGGAAGTTCATATTCATGTGTTCTTTCAATTAATTCTCTTAATACTTGAATATGGTCCACTGTACTGAATCCACTTCGAAATCCAGCTTGTTCTCTTGGTTGAGCTGCATCTAATTTTTTCTGCAGGCGATGTGTTAGTACTTTTGTGAAGATTTTATAAATAGCAGGTAACAAGCTAATTGGTCGGTAATTTTCCAAATACTCTTTATCACATTTTTTATGTAAAAAAATTACTGTTGCAGAATTCCATTTGTTTGGTATGTTGCAACTGTTAAGACATCTGGTAAAAAAATTTGCAAGTATGTCTTCTACGTGTTCTCCAGCTTCTTTTAAGATATCTAATGTAATGCCATCATCGCCAGGGGCTCTTCCTTTCTTCATGCTTTTTATTGCAAATGCTACTTCTTCTTTTAAGATTTTAGGATCTGTTCCTTCGACTATCTCAGAGTATTCGTTTAAATATATATATAAAGTAAAATAAGGAAGTATATGAAAATTGTACATGGGGAAGAGAATTTTCAGAGCAAGTATTATATTATGAACTATTGTAAGTAAGAAAAAAAAAATCATATTGCTGAAAAAATTGGTGATATTATTACAAAGAAGTGTATAAAGGTATTATTTACCGTTATACTAATAGATGAAGATAAAACTTAGAAGCATCAAATAAACAAATTCCACACATAAATGCCTTAAAGTAACTCAAAACGACAATTTATAACATATTGACATATCACAATGATATACAATATTTTCATAGAATACATAAACATATATACATCAAAAAATTACAACGATCTTAACGAATCTCAATACGAATACAACGTATATATAAAAGATAACAATATTGTTACAAAATATATTAACAAAATATACAACCACCCTAGTAAACTCTTCGTCGGGGGAGACGTTTACTAAAAGTCTGAATAGTGGGTTGTTTCTGATAGTCAGTTGGCAGTTGCCAATGTGACTATTCAGTCTCCCAACAACCCATTAATAGTTTAATTACTAGATTATAAAGAAGTTAAAACGGTTTATATGCATCACCCATATATTTATACATTTAGATTTCAAAGCGGGCAAATAAATAACTATTATACCATTGATGAACAACAAGGTGAAGAAGTTAAGGCAAGCGTCCATTTTTTAAGAAAACTTGACTTCCATTGTCCGCACTTCGTTTAGAACTGCCCTTCTTCTTATAATTCCCCTTAATGCTGTCGACTTTTTTCTCCGCACGCGTCTTACATGGGCAAGTACCAAGATTAGCTTAGAGGGAGCATGGGCTTTATGCTCTACACCCATATGTCCTTTGAACTGTCCGTTATGGGAGCGGGTAAGTATAGTAGTTTAAGCTATTTTGGAGAATAACAACAAAAAAGAAATTAATTGGAACTTGATTCTTCATCATTAGGGATATTTGAGATTACAAAAGGCATTTTCTGTTTCAAATGAATTGTTGCAATTTTTTTTAATACGAAAAATTTGTGCAATCATAATATTTCTATGCATTTTCAGGATCATGTTCGAAAAGAAATTAGTGAGTGAATTGACATCAAAGTTGAATTTATTCCTTTTATCATGTAAACCCAAAACATTTGAGTTGCAATCGAAAGAAATGTTAAGAAAACAGATTTTACCATTGGAACTAGTTTTTTTGAGTTTCAGGGAGTTCGGATATATTTTTCTGTAGATATTGTCGAAGTCAGAGCAGTCAAAAACAATAATATCGTCTATGTAGCAAAAAGCAGTTAGATTGTAGATTTTTTTGGCTTCTATTTCGTAGTAGTATAAGAATAAGTTTTCCATGGAGCTGCAGTAGGAGGAGCCCATAGGTATTCCTTTGATTTGTAAAAAATAGCTATTTCCGTTACAGAGCACATTTTCGAAAGTGCAAAATTAATATAAACTTCTCCAGCATGCCAAGTCGACCTTTATATTGTCTTTAAAATTTCCGTAAAGGAATTCGCACACATCAATAAGTTTTTCTAATGGAATGCCTGTGGATATATTTTCAAAGTCATATGTGTTGACTATCATACTTTTTTTATAATAGTTCTTTATATACTCTAAGATTCTCAGATTATTTTGTTTGATGAAGAAAGAATGTTGATTTTCAGTGTTTCCTTTAATAATGCGTTTTAGTATATTCTGAAATTTGTTTGAAGCTGATCTATTGTAAGCATTATGACCGCAGGTAATACATCTGAAGCAGACAGGATTTTTATGGAACTTAACAATGAGGTATAGAAATGAAGTCCTGCAGTTTTATATTGATTTTTTTTTTATGAAAGGCGATGATCTTCTTGAAAATATTGATTGAGGTAAGAAGAATTTTAAAAATGTCATTAGTAGTATATTCCTGGAGAATTATTTTCTCGTATAATTTCTTGTACATAATACAGAAGTTGTTACCCGCTTTGTCCACTGTGGTAATGACAAATTTGTTTTTTTATTCTTTGATTCTCTTGTTAGTTTTATTACAAATATCTTTGTAGTTGAAGTGTTTCGATCTTCCAATAGCATTTCGGAAATCGTAAACCATTTTAATGATCTAACAGTTAAAATTTTCCATTGAACACCCATATTTTAGAGTAATTTTTAGAACGAAAGAATTTATTTCCTTTTTGACTTAATTGATCAAAATTTCATTAGAGAACTTATAATTCGGTGTAAATTTTGAACCTTTTTTCATGCAATATATATTACATTTCTTTATCTTTCCAAAGTATCTGCATTACCTCTCATTCCATAAAAAACTGGGCTTTAAAATTCTATGTGTTACGATTTGTGTTATCTGTTTAGGTAATTATGTTATTGGGTGTAAAAACTCACCAATTTTACTTTTATGAACTCTGTAATTACAAAGGATATGGCGCCAGGTCCGTTGCGTAACAATGGGCCCTGGATCTGTCCTTGTACAAGGGAATAATCCAGTAAAACAGTTAACTGTGCAAATGTCGTTGTTCTCAACTTGTAAAGATAAAAGCTGTTTAACGTGCTGTCAAGCTAATTTCCTTTTTCTGAAAACAAAATCGCTGTGTGTATTCTATAAAATGTAAAATATGTAGTCTTGAATATATCGGACAGACTAGTAACAACCTAAATCTTAGGATCAATGGACGTAGACCGGATATAAAGAGGTTTAGTCACGGTACCGAAAAAGATTTTGAATTACAACACTTTCAACATCGCTCCTTTGAAGTAATTGAAATTTCCATTCTGAATATTTCCTACTGTGACAATATAAGACCGTAAAGCGAAAATCACCCCATGGTTAAACGCAAAACTATTTATCCATATGGACTCAATAGTTTTTCCAATGGGGAAATGATTTTCAACAAGCTAGAAGAACACTGTGTGTGTACAAAATATGTAATATGTTTCAAGATGAAAAAATTGCACTTATCCGGGGCAAAAGAGGCAAAGGAAGAAATAAATTTGCTAAAAAAATTCCTTATCTCGACCTAGAAAATATGAAGAAACTTGAAGACCAAGAAATCAACCCATATCTATTCAAGGAAATCAGGACTCACATTTTTTTCCATGAAGAACAATTTTATCAAATTTCATCTACAACAAGACATCTACACTGATGTGAAAACTTTCCTATTAATTACAAACGAGGTTTTTCTACAAACTTTTTTTCAATGCTTTTACCATTCTAGTTAGAATTTTTACCCTTTATGTATGTATGTATGGATGGATGGATGGATGGATGGAGGGATGGAGGGAGGGAGGGACACACAAGCTTTACTGGGATAGAGCAATCATAACAGACAAGACAGTCCCACATAACCGTCCTGACATAACCCTCGTCGATAAATCGAATAAGACCACGTACTTAATCGACATAGCAGTACCCAACACCAATAACATACAGACAACCTACACAACGAAAATCACCAAGTACCAAGATCTCAGACATGAAGTACGAGATATATGGGGTATGGAAAAGATCTTCATCATCCCGTTAGTCATCTCAGCAACAGGGATAGTACCAAAAACGCTTGCGACGAATTTGGAGATACTCAACATTGACCCAAACACCTACATTGAAATACAAAAAGCCACAATCCTAAACACGTGTCACATTGTCAGGAAGTTTCTAGACATGGCACATTAAGAAGTGATGTAAAAAGAGGCTTGGGAACATGGCGCTCTGCCCGTCCCAAAGCCTGTTTCCGCCAAGAATGGGCGAGGAAATATATATACGCACACACACTAGAGTGCGAAACTTAAGCAACAAATTCATCTTTCAACTTACAACCATGAAATTGTTGAAAAGGGCTTTTTGCTATCAGTACAATGAAAAATCAGCTCAGTAGAAAGGTGATGCATATGCAAACATCAGCGCCATGACGTCAGAGGGGACGTCAAAACGCGTGGGGTCAGCGCGGGCAGTGCAAGGCAACTTGAAAAGAAGAAAGGAAGGCTCATTTCCAGACATCCCTCTGTGAGAGAAAGTGGGATTGTATGTACCGTATGGCTACAAGAAAACATCAGGACGCCTTTACACGTGGTAGAATGATTGGCAAGCTTGAGGAGGGGCGTACTTTGACGACTGTCGCCCAAGAGTTTGGAATTAATAAAAGTGTTGTTTCACGAGCTTGGAAAGCCTTCCAAAGGACAGGAACAGGTGTAAGATAGGTTGGTGGTGGTCGACCAAGGAAGACAACAGTGACTGATGACCGATATATAGCCCTTCAGGCGAAAAGAAATCAAAAGCAGACAGCGGGCAACATGCTCAGCAGTTTCTTA
The DNA here is from genome assembly GCA_006491805.2 of Dysdera silvatica. Classification (NCBI taxonomy): domain Eukaryota; kingdom Metazoa; phylum Arthropoda; class Arachnida; order Araneae; family Dysderidae; genus Dysdera; species Dysdera silvatica. The sequence continues at coordinate 22,799,689 of QLNU02015003.1, read as the reverse complement.
TGGCAACCAGACGACAGGTGTCCCGGTATACTGTGGCCAGACAACTTAATGAAGGTGGCCTGCCTATTCGCCCGCTGTCCTGAACGCTGCATACCATTGACAGCAGCCCATCGACGGCACCGCTTACAGTGGTGTAGAGAACACAAAGACTGGACACCTCATCAATGTAGTCACGTCCTCTTTACCGATGAGAGTCGTTTCAGACTGACAAATGATTCTCGGCGTCCGTTGATATGGAGAGAGGTAAGGACACGCTTTAATCCCATTAACATCAGAGAAAGACATCGTTGGGGTGGTCCTGGCATGCTGGTATGGGGAGGTATTATGATGAACGGAAGGACAGAGCACATTTTCGACAGAGATTCAGTTTCCGGAGATCGTTACTGTGATGACTTATTCCCCCCCCCCCACGTGCGCCTTTTCCGGGTGCCATTGGTCCCGACTTTGTTTTTATGGATGACAATGCACGGCCACACAGGACTTGCTGTTGAGGAGACCCTAGAAAGTGAAGATATCCACAGATTGGATTGGCCAGTGTGCTCTCCTTATTCAAATCTCATTAAACATGTGTGGAATACTTTAAGGAGACGCCTGATGGCACGATCTTACCCTCCGGCGAACACCAGACAACTGAAACAGCTGCTTCTCGAGGAATGGAAACGCTTACCCCAAGGGCTGTTAGATAATCTCTTGTTGAGTATGGACAAACGGTGCCACGCAACCACTTCAGTTAGGGGAGGTCATGTCTCTTACTAGGGTTCTTTGGTTTGTTGTTCTCCCTCTTGGCCAGACAGTGTTTTGTACAGACGCCATTCCGTCAATAAAGCCTTTTCCACTTCGTTCCATACTGCATGCGTCCTATTCATTTTTTTGCTACTATACTTTCCTCATCCTTTCAGTACTATATTGTACCTCTGTAGTATAAATTTCATGTCTTCCAGTTGATTTTTGCAGAATCAAGGCCAAAATCAGAAAAGTTGCTTAAGTTTTGCATACTAGTGTATATATATAATTTCTCCTGTATTCTCAAGTGTTCAATAAACATTTTTATATATACACTTTTGAAATTTTAGAAATTTAGAAGTGCAAAAAATTAAAAAGGACGAAGTCACCCCGGCTTGGGGAGATTTTGTCGCATATCTCAAAAATAATTTAATACGCCTTCGCAGAGGGTCTGGATAAGATATCTCATTTATATTTATGACCAGGGAGAGTAGTTACGGGCCGCTGCGTAGTTTGGTAGACTCGCTAGAAATATTACTTACCACATTTCTACGTAATGTAAAAGCATGCTTTTCAAAGAAGCTGATCACAAGCAAATTTCGTAGAAAAAGTATAGAAAACAGCAACTGCAGTTATGCCACCTTCAACTATTGAAAACTCTAAAATTAAATATTTCATATTCAAGCCAGTATTTCTGCCTACCGGAATCAGGTTTTGTTAAAATATTCCAACAAAACAGATAGGAGTTATCACCACTTTTATCTTTCCCCGTTTGGTGGGACAAAGCAGTGGCGTACGCAGGAGGGTGTTGGTGGGGAATCCCATTGGAATGAAATTTTGTATATTTAACATAGGAATATGTGAGTTGTAGCTCTGTAACCCGCACTATTGAGCCTATAACCCTCCCCTTACGAACTTTCTGCTTACGCCTATGGGACGACAAAGCCACCCCGGTTGACCATACTTCTTCTGATGAACTAAAAATTAAATTGTTTTAATATGAATATTACAGCTTTGTATGAATTTCAATAATCTGGGATGTACTCTGTGCAGTCAAATAAGTTAAGCTATTTTAATTTAATTTTTACTTTCCTAATTTCTTGCTGGGAATGTCATATTGTGGTTTTGTTGGGGGGAAAAAGCTTTTTCACTTTCTTCCACACTAACTTAAATATATTAAAGAATAATTTATACAAATATTGAATAAGAGATAATAATAGAAGGATAATGAATTTGTTAAAAAATTAAATAAGATTTAAAACACATTAAATTTTAGAAATGTAATATAAACTTTTATAAAATCTTTTTGCACTTCGAGGTCTTTAGGCCATTTTGGCGCCTCCCCACTCTTGACTTGGCGCCCAACGCGATGGCACCTGTCGCACCACTCTTAATCAGTCTCCGATTCCACGTTAAAAGTTTTTAACGTCGCCAAAAGATTTATGGCTTCAGATCGATTAGTTGGCTTTTGGGCTGCTGGTTTTCTTTCAAAAATGCGACTAAATGAACACACTCTCCAAGAAATACCTAAGTAAAATGCAGGGCCATCAGAGGAAAGAAAATGCCCACCCTCTAACGGCCCTGCATTAAACACACAAAAGTTTTAATTTATTTTAGAATAATTAATAATTAAATAATAACCCTTATTGAGTGGATGGTTACTTAAGATAGCATTTTGTTTAATTCTGGAAAAAATTTCTCATTTTCTTGTATTTTGAGTTTTTTGTTTATGCCCTTTTTTTTTTCAAAATTTTGCGCCGCGTGAAAGCTCGCGCCATGGGCTACAGCCTAATTAGCCTATTGGTTAATCAGGCCCTGGTTACAATCCCCTTGTCAAAATTCCCTGCGTACGTCAGTGGTCATAGCTGTCAGGGCATTTAACAAATAACATTTGTTTCCCGATTCACATTAAGTTTTTTTTTTATTTTTTTTTTTGGGGGTTGTGTAGTGAACAATTTTTTTTTGCCATTGACTTTTAAATCAGTACAGACAAAAAAAATTAATTGCCCAGTATATTTGCTTGACTTCAAATAAAGTATCTGTGTGATTGTTCTTGCAAAATTGCAAATTATAACGGAAAGAGCATGATGGTTATAAGCTAGCAATGGTTTTAAATTTCATTGAATTAATAATAAATACATTTTATTTAACTGGCTACCCACTAGGAAATTTCCGAAAACTCGTGCGTTCTAATCGTAAACGTGAGAACACCAATACCTTAACTGTATATTTCTGGAGCCCACATTTTTTAAAGTCCAAATCCGAAATTCCAACTCAGTGCTTTGAAAATCGTGGCTGCTGAACCCTCATGCGTAGCGATAGTTTCTTTTAGGTCAGTGGTTCTCAGTTTAGCGTTCGTTCATGAAAAGAAGTCTGATGGAATAGTTAGAAATAACGGGTGTTGACGTCACAAACGGGGTAGTTCATTAGAGCAGAGGAGAGCTCCAATTTCAGAACTTGTTTTTAGTGAACGTTTGTCGGCGCCAAAATCAAGGTCTGAAATGTGAGTCCTCCTCTTCTGTAATGGGATAGTCCGTTTGTAACGTCACCTCCCGTTATTTCTAACTATTCCACTGGGCTTCTTTTCGTCAACGAACAGCGTGAGAAACGGAAGCCCGGTAAAGTATTTCTTTACAAGTCGAGAACCCGGCCCTCTTTCAAATTTTTTAAGTGCATGCATTAAACTAACTAATTAACGTATAAACGTATAACGTATTTACGTATTAATTATCGTATAGTTATAAAGAGAATTAGTACATTGATGTATACAATGTGGCACGTTGATAAATATAAACCACATTTGAAGACTGGAATAATGTAACTCTGTAGAATGCTCTGGTTTCCTCAGGTCAACATCATTAAATTAATTTGTACTGAATTTCATGAACATGTTGAACAAGAGAATCATTAAGGCAAATTACAGGGGGCGGTTGTTTTTTTTTTTGTTTTTTTTTGCCAATGTTAACCGAAAGTAAATAATCACTTTAACATTTCAACATATGAAAAATATTGCATATGTTAACTGATAGAATCATCATTAAAAAATTAAATCAAAGAGAACCATTTCTTCAAGGTGAGTGCCCGTTCGTTTATTTCAAACTTCAGGAATTTCTGTTACAGAGATGCATAAATTTTCTTAAGGACCTCCAGTTCAGATATCTAGAATAGTTATTCATGAACAATCTTATCTTAAAATTTAAAATCTAGTTTTTACTCCAAATAAAAAAAGAAAAATTCAGTTCTAGGAGGCAACTGACCCCCGACACTTCTCCAAACGATGACCATGAGGTTGAATGATTTCAATGTATGTCAATTTCCGATCATTCATACATTCTTTTATGTGAAAAAATACGTGGCTTAGTCACTGATATTTTCTATACAGCATGCCCCCTCCCCATATGGTGGGGGGCTCGATTTCCCTCCATAGCCATTCAAAAATTTGATTTCCTCAATTCTGCTGTGCATTTATTTTAAAAAAAATTTCAATCACATTTTAAAATAAGGTACTTTTCAGCTGTTACTAATTGTCAAGAAGTATCAATTATTTTGTAGCATTTTAGATTCTTGACCTTCACTAAAATGTTTGACAGCCTTGAGAAGAAGGTAATAATTTTTCTCAGCCCTCTCCTCCTAGAAGTACACATATGAGTCCCCATGCAACACAGATGTCATTTAGGCGTTCTAGATCAGTGTTTTTTAACACATTCGCGAATATTATTCAGCCCAGAATATTTCTACCATGAGGTATTCATTCGTGAAAAATACCGAAATGATAATTTCCAGAAAAACTTTCCACAGCCCGATATATTTCATGCTAGGACCCAGCTGGTGAAAACACTGTGTCAGACCACCCAGTATGTTCAGCAGCCTAGAGTATACTGCAGGTTAGCATCGCCAATATATTCAGAGCCAAACATTTTCTTTTGAAAATTTATTTTATAATTGTTCAATATATAATGACATTTTATTTCCCGAAGAGTTCGCAATTTTCTTTAATCCTCTCTTCAAGAAGTACATAATGTGGGGGTTACAGAAAAATATGCAGACGTATTTGAAATATACTCACAGTTATAAGAAATTGCTAATTAAAGTGGGAAGTATGTGGTAATTTAATAGTAAAGCTCCGCACAATTTTTCAGATTTTCTGTGAGATAGTAGGGCTACATAGGAACACTTCAAAGGATAGATAGTTCATTCTTGGAAGCAAAAAAGTGAAAGTATAAATTTTTTTATTGCCTTCCTTAATATTTACATCCCACCACTTGATATTTATCTCTTTATATTTACCTGCCACCACTTGATATTTACTTTTTATGCCTATCTTCCACGACTTGATATTTACTTCCCATCACTGTATATCAAACTAAAATTTACGAAACACTTTGTAAAGACTATAAACAGAATTAGTAAGGAATTTTTGTACTTCAAAGGAAAAAATTAAAAAACAGATGACTCCAAACTTAAGAAGGGAATTGTGTTGGTTCACAGACCAGCAAACCACTGAATGATCTTTTCTTCGAAGGTAAAACTGAATATCATAACAGGGGCAGTAATCTTATTGCGGCGCGAATTTCCGCAAAGTTTTCCGCGAATTTTGGGATTTTTCCAGTCTGGCGAATTTTAATTTGTTTTTTCTTATTGCCTAATTTCTATTATGATTTTTGATTAATTTCATATTGAAATAATTTTAGTACTTCCATCATCAGAAAATAACTTGGATGACAATTGGCAGAAATATGTATTTAAACTATGTCTTAACATGTACAAGATATTTTTAATTACCATAACCTTGAGACTTAAGCTAAAACGTTAGTCCCATTCATTCGAGAGAAAGAGCATTAGTATAATAAGGCAAGAGCAAAGGCGCAAGACACAGTAAATGATCTATATGGAGATTTTATGTCTGAATATCTTCTCAAACTTCTGTATAATTTTACTCCCTTTTGGTGCCGATGGATGTCGATATAATTTTATATTTCTTCCTATTCGTGCCTAGGAATAACAATATATAATTTCATATAGCCGTCTTCAATAAAATATGTTATGTATATTATCATTACTTAACGTTGGTAATGGTTTGTTGTGCGTAAATTATCAATTAAATTTTATCATAAGTGTATTTCTCTATGCTACCTGGTTTTAATTGATCAGAGTAAAGCTTTCGACTGTGTCGAATATAAGCTCTAGAAAATTCTGCAAGAGCTTGGACTCCTGGCTTATTTGATCAAACTTTTGAAATCACTGTATACTGACTAGTAGACGACTATAAGAACAATGTATGGTGAGATTGGTACAAGATTGGAAAAGGCATGATGCAGGGATGCATCTTATCGCCATTCCTATTCAATTTCTACACCGAAGCGATCATTCGGAAATTTAACCTAGACACATCTACTACCGGAGTGAAAATAGGAGGCAAGCAAATCAACAAAATAAGATACGCAGATGGCACAACCTTATTAGCAGAAATCGAAAACAACTTGAAACAGTTAATCATGAAAATGAGAGAAAAGTGAAAAGATAGGTTTGCATTTAAACACCAAAAGAACAAAAATCATGATAACAGCCAAAAATGCCAACGTGACGCGTATTAAAACTTTTTAAATGCGATAATTTGTTGTGATTACTCTCTATTTATAAATAAGCATTTAATATTATAACAAACTTATAAATAAGTGCTCAATATTAGAGTAAAAATGTAAATAAGTATTATAATTTGCATCACACGTTGCATTCTTATTTCAGAAAATTATATATATAAACTTATTTATACTTTATTTAAGAAGATTAGAGAAACGAAATCTTACGTAAGCATGGTGGTGGGGGCAGAAATTTGCTTATTCCTTCTTTCTTATAAAAGGATTATAATGAATAATGCCAGAAATGTGCTTACACAATTCAAATACGAAAAAATTAAGAAATAAAAATAACTTCTAAAAATTTAATTTCGATTTGTAAGGAATAAAAGTACAATTTACTAATTATTTCTTACCTTAGTATAAATTATTAACTTTAATTATAAACTTTTATGGGTTATTTTTATATTAAATTACGTAAGGCGTCGCTGTTTACTGCTGTGCATAAATGCTTTTGAACTCTTGTTTAAAATTAAGATTATTTAAGTACACATAAAAAGTCTTGAATTTCATTTTTTTTTTAATATTAACCATCTGCAACATTAGGAGTGTTCAAGTATTACGTAAGCAATATTTTGGCCATTTCAATCCCTCTTCCGGTAAGTAAAAATTAATATTGGCCAACATAGGAAAACAAGGACCATGGCACCCCCCGTCCCACGAAGATGATTACACAATACCTAAACCCTTCCATTGCGCAATAGTGTAGCAATTCAAAACTCATGGACGTGTACTCGAGAGGCTTTAAAGAAGATTAAGTGATGCGGCTGTGGAAAAAATAACGTGTTTTGATATCCAATGAGGGTCTTGAGCCACCTATAGGCCCCCGTTTTCTACGTCACTGACACTGCGCAAGGCTGCTTCTGTACCATCCTCAAATATAAGAAATCGCGGAATTGTATCCATAGCACGTAAAGCTACTTTCTGGGTAGGAATGTCGAGATCTCCTAAGCTGTTTTCTCCATCCGGAGTATTTGCACATTCAAGAGGCGTTACTGCAGAAGTATAAATATTGAAGTAATGCAGTAACTCATCCATTTGAAATAATATTTAATAGGGCTTTATATGTATAGGTTCATTTATTAATTCGCCAAAAGATAAATTCAAATAAAACGTTAGAGAAATTTAGTGCGCCTTTTTGGCCGAGTTCTCGTAGTACTGTGCATTAGCGCTCAGTTGACGCGTGATACCGTTAGCAGACGGGTTAGTCTATTGCAGTTTAGGGAAGGCCGTCTTGGAGGAACTGGTTTTTCCCACGCGAAAAACCAGTTTCGGCAAGATGCCCTTCCCTAAACTGCAATGGACTAACCCGTCTGCTAACGGTATCAGGCGTCAGGTCTGCGCGAACGCACAATACGTGTGTGCACGTCGATGGAAAATGGAAGACTGATTTGTTTTTAGAATTCGTAAAACAATTACACACAATCTTACCAAATATTAAAAGTAAAATTGTAATTATACAATATTTGAAAAATATGAAATAAAAGTAAACGATTTGGCATGGTGCCAATTTTAGAGATTGAACTTCTTAAATTTATTAATTTTTTAAATGTATCAGGAGGCGTTACTATGCTTGAAAATTTCGTCCTCGCTTATTGTTTTTGCAGTAGAAGATCATTATCAACCTTCAGATATTGTTTAAACTCTGAATCTTCATTTTCTAAATGTCAGCCACTTCCTCTATCTCTATCAAAGAACTCTCATGAAACGTGGCCAAATACTGGGCGGATCCAGGTGGGGGGGGGGAATCGTCCCCTCCCCCCTTAAGCCGGGATTATATCATGGAAAATTAAATGCAAAGTATCAGGCACTTGGCTAAAAATAGAAATCAGAAACAAATCACCCCTCCTTAAAAGATTTCTGGATCCGCCCTTGTGACCAAACTCGTGACGTATCATTTAACCGAAATCTTCTGCGTTCTGTCGTTGCATCAAGTTTTTAGAAAATGTAGTATAAAAGAGTTTTTGTTGGAGGAAGATAAATTTGTATTGACTTAGCGGGTATCAAAATCCGCGAGCAAACAAAATCCTAAGAAAAGTCGGCTTACCCGCAATGGCGACTTATCCAAGGGTCTATATTGCCAGGTTCCACTGCATACATATGCGCACATTTAGTTTTGGCGACTGGGGTTACTTTCTGATATTGGGATCTTCCCATTAACCTGAGATACCATAGGATGTAAGCACTTTTTATTTCCAAGTAAGGTGGCTTTTTGCCGTTGGTGTACTGTGATCTTGTTAATTTCAGTTGTGTCATCGTGGCGCTCAAAATTTGTTGGCATTGCATAATGTACTCCTATTACAATGGGAATGAGTTTTGATTTTTTTCTGACATAATTATTCGAGTTCGATCTGGAAATATTTGTATTTGGTAACTACTATTTCATAACTGTATTATTTTTTGTGCATTTGATGTATTTCACAACAGAAAGAATGTATTAAACATCTTCTTAGTCTAGAGTTATTATGTCCGTTATACATTGTTGTATTACACAGCATCAAGGAGATAAGCACTATCCTCTTGATCTGGAGTTCTTGGTTCAGTTCAAGTCTCACCCAGAAACCTGAGAACTGTCTACGTATTTTATTATAACGTAACTAAATTATTAACGTAATTTATTATATATGTACTTTCTTATACAGAGAGTACACATAATTTTTATTAATTACAGAAAGGTAGCAACCAAGCTAAATCGCAACGGTTTTGTATTAGGCCTAACATAAGCGATTTAGCTGTTAGTGACAAAAAAACGTCATGAATGCAGAAATTATCACATATATCATTGTAATTCATCAAAAATAAAGGATATACATACCATAAACCAATAAATTGGAATGATCTTCGCTTGTTGGATGATTAGAGAGATCTTAGCACATAAAAAAAACTTGCGAATATCAGTGAAGAATCGCAACTAATAGAGCTGTTTGTCGCACAGGACTTCTCTCGCAGCAAGTGATTGGCCAGGGGATCGAACGAAAATCTGATTCGATGTTTAACCATTATTTACAAAATACCACTTCCACCAATACATGGTACTTTTGACTTTTTCAAGTGAACCAAATTTTGGTGAAATTCCGGCATTTTCACCATTTTTTGTAAAAATTAATGCGGAAAATTTTTAACAGTGTATAGGCGGTGCCCAGTAAGGCAGTTTTTTGTAGGTCTGTTGTCGTTATGTCAGTAATGTCCAGTTTTTCTAGGAAGTTTTTTAAATTAGGTGTGATGGCCCCCAGTGCACCTATCACAATCGGGATGACTGTTACTTGTTTTTTCCAGAGTCTATTAATTTCTATTGCAAGGTCACGATATTTGGAGATTTTTTCGAATTCCTTCTCTTTAACTCTGCTGTCATCTGGTATTGCAATGTCGATGATAAATACCTGTTTTTCCTTCACTAATGTTAGGTCTGGTGTATTGTGTTCTGAATTCATGTCTCTTTGAAGCCAAAGTCCCAAAGGGTTTTCATGTGGGTGTTTTCTGTCACTTTTTTTCTTCAGGTTCCCACTAGTTATTGGTTACCTGGATCTCATAGTTTCTGCAGGTATTCCAGTGAATCACAAGACCACTCTGTCGTGCCTTTTTTTTTTTTTAGTCTGATTGGGCTATTTTATTACAGCGATTGATTGGGTGGTAGACTGTCTCATACTTTAGTTTACGCAGTCTGCATTTGCTGCTCGTAATAATTATTATTATTATTAATCTGTAGCAATTAATGTTCGTGGGATAAAATGTTGTAAAATTAAAAAGAATCTAACAGTTATTTGATGGCAAAAATATGTATTAGAGTAAAAAATCGATTACCGGAATCGTTTCCCGCAACGAGAAAATAATCGTTATCATCATTGTCGTAGCAAAGATTATATCGATATTTTAAAGAATTGTAATTGATTTAATTACCCATGTAACAATACGATATATGTACAAAGCAACATAAAGAGGGTAAAAAATTATTTTTATTACATTAGCCAGACTTTCAGTTGTTCCACTGGACAGCCATCATTAGATGCATAATGAAAATGATTTCCATTCTGCATCTGATGATGGCTGTCCAATGGAACAGCCGAAAGCCAGGCTAATGTAATAAAATAACTTTTTACCCGCTTTACGTTGTTTTGTGCATATATCGTATTACTTTATCATGCTGTGGTATTCTCTCTTGGTAAAAATAAATACAATTTTTTTACTCGTAAGTAATTTCATGGATATATGATAATGAAAATAATCGATGCGTATCCGATATTGAATAAATCGATGAAAATGTAAATAATGCATAATTTCGTTGGCGAAATGCAAGTTTTGCATTAATGATTAAGGCTGATTATTACGTTTTTTAAAAAATATATCTTAGTAAAGTGAACTGAGAATACTCAACGTGTACATGTACTTTAGGTGTGATATTTGTGTTAAAGTTTCGGTATAATTTCGATCGATTTAAATCGATTACTTACATCGATTTACTTACATCAATAGTACTTAATAACGTTGTGAGTTCGCTTCTCTGATGAGGCTTCACGTGTTTTAATCATTGCAAAACCGTCGATAATAATAATAACGCGTTTGATATCACCATTCAAATAAACTGTCGATTCCAGCAAGGAAAGTAGCGTAGATTATTAAGGGGGGAGGGGCTCAAGCTCCCCCCAATAGCTATCAAGATACATGTTTCTCTTCGACGCCAAATCCCGTAGTTTTTTTGTTTTTTTAAAGTTACTTGAACACACGCATAACTTTTGAAGTTTATAATTTTTAACTAGTAAAATTTGACACTGGTCGGAATATACGAAATACAAATGAAGAAGGTAAAAGATATTTACCATCTGCAAAAATATTCGCAACGTTTCGAGAACTACTGTTCCCTTCATCAAGCGAAACTAATGTTTTAACGCCCCTGGGCGAATCGTTCTCAGCAGTTGCTAGTTTTCTGTAAAATATCTGTATAAAATCTATGTATATTTATAAAAAAAGCAGTATCTTTTTTTCTCATAAATGTACATAGATTTTATACAGATTCTTTACAGAGCCATAGATTTTATACAAATCCATTCTTTTTATACAGATATTATAATTAATTCTCTCTGTTTAAAAACTGCAGTCCCTGCTTTAGCGCAGCCTTAATCTATCCTCGCTCCATAAAACATAGAGTTCGTACTTTTTGTTTATTTAACACTGGGAGGGAGGGAGGTACGTACTGTTCGTTCACGAAAGTAAATCCGATGGAACGGAAAATTAGAAAATAATTAGAAATAACGGCAGGTGAGATCACAAACGGGCTAGTTCATTACAGCAAAGGATTACAGTTTCAGAACTGGATTTTGATGAACGTTTGTCGGCGTCAAAATCAAGTTCTTAAATTGGAGTCCTCCTTTGATGTAATGGGATAGGTCGTTTGTGACGTTACCTCTCGTTATTTCTAACTGTTCCATCGGACTTCTTTTCGTGAACGAACAGTAGGTAGGTAGGTAAGCAGGCAATTAGTCTGTCAGTCAGCCCGTCCGTCCATTGGTAATGTTCAACATTCGTCTACAGACTGTTTAAAAAAAAATTTTTTTTCAAAATTTAATGGTAAATTATTTAAAAATTATTTTAAAGTAATTTCATCGTTTTTTATTTCTAGCTTCTAACTTGATTTGTCTAGGCCACAAATAGTTCTTATAGTGAGAACCATCCTCCGTAAGACGGGCGTCTCTGAAGATGTGAAAAAAAAGGAGATTTTTAGAATGGTCATGATCGTGTGAAAAGCTTATATAACTGTAATTCTCTGACTTTGAATTTTCGCTATCTTTGCAAATTTTGTAGGTGACCGTCTAACAGGAGTAATCAACATGTAGCAAGAATTCCTGTTCACTTTTTTTTCTTACTTTATTTGTTCGCCTGTTCATTTTATCGTATAATTCACTACCATGGACGAATGAAGATTCTTTTATTTCACGACCATTTTTTAAATAACGCTCTCTCCTTGGTTGATTTTCATTTTATTAGAGTGGGATTTTAATATTTAAATTTTTGAAAAATCACAATGCCGAAGAATTTCATTTTTTGTTTTTTAAATTCTCTTTTCAAAGGCTCTTTTTATTCTTTTATTGGTAATGGCGATCATCACTTTATTTGTTTGTGACTTTTAATGTGTTTTAGCAGCTACTTTCGTTTTTTTTCTTTTGCTCATTGTCATTCTTAAAATCGGAAATTCGTGATTTTTTTTTTAATTAAATACTCGATATTGATAGTTATTTGAAGTAATGAATATTGGATAAAGCTGCTGTTCAATTTTGATACACTTTTCATTGAATTAACAGTGAAGATCTTAATTGTACGAAGAATGACACAGTGGGGGGAAATTGAATTTTCCTTACTGTTTTACTGAGTTTTTGTGCAATAAGGGCAGTGGAGGGGGGGTTCATGCCGAGTTAAAATTGCATTCGCGGTGACAAACGAAATCAACAATACTGGCGTACTTAAAACTTATTTTCGCTCAACGTTTCGACGGTCTTTCGCCGCTACCTTTTTCAGAAGAAGATCTTGGTTTTCCTCCAAAGCAGATAGCCAAGTGTCGTCCTAGATGTCGTGCGAAAGGGTAACGTCTTCGTCTATCATGCTATTAACCCGGGTTCGATTCCGATATCGTGGGAAGCGTGTCATTGTTTTTCCACAGTAGTCCAAAATTTGGGCCCTGCGGTGGCGCAGTGTGGTAACGCGTTCTCCTAGTGCGCCGCTAATCCGGGTTCGACTCCCAGCAGTGCAAAAAGAACGCTTACTCAGAGATCTCATAAAGATCGCACTGCTCACTGTAGTCCGGGGTTTGGTTCCCTAGGCCTTAAGAGGTTCGGATTCCTCGGAAAACAGTAGGTCCCGGCACAGCATGACCACTGTAGTCTTTGAGCCGTAAAACCAAAAAGCAACGAACCAAAGTTTCATTTTCTTGGCAACAGATTCCTCGGAAAATTGTGTGTCCCTTAGCTTTAGCCGCCCTTGCACCATAACAATAAACGCACAGATGTGGTAAGTGCAAAAATTGAATTTTCGAGAGAACGCAACTTAAAAGGTTACACCTGGTGAGTAGTTATTATATTGATATCCAGATGGCGCTACAGTCCATCCTAAAAGTTTATAGCCGCCATTAAAATGCACTTTTTTAATTTAAAAAAAAAAGGAATACAGCTATTATTTCAAATGCAGTCTGAATGCAATACTACCTCCCAAGGAGGGACACCCACGGGACCGGACATTTCGACCCTTAAATAGAGGTGTCCCTTCTTCGGAGGAACATGTGTACATACATCGGGGAAACAGGACTCGGGCCCTTAGATAGAGGCGTCCCTTACCGGAGGTAAAATTATTTTAAAATTTAACAAAGTCACAAAACCTTGGAATGTTCTCTCTCTCTCTCTCCCTCTCTCTTTCTTTATATTACATGTGTGCAAAACGATGATATTAAAATAATAATATGAGCTTGACAATCGGTGAGCTTTTAGTTTTTAAAAATGGTTGAGAATGGGGTAGGGAACCCCATTTGCTAAATGTCTTATGGTTATGGGAGCTTTATTTGCTAAATGTGTGGTTATGGGGAACCCATTTGCTACAATAATATTAGTTATGGGCCCATTTATGCAAATGTGGTTATGGGAGTCCCATTTGCTAAATGTGTGGTTATAGGAGCCCCGGTTTACTAAATGTGTGGTTATGGAGCCCCATTTGCTAAATGTGGTTATAGAATTTATTGCTAAATGTGGTGCGGGAACCCCATTTGCTAAACTGCTTAGAGATTATGGATCCTGTCTTCGATCCTATAAATACGTTCTAATGCCTAATCCCATTTATTGTATATAAGTAATCAGAAACACTATAGCAGCGTTCATGGTTGTTTGGGGTGTTGGAGAATATGGACTCGACATCTGTTTCGATCGGGCGTTAGTTATCTTCGTCAGGTGTAGAACTATAAAGTACAATACACAGCGGTATTTCCTTTCTTGATACTGCCAATTTGGGAGATCGCGCTGCCTGTTAACTGAAGAAAACTATCCATTAAAAAATAGCAACGTTGATATTTACTTTTTGGTTCATTTCGAGGAAGATTGGCAACACCCAATAGAAATGAAGTGAAACCTGGTAAAGTGTCCTCCTTGATAAATTGACCACCTGAATAAAATGACCACTCTTCATAAGAAAGAACTGGTAGGGGCTTGGTCATGCCTATACTAGAGGCTGTTAGGTATAGTCAGTCCCAAAGGTAGTCACATTAGACAGGTTCTACTGTATTTATAGAAAATGCTATTCCCCAACCGAATAGCGCATACTATTGTTGGCAATTCCTAAAATTATGTATTTTTCCCTACAATTTTTTTCGTTCAATATACGTTATGTTGTGGGGCAGGGTTGCTTAAAGTCCAAAGATCACTAGTGATCCGTAGCGATCTATCAACTGGTCCACAGGATGTTCAGAAATTTTCAGAAGTTAAAATTGTGAAATAATGTATGAAATATCGCTTCTTGAAAAAGTTATCGTAGGTTGCGAGTAAAGATGCTGCCAACAATATCAATAAAAATGTCATCCTCATGAATATCTAAGTACAGTTAAACCTGACTAAAGCGGCTACCTTTAGGACTGGGTGGCAATTGTCACCATACACGATAGACTTTGGTATAGGCATGTTTAAGTCACTACCAGTTCTCTTATAAAAAGTGGTCAGTTTATTTAAGTGGTCGATTTACCAAGGCGCTCACTTTACAAGGTTTCACTGCACTTGTAATTTCAGAAATAAATATTAAGATTATTAGCGTATGCAAAAAACTCATAAGGGGGTTACAGAGGTAAAATCCCATATAATCATATGTATACATACAAAATTGTACCGTCATGGAGGGGAGGGGGGCTATGACTCCCATTAACTGCCCTTGCGTACGCCACTGATTCTGATGTAAAGGAGCCCGATACCGGATTCTTTTAATGTTTTATTAATGATGCACATAATAAAATTATATAACTTGTAATATTGATAGTGTTCAATAAGACCTAATATTATTAATTAGAAATGATTTTGGTTTCAGAGAGTGTAATTTTCATTTTCCTCTCGGGGAGGGTTCACAGACTCTCTCTCTGCCCTCCCTCCCGTGTTCTGCAATAATTAAAGGAATGCTTAATTTGATCCTTGAGCAATCAAAGTGTAAAAAATATTATTCTGGAGGTTTCCAAACTGTGCTCCGCAGAGCCTGTCAAAAAGATCCGTGAAAGTATTAAAGATGAGGGAACACTTCCAGGAAAATTAACCCACTTATCTAATCAAAAATAAACGGATGATCATGATTTTTAGAAAATTATTTTTCATCACATTATGTAGTTACCACATATTATCTTAATAATACATTTTAAACATCAGTTGCAGGCATCAGAAGGCGTGTTGGGTAACGCTCGCGATCACCTGAGACCAGTGGTGTAGGAAAAGGGGGATTTCTCAAAGGGCTCAAGCCCCCCCACCACCATTGAATATCAAAACACGTTATTTTCTCCAAAGCCTCATCACATAATCTTTTTTGAAGCTGCTTGGGTCCCCCTTTGGCCAAGGACCCCCCAGTGAGTTTTGCGTTGATACGCTGCTGCCTAAGACGTGGGGGTCTTCAACCTTTTTCAGTCCAAGGGCCAATTTTGCTTATTCTTGTAGGCCCGCGGGCCGCACTACGGTATCAATAATATTAGGACTAAACAAATGCGGCTCAAGGGGTGCGCTCCCCCCACGCATCAGCCTTTGTTGATATTTTTTCCTTAAGTCCCTATATTAGTTTTGCATGCCCACCCAAAAATATTTTCTGGATCCGCCTCTGGGACTCAAATATATATATATATATATATATATATATATATATATATATATATCATCATCATATTCAACCATTATCTATCCACTGCTGGATGAAGGTCTCTCCAAATGCTTTCCACACAAGTCTATCCTGAGCAATTCGCTTCCACGTCACCCCAACCTGTTTTCTTATTTCATCCACCCATCTAGTTTGAGGACGTTTTCTAGGTCTTCGGTGGTCTCTTGGAATCCAGTTCAGAATTTCTGTTGTCCATCGTTGATCAGTTCTTCTTGCAATATGCCCAGCCCATCGCCATTTCAGCCCTTTTACTTTAACAATGATGTCCTCTACTCTAGTTTGCTCTCTCACCCAAGTGTTTCTTTTTCGATCTCTCCTAGTTATTCCAAGCATGCACCTCTCCATGCTCCTTTGCGTTGTCTGTAACTTTCGTATTGCTCCAACTGTTAGACTCCATGTCTCTGATCCATAAGAGAGGACTGGCAATACACACTGGTTGAAGACCTTTCTTTTTAGACATAAAGTAATATATATATATATATTACAATGTAAAATACTCATGGAAGCAAAACACATTTACAATACTTTTAGTTATTAATATGTAAAGCGAAATCAAACCTTTTAGTGAGATTTATAGCACTGCTTATTTTTAACAATCCTGTCAATATTAAGTTTTATTTTTGATATTGCAACCCTAAGAGTGTTTCCAAGGTGGACGTCAGTTATTCTGGTCCTAACTTTTCATTTTATCAACTTCATTTTTGGGAACGTCTGTTTACAGACGTATTGGCGTACGCAAGGTGGGGGTAGTGGTGGGAGTTGTAATTCCCACTGCAACCAAATTTTGTATATACACATATGGATATATTGAGTTGTAGCTCTGTAACCTCCTCCCCTATTGTAAACCTGCAACCCCCTTATGAACTTTCTACATCAGCCTATGCACAGATATAAGTGCTCCAGAACAGGAACGTTTTCAGAGCATGCAGTCAGATGGTTGGGAAGATGTTCTTATCAGCATATTTAGAATAGAATTCATTGAGTGGTAAGTTGAATTTTGTTTTAAAATCACTGTTGCACTGCAAATCAATAAAACTACCTCTAATGCCCATATGCATTGGCGTACGCAGGGGGTGTTGATGGGAGTTGTAACCCCCCCCATTGCAATAAAATTTTGTATATTTAACATAGGAACATGCGAGTTGTAGCTCTGTAACCCATTGGTCTGTAACTCTCCTTACGAACTTTCTGCTTACGCTTATGCCTATATATATTAGAAAACTAAAGTAAAACACGATCGAGGGGAAACCTCGAGTTACTTTAGTTCTATAGTGTTTTAAGATATTTATTATGAAATATGAAAATGACAACGGAATAAAATATATAGATTTCAGACTCGGAGGGAGCAGGGACGTTATTTTTATGTGAAATAATTTGTATTTTTTCATGAGCTAGCGGGCCGCATAAAACATGTCGGCGGGCCGCATGTGGCCCGCCGGCCGCGGGTTGAAGACCCCTGGCCTAAGACACCTGAGTGGTTCCTTCGAAAAATATTTCCCAAGGAACTGGTGAACGCACACCTGCACAATTAAATCTGCCTAACATAAGCTAATTAGGAATGTTTCATGGACATTACATCAGCCACCACTTTGAAATTTGCCTTCATAAGTAAGTTTGGTTCAGAATTTTGGTTAAGTTTAAAAAATTGAATTTAAATCACTGGCCCAGATAAAGCAAAAGCAATTCTTCTCCTGTTTACCACCATTTCCTTGCATGAATCTGGGTTTTCAGTCTATGCAGCAAGTAAAACCAAGTACAGAAGTCGGCTTGAAGTTGACCAGACATATGTCTGCAGCTATCCACCATGAACCCGATTTGTGTAGGATGATCCTTGCGCCATATAAATGCAACCATGAATCCTCCGAACGTCATCAAACTATGCAAAGCTGAACAGCCCCATTCTTCTCATTAGGTACTATATTCTTGCCAAATTCTACTTTCAAATGTAGTTGAAGGACACTGAAAAGTATTTACGTGCAGATTATACAGGGTGGCAAAAAAGAACGTTGATAAATTGTTTTTTTTTTGTCATGACACGATTGTGCTACAATATCGCATTCACTCGTGCTAAATCTCGAATCCCCATTTTTTTTAACTATCTTTCTCTGCTTTGTTTCACTTTTTTATTTCCATTTGTCCGTCTCTACATGGGATGTCAAACAAACGGTCTGCACTGATTGAGCTCCTTGAAGACAAAAAAAACCGTCAATGTGAAATTATCCGAGAATTTGGTACATAAAGGAAATTAATATTGAAGGCCATTAAACGATTCAGTGAGCTTGGGCATGAAGATAACTGCCCGAAAAAAGGAAGAAAACACAGTTTCACACATCCAGGAACTGTCAGATAATTCAAAAGTGCATCAACCAAAATTTGAGGGTCTCACGGAGAAAATTGACCCGTGAGACCAGAATTTGTAAGTCAAATCACTGAAAAGGGATTGAGACTTATGCATTACAAGTTCCAAAGAGGACCAACTTCTCACTCATTCATTTCTCGAGAATAAACGTGTGCGATTGCAAAAATACTGTGCACTTCTATGTCGCGCCGCTGGTACCAGTTAGAACAAAATTGTCTTTGCAGATGAGAAATTTTTCACAACTAAGCAATCACAAGTGCACAATCGTCCAAACAATACGTTTGGGTCGTCAGAAACTTTTGAACTACCTGCCGTCATTGAACATGTAGCTGATGTTTGGCGTTCGGTAAGTTCTGGGTCAATTTAGCGGGCGTTCCAGTAAATGTACAGCTTTAGGTTGTAGATGGATGTACTTTGTTGAGTAAATAAATGTACAGATACACAGATTGGTAGCAAGTTTTAATTCTCTTGTTAACAGAAAAAAGGAACGCTGAGAAGAATATTGAAGGATGATTAATTAATGGCATAATCCATATCAATCCAGGCAGGCAAAGAAAAAATCTTACCTTCATAGTCTCAGATGTTTTTGAATTTAACGTATGTCAAAATTCAGGAAAAAGTAAGAAATGCATATTTTTTTGTTTTGTTAAAAAAAATTCCTGGCCCGGGATACAGGCCGCCAAAGTTGACGCCGCGGACGCCATTTTTCACTTGCGATTTTCGGCAAAATTTTGAAGTACTCTATCATTGAAACGGTTTCAATATTTTACTTCTGTTTTCTTCATTTGAAAGAGAATATTTTTATGAATAAAATGATCAAACAAACAACAATGTCAATCAATCAACGTTTATTGGCGTAGTGATACCAACGCCGATGGTATGGCGTGATTAGATGGTGAAACGTTCGAAAGAAAATAAATATTTCTGCCTTCGGTGGGACCTGAACCCACGACCTTCCACTTGCCGGGCGGAGGCTCTACCCACTGAGCTACGAAGGACAATATATAATCTCTTTACGAACGTATATATATTGTTGCCAGTTATTTCGCAGAATGGTGTAGTACATGGACTACTATTTAAACCAAATTGCAAAGAGACTGGTATTAAATTGATCGAAATGCACGTTGCAGCATATGTATCCATTCTATATAAATTGTTTGATTTAATCAGCGTAGTGTTCGATTTATATAAAATGTACGTATGCTGCAACGTGCATTTCGATCAATTTAATACCAATCTCTTTGCAATTTGGTTTAAATAGTAGTCGATGTACTACACCATTCTGCGAAATAACTGGCAACAATATATATACGTTCGTAAAGAGAATATGTATTGTCCTTCGTAGCTCAGTAGGGAGAGCCTCCGCCCGGCAAGTGGAAGGTCGTGGGTTCAGGCCCCACCGAAGGCAGAAATATTTATTTTCTTTCGAACGTTTCACCATCTAATCACGCCATAACATCGGCGCTGGTATCACTACGCCAATAAACGTTGATTGATATTGTTGTTTAATTTAATCTGCGTAGTGTTCGATTTATATTGAATGGATAAAATGATGTCCTCCGGTTGGAAATATATATAAAAGTTCACTTGCTATAGCCTTCTGGAATTTTTTTTTTGGAAAATCAAAAAATTTTTTTTTTTCAAAAATGCCGATCTTAAATTTTTTTTATTTTTTGACAGTTGATCAGCATCATAGAGAACTACATTCTTTGAAAAGGAGAACTTCCACTTTTTATTTAGTTTAACAGGTTTTATAAACAATTGAAAATTTTGCCATACGTTAATCCAGTTTCCGTTACCACATACCCACACATTGGTCTCATGAAATGAAAATCTAGTCTTATTTGACATGGCATTTTAATTCTTAATAAAGATAAGTAACAAACACATCTTTCAAAACATACTAAAGGTTCCAAAATACATGTCCAAGTTCCAAAACATAATACAGGTTCTACAGCATACCACTTCCGTGCACTCTGCTTAGAACTGAAATTAGCAATTCAATGAACTAAAACTTTGTTCAACTGCATCAGTATCTTCCTTTGATATTGAGTGGATTCCTCTTGAACTAATAGGAACTGGGGCACCCATAATCTTTAAAACATTGCGAATTGGAAGTGAGCGCTGGCGGTTGTCCCCAAAGCAGAATATGCTAAAGAGTAAAACGCACGTCGCAGAACAAACAACTTCACTGCAGAACAACCGCGGGGAGGGGGAAATATATCTTCTGCAGCATAGTTTTCTCCGGCTGAAGGCTTGTTGCAGAACGTTGCAAAACATTCTGCTTTGGGCGTGGTGGTGTTGCTGCCTTGCAGCTGGAATTCTATATCCAGCAGCCAGTCCATGTGGTAGCATAAAGTTTACCACTATTAACTCACAACTGATATCTATAACCTCCGCAATCCACCAGTCAGTCATACACACATGCCACAAATATCCCTCTTTGTAGGTTGTGGATCTGAATATTCTCCTGCGGTTTCTGAGCTCTTTGTTGGACAAATGAAATTTCTTCTTTCTTGCTCTTTGAAGTTCGTGCAATATAGGTTCGCCCATCACTGTAAGTCCCCATATGTGTCTTCTGAATTCCTTTCACAAGGGCGGTTTGGTTTGACCGTTCTTCTTTTATCTTATGGCGGAATTCTTCAACTTCCTCTTTGGGCAACAGGATGAAGGCTATTGGTGGGTACGACTTCACCACGCTTGTAAAATCCTCGGCATTCTGAATTGCAGCAGGTCTAATACCTTAGACCATATAAACGATAGACACAGTGTCCCCATGTTAACGGCTGCTTTGCATCACATGGGTTAACCACGTCATTGGTCACGTGAACAAGACTTCTCTTTTCTAGCAAGCTTCTCCCCATTTTTCTAGTGTCTTAAAACAATCATGATTCGATATTGTGTTGCATATAATTTCAAGAAAAGGTGGTGGGGGAAGGGGGCAGAATTCACTTATTTCATAGAACGGCTTATTAATGTATTTATGGTATGTGCCGTTTTTCTTCTTCTGTTGTCATTGTAAATGATCGATTCACGTTATCACAAACATTTTCACGGCAACTAATCATGATTCATGCAGGAATCTTTCAGAAGGATCTTTCGCTATTAGGCTTGATTTTTATTATGAGCATGAATAGATCATTGAAAAATGTATTTATTAATAACGTATTATTTAATGATTTAACTACAGTTGCATCTGATTACTCGACTTTGAATTTTCATAGCAATTAATTTGCTGTGCAAGATAAAAAAAATTATGAAATAAATTATAAAACTGTAAACTTATTTTCTTTCAGAAAAGCAAGCGTACCGAACTATCGAAGTTTTGTTTTGCATTAGACTGAATTCATTGGTCTAATTAATAATTTTTCACTTTGAAATTGCACAGTATTAGTAAAAAATATTACTGCCAAGAAGAGAAATATGAAAAATGAATCCGGGGAGGAGGCGCTTACGGGAAGCGCTTACCCTATGAACCAGTGGTTCTCAACTGGTGGTCCGCGTGACGGGTCATTATTTAAAAAAAAACTTATAAAAATTATTATTATTAAATATAAAAATGAAATTGATGGTATATTTGTAGTATTTTACAATCTGACGGAACTTCAGAAAACTTTTTATTAATTAAATGTAATTCTCCTTAAGCATATTTGTCTTAACGAGGTTCGACTGTATTAACATTCGACTTTTTCTGTTCATTATTTCTTTTCTTTTTTTTTCCAAAGCACGATTTTACGAAAAAAAAAAACCTTCCTTTTTAATTGTGGTCTTGCCATCAACTCGTTAGAATTTTTCAAGCTAGTCTGCAGGTATAATTGAAGTGGAAAAGTGGTCCGCGGCTTAAATTGAGTTGGGAACCATTGCTATAAACGAACGATGCGTTTGGTCAGGACTCCCTCAGATTTCAGACACCCCTTAAAAAAAAAAAAACTTGAAAAATTAAATTTAAAAACCCCGAAACTACATAAAATTAGCAAACACATCTGAGAAATAATATTTCATAGAGCCCAAAATCTGTTTTTGCTTATTTTAGAATATCGATCAATCGTTACGTTTTACCGCTAGTCGCTCATTAATGTATATACACACTGTCATGTCGCTTTATCACGTGCACTTTCATATCATTTCAATGGGATAAGTACATGTTTTGTTGTGTAACTAAACTCTTTATATGCTTCAATTATGTAAAATATTTTTCTAGGAAATTAAAAAACTCTAAACGTTTAACATAATTACAACACATTCAAATTTTTTAGAGATTTTGTTTGTTTGATGGTTTTACGGCTCAAAGACTACAATGGTCATGCTGTGCCGGGACCTACTGTTTTCCGAGGAATCCGAACCTCTTAAGGCCTAGGGAACCAAACCTCGGACTATTTCAGATATTTTATGAAGGAAGAATTCAAAACCACGCATTTTCTAAAAATTAAAGGTTAAAACAAAGAATTCATAGAAGACAGATTTAGAATAACGAATTTGACACATAAATGTCTATAACCATTTTTTAATAATCACTCATGTTTAAATGAGAAAATTTGTTACTTTGAAACGAATTAAAGTATTTTAGTTAGAAATAATGAGTTACATTTAATTGTTTTATTATTTTTGTCTTTCATTTATGTGAGGGTTTAACGCTAGCAGCTATATTAGAAATCGTGATTGGTCGATTGATTTGACCATTATGGGGTAAAGGCATGTACGTCATACTGTGTCCTTTCAAAAATTTAAGAATAAATGAAAGGTGTTTTTATAATAACAATTATATGGAAAAGCTCCCCCTTGTAATAAAAATATAAGCAAATGTCTGACCCTCCCCATGTTTACGTAAGATTTTGGTTCTCTAAATTTTTGGTTACTATTATTATAAAATACTATATATATTATACATATATTATTGAAAGCTGTGTCCGTTACCTTTATTAAGAATTAAAATGATGTCAAATAAGACTAGATTTTGAATTCATGAGACCAATGTGAGAGTATGTGGTAACGGAAACTGGTTTAATGTATGGCAAAATTTTTAATTGCTTATAAAACCTGCTAAACTAAAAAATGGAAGTTCTCCTTTTTAGAGAATGTAGTTCTCTATGGTATTAATCAATAGTCAAAATATAAAATTTTTTGGGATGGCGATTTTTGATTTTTCAAAAAAAATAAAAAAAATCAGAAGGCTATAGCAAGCGAAATTTTATATATATTTCCAAACGGAGGATATAATTTTATTCAAAAAAATATTCTCTTCCAAATAAAGAAAACAGCAACAAAATATCGTGAACTGTTCCAGAGATAGGGAACTTTAAAATTTTGCCAAAAATCGCAAGTGAAAAATGGCGCCCGAGACGTCATCTTTTGCGGCCTATATCTCGGGCCAGGAATTTTTTTTAAAGGAAAAAAAAATGGGTTTCAAACCCTTTTCTGAGTTTTAACATACGTTAAATTCAAAAACATCTGAGATCGTGAAGGTACCGTCTTGAATGGATATGAACTATGTCTTCTACTATTTTTTATTCTTCAAAACAATATATATAGTATACTAAAATAAAATCTTTCCAAAAGGAAAAAGGAAACGTGATATTAAAGTCAATTACGTGATATCATATCAATTGATAGACTGTTGTTTTGAAAGGTTTTTAACGTTGATGTGGAGACACGTCGCCCACAGTATTCTCCCCCCACCTCCTCCACAAGTACCAAAGATATGAGATGCAGAGGTATCGAGGGTTAATTCGTACCAGCTGTCCCGATCGTGTAGTGGTAGGTGGTTGCTGGCTGGTTGCTTCGACAAGTCCATTGCTGGAAGGGTGGTACGGTGTCATGCGAATGTGTTTTGTTCCCAGTGAATTCGTCAGTGAAGTAAATAGTGACGATTGGAATTGTCGAGCCTGATCTGTGATGATGATCGATGGCACATCAAAACGGGCGATCCAATGGTCGATCAGGCTTCTAGCAGCTGTTTCGGTGGCCATGTCTGCTACCGAGATTGCTTTTGGCCATCTCGTATACCTGTCCACATAGGTGAGAAGGTACGAGTTGTCATTGGAAGATGGTAATGGGCTTACGAAATGGACGTTTACATGGCTTGGCGATTTTAGCGGTCATATCAGCTACCGGGATTGCTTCTGTCCACACAGGTGAGAAGGGACGAGTTGCCGCTGGAAGGTGGTAATGGATCCACGAAGTCAACTTGTACGTGGCTAAGTGATTTATTTTGGTGCTGCTTGAGTGTCTTCATTCACTGCGTGAGTTGCATGAAGCATTGCGTGAGAGGCATGTTGATCTGAGGCATGAGAGTCTAGGTGATGGCTTTGAGTGCGCACAGTTGACGTGCGGCTTTGGTGTTTCGATGCGCACTGTCGGCGTGCGGCTTTTGTTCGTTGCTTGGGTTAATTTCCGCAAGTCACAAATGTAGATGATGGTTACGTTGAACTGACGTTCGCCAAGTGATCAGTGTAGATGATGTTTACGTTGAAGTGACGTTCGCCAAGTTGCCAATGTAGCTGATGGTTGTGTTGAACTGGCCTTCACCAAGTTCCGGGTCAATGTAGCTGACGTTCCAGTAAATGTAGAGCGTTACGTTCTAGATGGATTTACTTTATTGAGTAAATACATAGATACACAGATTGGTAGCAAGTTTTCATTCTCTTGTTAACAAGGAAAAGGAACGCTAAAAAGAATATTGAAGGATAATTAATTACTACTATTTTTTACGCTTTAAAACAATATATATATATAGTATATTAATAAAATCTTTCTTCCCAAAAGGAAAAAAAAGCGTGACATTAAAGCACGATATCAGATCAATTGATAGTCTGTTGTTTTGAAAGTTTTTAACTTTGATGTGGAGACACGTCTCCCACAAACATTGCCAAAATCCTCAATCTGTCCTGGTGTGTGGTGGAATTTGCGCTACCAACAAAACACCACTGGCTTTCATGAAGCAGGCGATCAAAATCCACAACGAAATGTACCGGCACGCCGTTTTGAAGGTTGCAATACTTCATTGGACCTAATAATAGTACTTCGACAATTGAGAATGGATATATGATTCTACCCGAGCTTACAAAGAGAAAAACAGCATATCTTGGGTGTAAGACTCATTTCTCGGTATACTCATCACTCCTGTGGAATAACCAGCATATCCACAAGATCTCAACTTGATGGACTGCAACATTTGGTCGATGTTGGAAGATAGGGCTTGCCTTCAGCCTCACAAAAGCTCGGATCGCGGGGAAAAAAAGCAGTAATACAAACATCTATTGCGTTAAATGTTAAATTAAGCTTAGAGAAAAGAATGATTTTCCGGTGCCTTAAAGGAACCGAACCCACGTTTATAATTAGAGGAGAAGGTAGTGATATGGACTTTGTAAGTATTATGGATCTTCTCTGTTCCTCGGCCAGAACGAGGAACATTCTAGTGGCGAAGGGGTAAATCAATTCTAATTACTCCGCCTTAGATAAGAGACTGGCATTTCTGTGCATTATCAAAGGAACATTAGTGTTGTGAGCATTGGCAGTTTCATCCTATTCCCGAACGTTTAGCAAAGTAAATGATATACAAGTTTTTTGAGTATCCATGTTGCACATTGCGTAGATTTCGATTGAACTACACTAGTTAGACGATAATGTGTCGAAATCAGACTTCAAGTTTTTGGTTAGGTTTGTGAGTAGTGATGTGATAATAATTTCAACATGGTGTTGCTGGTCATATGGATCCCTAAAGTGCTTGCAATATGGACTCCATGTTACCGCCGTATTTTTCCAATATATTTTGCAGCACGTGATTCCCAAAATCAAGCTGAAAATGAAGTCCCCTCCACTTCATTCCAACAAACTCTTCTGCAAGAAGACCAACCTGGTGTGCGAAACGCCAACTATCTCTTCTGTGACTCAGCTATTACTGATGACTACGATGGAGAACTATAGGTCATGTGTATGATGTGTCAATTATAGGCACACAGTGAATGTGCTAGAGCTGAGAAAGAAATTTATTTGCGACTTTTGTAAATAATTTATGTTTGTCAACAATAAACTGGAACTCTTACAAGACGTTATGCAACAGAAGGACAATGATTGTTCTCCAGGATGCTTTCAATTTGCGTTTTTGCAAAAAAATTTTAACGTTATTTTGATGAAAAATAAATAACATAATTTTTGATTGTTGTTGTTGTGTATTTTTCCTCCATCAAATTAAATGGTGATGATTATTTAAGCTTTCACTTATCACTGCTTTACAATAAAATGTGCACTATAAAATTTGAGGGATCGAATAATGGAAAGATGATGTTGTGAAGGTAAATACGGGCACCTATAGATATTCTGCCTAGGGGCGCAGAACATGTAAATCCGGCAGTGCCAGGCACTATAATGTCGATCAACCAGACGGGTTTTTTATATAACCGTAATGTCTGGAGTGTTATGTTTAAGGTGTTTATCGCACTGAATTTGGAAATCCCACAGAAAATTTGCGTTTTCATTTTTACTAACTCTCTCTAGGTTGTGGTGCCACCAGTCCATAATTGTGGGTAACCGATGTTGGTTTGACAAACACCAGTGTATAATTTTTACCACCTTAGCGTGGCGTTCTTTATAATCGGATTGTGTAATCTTGCTGCAACCGCATATCACATGTTCTATAGTTTCCTCTGCTTGCGTGTCGAGGCTGCACTTGCTATCTGCTTGGTTCTTGTCTGCGTTAATTGCATTAGTTCTTAATGCCTGGTCTTGTGCTGCAAAAATGGTACCTTCTGTATTTATTAGGGTTCCCCCACCCTCTTCACCCATTGCCACATGACACCTTTGTCCACCTTTCCTTGGATACTATTGATGTA
Source organism: Dysdera silvatica (assembly GCA_006491805.2). Lineage (NCBI taxonomy): Eukaryota > Metazoa > Arthropoda > Arachnida > Araneae > Dysderidae > Dysdera > Dysdera silvatica. Next base: position 22,772,276 of record QLNU02015003.1, on the reverse strand, counting down.
TTGTCCGTGTAGTGCTTTGTTTCTCCAGTCTGCTATTCTTGATACTAAATGCCTATTTTTATATTCTTCATTGGTTTCACTAATTTCTAGCAACCCGTCCCTTTTCACGTGCTTTGGCATTTTTCCTCACTTTCCGTAATGTATCTTATACAATAATTTCTGCCACCCACGTATTAATTACAGCTCAAACTAGAGCTTATGTAATTTTGGAGAAAAAGAGACACTTTCCCCATCCTGGATTCGAACCAGGGTCCCTCCGTTTAGCCCGGAGTGTCTTGGACCGCTAGACGAATGAGGACAGGAAACAACGCTCTCTTTCTCCGTATGTAAAGATGTTAAGGTATTATTACCCTCCGCAGGGATAACACAATTGCCAAATATGGTCAACACAAGAAAGCCTCCGGGGCGAGATTTTTGTGAGTTTTCGTGGGGGAATTTATCTGGGGTAATGTATCTTGCTAAACTCCATTTTTCTTCTTCAATTCATTGCTGAACTTGTTGCAATCCACGTCCATCCGTTGGGAGATGCAGACAATCCGTAATACAGATTGTCTGTATCTCCCAAGAGATAGGCTATATAGCGATAGTGATAAATCCGTATTATTTCGAGGATGCAGTGTTCAACGGATTATCAACATTTTTCGGGAGATTGGTGATTCTTATTTTATCACTTGCTTGTTTTATATAATTTTTTGAACTTACACTAGTGGTGTTTTGTTCTTTGCTTTGATTGATGGTTCGTTTTAGCTACTGGTACAGATGACCTGAAAATCATATCAATATGCGCTTATTTGAGCTTTATGGACTGTTTTGGTGGATCTATTCAGGGGCGGACTTTGTCCTTTCAAAGGGCACATGCCTTGGGTTATCGCAGTGTGCGAGTTCTATTGCTCATGAGGGCGCACCGACCCGGGAGTCCGGTTGCCCGGCGGCCCAGTCCGCCCCTAGATCTATTAATTCTAGCGTGTATGCAGTAGTACCTCTACATATATCAGTGGTGGATCCGCGGGAGGGAATTGGGGAAATTTCCCCTACCATATCCATAAAAATGCGGTGAAAATCGGTTATAACGAGCGCCTTTTATAACGACCAACCGCATATAACGACGGAATTTTTATAAAAACTTTAATTCCCTATTTTATTTTGTTTTTCAATTGCTCGTTAAATCCGGGGTCCAAAAAAGGCTTGTTCACTAAAAGCAGTTAAATTCCATTGCGCTTAATCATTATACCAAATCAAAATCTATACTTTCTCCCATATTTGGAAACTCGCTAATTACAGGCTGGTCATGGGTTTCCATTATTTGACTATCCCACAAAAAAAAAATCCTCTCTGGATCCACCTCTGCATTTATATTAAA
>QLNU02015003.1:22756297-22770816 GCA_006491805.2 Dysdera silvatica | reverse complement strand
CACATTAAACACTAATAATTAATTGAATTCCTCTAACTTCTCACATCTGCTTTTATTCAAAATTTATAATTAACTCTCTGAAGCGTCTGTGCATCTTTGAATTGGTTCTTCACCATTGTTTGTAACTTATTTTTCTCTGGTATTTTGTGTAGCGTTTGATTGTAATTTAAATCTTACTTCTGAGCAGTATGGGCTCTGTCAAGCTCTCGTCTTTACCCAAAGTTATTGTTTATCTGCTTTACCATGTTCATTTGTATGTACTATTATTATTATTCATTAACCACCCAAAATAAAGTTGTTAAAAAAAAAATAATACTGGCGTACGCAGGGGGTGTTGATGGGAATTGCAACCCCTCCATTGAAATCCAATTTTATATATTTAACATGGGAATATATGAGTTGTAGCTCTGTAACCCCCCCCCCATTGAGCCTATAACCCCCTTATGAACTTTCTGCGTACGCCTATGTATGAAAATGTGGAATTGTTCCTTTTATAATCCTCCCTTATAAACTTTCTGCGTACGCTAATGGTGGTGTTTCAGGGTCTTGCCTAGTCTTCACGTACGCTTGATAAAACTTACAACAAACTTGATATAATGCTTGATAAAACTCAGCTGAGAGCTGGAATGCCTTGATTCACGAGTTCACCATTGTGAATTTATCTAAACTGGTCTACTACATTGTCTTACTTTGTTATGTTCGCTCATGCCAAACAACTCCTTATTAATCTATTTGGCGCGTTTTTTTAGCATTCCAGGCGACGTTCTTTTAATTGGCAACCCCAATACCTGGTATGCATAAATGCCATTGTAAGGGGGGAGGCTACCACCAAATAGTACTTAGCCCCCCTTTTAAAAATAAAAATTGAAGGGGAGAAAGAAGTTGGTGAGGAAGATTGAATGCACGTGGTTAACGCCACTTGGCCTCAGGGCCGCGCTCGTGACTGGACGATCGGAATGCCTCGCCTTTGCGTCACGAGGCTCGTGACGTCACAGTCATGTGACACCCTTTCCCCCATTTCGTTTGAATATATATATGCCGGTAGTTCGCATTCCAACGTTGTCCACAAAAAAAACTAACTAAACCACTAACTATTAATACATTCCCGCATGTTAATCGGGAGATCCTGCTCCTAAAAACAGCCAATAGCCTAAAAAAGGCACCAACTAAAACATCCAATCAAAATGCTCTAGCTGAGGTTAAACGTCCAATGACGTGGTACTCATGGAAGTTGCAAAAAGTCATGACTTCCACCGTTGTTGTGGAAGTTATTATCATAAACATGCTGCACGTTCTTTGGCGCGAGTCCCCACTTTCCCCTTGGAAGCATATGCATCGTGTTCGTGTATCTGCGTTTAATCATTATTATCTTTTTATTATTATTATTTTAAAAATTGGTGAATATATAAAATTGTGTCAGTTTATCAGGAACAGATTTATCGGTTTCGGCATTTCTCAAAACATGCTTGTAATCAGTGGCGTTCGCGAGGGAGGGGCTCAGGCAACTCAAGCCCCCCCCAGTTGCATAACAATGCACATCGTTATCCTTAACACCGAATCAGCTTTTTTTGAAGGCTATTTTTGAGCCCCCTCATAATTTTTGAATTGCTACCCCCCGTTGAAACTTGACGAAAGAGCATACGAGTATATCATGAGACATAGGCTTACCGAGAAAGTTCATAAGGGGGTTATAGGCTCAATGGGGGGTTACAGAGCTACAACTCATATATTCCTATGTTAAATATACAAAATTTCATTGCAATGGGGGTTACAAACCTCCACGACACCCCCCCTGCATACGCCAGTGTATTCGCACGTACAGTCGAGCCTCGTTAAGGTGTACACGCTTAAGACGAATTACTTTTAATATGAACCCTTTTCTGACGTGCCTTCGAATTGTACAGGAATCCTCGCGCCACGAGGCGCCTGTAGCACGATCCTGTAATCCTGTAACACAAACATGGTTAAGACGAAATACCTTTTACTACGAACTGATAATCAATGGCCCTTGGAAAATGTCCTCCACTTAATGCGAACAAAACGCGCTTTATAGGATCAGAGCTACTCAGTGATGATTTCAATAGACTGTAGTTGCCAGGCTAAACATATGGAAGTGGCGACTTTTATAGAGAATTACATAAAAAATATTTCCTGTTAGCGTTTGCGCGCGATAATAACTGAAATATATTTTCTGTTATAAATTTGTTTGAAATGTCATGGAAGAAGACATGATGATGAAAGAGTGGGTTAAATACTACATAACCGATGCATTAGCATGTGGTGTTCTTCTCGATTCCGTTATAAACTCATGTTTGTAAAAATTGCAACACCATGAAGGAATCACTTGATTGAGCTGAAACTTTCAGGAAATGCAAATTAGGGTATGCTATTCAAATGATTAGAATTTCAGAGTCATCGCCTCTGCGTGGGCTGAGCAGCGCCCTCTGAACTGCTGATGGATCCGTATAAATAGAGGGCTGTAGCGGGGCGTGTATGGTTATCTGCTAGTGGTAAACGTTACATGAGATGTCACTATGCCTCTACGACGAAAGAGGGCGACATTTCAGCAAGTTACGGAGTTTGAACGGGGACGAATGATCGGCTTTCGTGAAGGAGGGTTTTCTTATCGTGCAATAGCAGCTCGTATGGGGCGTAACAGCAGCACAGTGATGCGAGTGTGGAAGCAGTGGGTTCAAGAGAACCAGACAACTCGGAAATCCGGGAGTGGACGCCGAAAGGTGACGTCAGCACGGGATGATAGACACCTGGTCCGCATGGCGGTGACGGACCGTTTTGCTTCATCTGGACAGTTGGCAGAACGTTGGTGCACTGCTACAGGTGTATCATTGTGTGCTTCATCAATTCGTCGGCGTCTACTGCACCGTGGACTGCGTGCAAGAGTTCCTTTATACAGGATCCTCCTGACGCAAAACCATCGGCGCCTGCGGCTACAATGGGCTCATGGACATAGAGACTGGCGTGCTGATTGGCAACAAGTGGTGTTTTCTGATGAATCCCGCTTTAATTTGGGGTACAGTGATGGCCGCATCCGTGTTAGACGCTATACCGGTGAACGCCACCTTCCGGAGTGCGTTATCCAACGTCATAGTGGACGAACCCCCAGCGTTATGGTCTGGGGTGCGATTGCGTATCATGGACGATCTCAGCTGCTACGAATTGTGGGTAATCTTAACAGCAACCGGTACATCAATGAAGTTCTGGAGCCCGAAGTTGTTCCCTTCCTTCAAGGCATTCCCGGAGCTGTATTTCAACAGGACAATGCCCGCCCACATATTGCCAGGAATGTTCAAGACTTCTTTTCATCACAACAGATACAGCTTCTTCCTTGGCCTGCCTATTCGCCGGATATGTCGCCGATTGAACATGTGTGGGATTTCGTTGGTCGGTGGATCAAAATAGACGTTAATTCGCATAGGCCTACCCAGGAGGATGGTTTTGGGGGTTGTAACCCCCATCGCAATGAAATTTTGTATATTTAACATAGGAATATACAGGGTGTTCCGAAAACATCGAATCAAAAGTATATAGCCGTGATCCTTGTGCAAAATGGACCATAATGGCCCTTTACATGGGAGGTCGGAAATGAATATCCACAGAGTTATGGATAATTTTAGATTTGAGAGGTGGGGTCTCTAATAACCAATGGCGCCTTCAAACCAAAAATGAGCCTTCTTCCAAATCTCAAATCCGACGCCAAACTAGTTTTGAGGTGCATTAACATTTTTTGTGAGTGCCGGAATTGGCGACTTTTCTGATAATTGGCGTATTTCATAGATAAAGATTTCAAGGTTCCTACGTAGGGCTGCAACTTCCAATTTTTCCCGAAGGAGCTCTATGAACACCGGGATGCCCCCTAGGTCCGTGGAAACTCTCTTGGTTCAAAATAAGAAGTTTAGTTTGAAAAATCAAATTTTCAAACCTCGCAACACCGATTAAGGAAGTTTGCCTAAGGAGTGTTCCAATTTTTGCTACGAAGGGCAGGGTAGGCGGTAGGGGAGGGGAAAAGTGAATTGCACAGGGGCTCCGTGCAGTCAAGGAGGGCCGATATTAAAAGGAACAAACCCTCCGCCCAGTACAAGTTAGCAAGATCCGTAGAAAGACGCCTCACCACTTGCGCTACTGGGACCCCTCCCCTGCAGTTTAACCCTCTAACTGCTTATCCCGCTATTTCCACGGGCAACATGAAAGTAACAAAATTTGCTCATCCCGCGATTTCCGCGGGTATGCAATTTTTCCATCTATTTAAAAGCGCATCCCGCTTCTCCACCGTTTAACTGTCGGTAATGCATTTTCTACAATATTTAGACTTCTAGTCGTAGTTTGGTCAACAAATGGCGTTATTGTCGCCTAAATTTTCGTATTTGCATAGAGTTCACTAACTGATTTTGCAAGCGCTCCCTTTGTTATCGGTTTTTGTATTCAGAATATGGCTTGCAGGAAACGTTCAGCGAGTGGTTTTTATTAGTACAAATGCTTTATATTTGTATTCTATAAAGTAAGGGAGTATTTAAGTATTATGTAAGCGTTTTTGTGGGGGGAGTTGCCGATTATCTTATTTTCCTATGTTGGTCAATGTTAATTTTTGCTTACCCGGAGGGAGGGGGGATTGAAATGGCCAAAATATTGCTTACGTAATACTTGAACACTTCCTAAATCGTAATTTAATCAAGATTTATTTTCAGAATTTTTGAATTTAAACGATTACTCTTAAAATTGATTTTTATGAAAGCCTGTTCTTATGCACGAAATTTATATTAAAAAAATCTTGTTTACAAAAATGTGCTACATATTTTAACTCTCAAATACATATAGATTTGAAATATGTAATAAAAATATATGCAATTTTTGAAGCGACTTTGATAAAATGATTAAGCAGTTAAGAGGGTTCAAATTATTTTGCATACTTCCATACAAATCGCCACCCTCCCCACCTCTAGGATTCATACTAGATCCATCAATGCCCTCCACCTGCCAATCATAAATATTTATGCTTCGAAAATTCTTTTATATTCGCTCATGATTTACAGCCAAATATTCGCCATTCCCGCCAAAAATTGGCGACGGCGGAAGTTGGGAAATTAAAGGCCAAACTTTCAAATACAATTTTCATTGGCTGGAAATTGTTAACTCCCACATGCCACGTATGCACAGCAAATAAGCTATCCTTTTTTTTTATAATACAGCCCAGATGCGGTCTATTGGATAAATACGTTTATTTTAGGAGTGACTTTTTTTTTTATTTAATTATGCTTTATTAAATGATTATAATCATAACTCCTTGGATAATCATTTCCTATCCCCATGTAAAGGTCTGTTATGGTCCATTTTGCACAAGAATCATGGCTATATACTTTTGATACGGCGGTTTCGGAACACCCTGTATAAGTTGCAGTTCTGTAACCCTCCATGAACTTTCTGCCTACGCCTGTGGTAATTCGAGACTTAATGTTATAACGCAATAGAAGCACTTTCACAATGTGACTCTGATCTTTTTCCGAACTCATACACGTTGTTACACTTTCTTCCTACGATTCCGATTCTGCTGCAGAAAGAAATTTTTCATCATCACAGCGATTGAAAACATTTAAGAAACTCAACTGGAGAAAATAGGCTAGATGGATTACAACTTTTAGCTACTTACCGCAATATCAATGTGCAACTGGTCGATATTTTAGATTGGTTTTATTAAATTTCAAGGCGGGGTAATTTTTGATAAGGTGAATGTAAACCTGAGATACTTCTTCTGTATAAGAGAGGTAAGATCTTAGTATTTTTTTCCAATATGAGCTTCCATTCAGGGGCGAACTGGGTACTCTGAGAGGGTGCATACCTTGGATTATCGAAGTGGGGCGGTTCCTTGCCCATTCAAAGGCTCGTGTCCTATCTTCCATGACGGCGCACAGGCTCAGTCCGCCCCTGCTTCCATTGCGTTCCGAATGTCATGTCCTCTGCTAAAAACCGCCCGCGTGATACGTGATAAAACCTTTTAAATGGCCCACTGCCCCAAAAGTTGAACAACACTTAGATGGAGAACCTTACAATTATGACTCAAATTTAAAAAGCAATGATAATTTAAGTTAATAATTATTTATTGCAATTCACTAACTTCATTCAAAAAAAAAAAAAATGTTCTATGTGTGTAAGTTTGCGAAAACACTACGTCTAGACATTCTTTGTTACTGGTCTGGAAATTATGGGAAAGTTTGAAACAAAATTTTTTTGTAGACACACTCAGGGCCAGATTATGGAAAGGGCTCGCGGGCCCCGCGAAAAAAGGGGCCCCAAAACATTTTAATTGACATTTTAATGTGATAAAATAGTAAATATGCAAACACAAAATCATTTCTTCTTCCTTCTTCAGATTTACGATCCGAAATGAATCTAGCAAAATCATAGCTGGTGTCCACAATTACGGCAATTGTAACTACAGCTGCAGCTTTGAGAATAACTAAACTTAGCTCTTTTTCATTGTTGCTTGTTTTGCAATTTCACAACTTAACTGTGTTGTAATTTGGCTACTTTTTATCATAAAATGGCTTTAAAATTTTGGAGCTGTATATTTTATGGTTTGTTATTTTTTTATTTCACCTTTTTTTGCAACCAATTTTATCTTTTGTCTGTTTACATCTTGATAAAACCGTAGCATTGCATTTTTTTCAAAAGATCACGAATGCCGTAGATGTGAACCGCAGTGTTTCCAAAAACACGAAATCGGTGTGCTAATGCCACACACTATTTGCTACTTTTACCAAAACTTTCACAACATCAGCTATACAAGTGACTCTTTGACATCGGCCTTTGGCTTGAAAGTATGATCAGAAAGCATGTTCTTACCTATTTTTAAATGGGAATAGGGGTGCGTGCCATTTTCAGATTTATATCCATTCTTTGAACGATGTCGGGGGGTGCTAATTGTCATAGTCGGCCTCTGGACACCCTGATATTATATATATATATATGTTTCTTACTTCGAATCATGGGCGCTTATATACATTTTAAAATAAGGTACTTTTTAGCTCATTACTAATTGTCAAGCAGTATCAATTATTTTTGTAGCGTTTTGGTATCTTGTACATTCACTAAAATTCTCGACAGCTTTGAGAAGGAGGTAATAATTTTTCCCAACCCACCCCCGAACCCTAGGAGTACTCGTCTGGACGCCTATGCTTTGAATACATTATTTTTTGTATTTTCTTGTAATGTAAGTATATAATACGATTTTTTTAACTGATTTATATGTTTCATACTTTTTCCTTTCCACTTTCGTTTTTCGCGTCCGTGTTATCCCATTTAGGTGAGATAATCAAGACTCTACCGAACATAGAAACTTTAAAAAAGTTATTAATGTCCTTATTGTCATCATGCTCAAGACAAAAGATATTTCTAAGCTATTTTAAAAGTTTCGTTTTCTCTGACAGGTGGAGCTGATCCTGCAGGGAGATGACGTCACGCGGCAAATGTGGCAGATGTACACGGTATTCGAGGAAATTTTCGGTCTTCAGAAGGTCACTTCGAAGTCGTCTGCCCTCGTAAAACCCGTCGTTGTTGGAGATCGGCTCAAACAACAGCTGGCTTCCGAACCATCCATTCAAGTTATTCACAACGAAAGCGAGCCCGACGTCGCTTCGACAACTAGTCCGTCTCATACCATTGGTGCTACCTTTTCTACGTCTGTTGCTACTCCAACTTCTGAATCCACCACCACTGCCACAACAATCTCCAGTAACGAGGCGCCTACAGGTAGGAAAGAACCAACACTGGTAGTGGTCAAAGACAGTGGCGTACCCCAAAAAATTATGAGAGGGGAGAGGGTTACATGATTGCAATTTTATACATACTACATTGTAGTTCTTGGCAGTCAAAACTTAATGGGGATTATGGCCCACATCAACACCCCGCTACGTACGCCACTGCTCAAAGGCGAAGTATGATGCACGAAAGCAAACGTAATTTGTGATACAATGAAAAGAAATGAAATTCAATTAAGATGTAAATGCACCAACGTTTAAAAAAGAAACACTTTCTCTCACTGTTAACTTCATTGACAGCGTGGGTGCGCATATGTGGGGGGGGGAGAGGGTCGATCCCCCTAGCCGTTCAAAAATTTTATTTGCCTAATTCTGCTATGCATTTAGTTTCAAAGGTTTTACAAGTAGGTTTTAAAATAAGGTACTTTTTAGCTCATTACTAATTGTCAAACGGTATCAATTACTTTTGTAGCATTTTAGTATCTTGTACATTCACTAAAATTTTTGACAGTCTTGAGAAGAAAGTAATAATATTTCTCAACCCCCCCCCCTCTTAGAAGTACTCATATGGGCGCCATTGATTGACAGTGGTGTGTCTCCTTCATTGACACAAAATATCTCAGTTTCATTGACGTTGACGAATTTATTTAATTACCACATGAAAGACTCTGCGGTGGTGCAGTGGTAATGAGCTCACCAAGCCTGTAATTATTCTGAGTTCGACTCCCAACTCTGGAATATAAACGCTTACCTTAGAAATAAAATACAGGGTACCAGGGAGGAAATTTACATACAAAAGGTTAAACACTGGTAAAATAGCAATGAAAAGATCACCCTTGTGATGGGTGATCCTTTTTCATTGCTATTTTACCAGTGTTTAACCTTTTGTACGTAAACGCTTACCTTCTAATAGTTCACCGTATTTCGGAGGTTGGTCCCCTAGGCCTTAAAAGAAAGCTTCGAATTCCTCGGAAAACTGCAGATTCCTGCACTGTATGGCACTTGCTGTCCTTGCGCCGTAAAACTGGCATTCAAAATAACTTCATTGACATTGGTGTCCATTTCAGTGACATGCAAAATGTCAATTTCATTGACATACTAATCTCACTGAAACTCTACTGATACATAAAATGTCAACTTCATTGACATTAGTGTCTCTTTCACTAATCCACAAAATCTATGCTTCATTGACATTAGTATCTCTTTCACTGATCCACAAAATCTATGCTTCATTGACATTAATGTCTCTTTCACCGATACATAAAATGTCAGCTTCATTGACATTGTCTCTTTCACTGATACATAAAACGTCAACTTCATTGACTTTAGTGTCTCTTTCACCGATACCTTAAATGTCAACTTCATTGACGTTGGTATCTCTTTCACTGATACATAAAATGTCAACTTCATTGATACGGCCAAAAAGGAAATTTTATTGACACTGTTCAAATAATGTCGTGTTTTCTTATCAGCGGCATAAGTTACATTAATTAGTTCAGTTATTCTTTAATTTTGAATACCAATGCAGTAAGCACACCCACAACTGATTAAAATTGCACCAGTATAGATATTTAAGTATTTTCAAGGTCAAAGGGCAAGGATACGGGGATCCTCCATCTTCTCTCTCTCTCTCTCTCTCTCCACACACACACACTGGCTGCCTCAGTGTACGTATCGGCCCTGTTTTAGATTATGAAGCCAGGGGAGAAAGAGAGAGAGAGATACTCTCTTAGAATACAAACTTAAAAATATTTATCCACCTCATAAAGGCCCTGCAATGGTAACGTGCTTACCTAGCCGGCGGTTATTCTGGGGGTTCGACTTCCAACCGTACTTAGAGCCCCTAGAATTCTAGGCCGACGCCTCAGACGCCATTTTGTTGTACACTTCCGGTTTCGTAACACGATACCATTGAAAAATTAATAATCCATTTTCTTCTTCTTACGGGACCTGTTGCAAATCCGAACATTCTTCATTTGTAGTTTAGGGAAGGCCGACTTGGAGAAACTGTTTCTTTCCGCGCGAAAAAACAGTTTAGGCAAGAGACCCTTCCCTAAACTGCAATGAACTAACCGGCCTTCTAACGATATCAGGCGTCAGGTCAGCGCGGACGCACAATACCTCTGTGATGATCATAGTTTAGATCTGCGATGATCATAGTTAAATTCAATAATAGTAGCACGATTCGCGATAATCATAATCTATTCCGATGAATATAATCCCGCTAAATCGTAATCCAGCTACGAAGTAATATTCTGTTGACCATATTTGGCAATTGTGTTATCCCTGCGGAGGGTAATAATACCTTACATCTTTACATACGGAGAAAGAGAGCGTTGTTTCCTGTCCTCATTCGTCTAGCGGTCCAAGACACTCCGGGCTAAACGGAGGGACCCTGGTTCGAATCCAGGATGGGGAAAGCGTCTCTTTTTCTCCAAAACGAATAAAGCTCTAGTTTGAGCTGTAATTGAAACGTGGGTGGCAGAAATTATCATATAAGTAATATTCTATATCATTATTGAACAAGAATTTTTAGCGCCTTGGTCATTATCTGTAAACTTTTTTTCTTCGTTAAAATTAATGATTATAATTTTAATTATGTAAAATTACTAAATAGAAAGGATTTGATTTTGAATATGTGATCGATGTTGTTCCAGTCACTGCCATCACAACTACTTCATCGCCGCCTGCAAGATCGTCGCCCATAGCAACGAGCGAGAATGAAATAACAACGCAGAGTTCTCCCTCTGCGGAGAAAATGTCCTCTGCCAGTCACAGTAAGGTAATATAGTTAATCCGTTTTTAAGAAATAAGATAGAAGGAAAGTCGTGTCAACAAGTCTTTGAAAAATCGCTACTTTTTGTATTTGTGTAGCCACGATCAAAAATTTGAGAAGCTCATTATTTGTGCTTTAAAAAAAGAAAAATTTCCCTCAAAGCAGGAAAAAATTCCCTACCGTCAGGCAGTGTTTCCATATTTCTTGTATATTTTTCCCTATTCTTCTTTACACGACTATTTTTTAATTTTACGTTTATCTATATATGTGTACACTACTTCTGTTTACCAATGTAGAGTTTTCTAAATTATTATTAGGAGGAGGCAAGCACATTTTATATGCATAAAATTACAATTCATTTGGGGCGGAGAGCCTTAGTGCCACGAGCTGATATATCTTTACGCCTATATACATCGTAATGCTAGTATTTGTGCACCATAATACTGCTATTTGTACACCACAATACTGTTATTTTCACATATTATATTACTATTTATGTATTAACTGGGAAAGTCAAATATATTGACTGGGATTATCCGTTGAAGTATAGACTCATTTCTACGAAAAAGGTGATGAAATTCAAACTTCTATAAAGCTTAAACAATTTTTAAGCTTTAAAACTTTAGTTTTTAAAGCTCAAACGCGAAAAAAAAAATTTTTTTTAAGAGTGAGAATTTGTGATTATTACATATGTGTACGGTGACAATATGCAGAGACGTATTTAGGGCAGTGCGATCGCCGACCTTAATATCCAAATTGAAACTCATTTAAGGTTTTAATTCTCATGTCAAAAAACGATTTATGTTTTAGCTCTTCAGAAAAAATATTTGTGGTTTAATTGCATCATTTTTTGTAACGAAATTTTAATTGTGATCGTGACTTTTTGTTTTTGTAATAATATAAAAATTCGATTGCCTTTTGAAAAACTTAATTAATTAATTTATTTATATTGTCCCGTAGAAATACATATTGTAGTCAAAACTTTTATTGTGGACGACTAGTCAGAGTTAAAGCCCGAATAAAACAAAATTATTTGAACTTAAATTATATTTATAGGGCGCCATGTACCCTTAAGTCCATCTCTGCAATATAGACGCCATTATGGAACATCTTATATCTATTTTCATAATTTTTTCTTTATTTGCTAAGAAATATACCAATATAATTTTCACGACCATCTCTTTTTTTTGTTTTAGTTTTAATTTTTAAAGTAGTGTCCGATTTTTCTGAAAATACCCGAGCAGTCCAAATTTTTAGGGTCTTTTTACCCCAAGCACACATTTATATTAAACTTATCGATATGCCATATCTATATCGGCGATATATTTTATCGCTTTCCGTTTAGATTCGACATATGTATTACTGCGTACAGAAATGATTGACACAAATGCAGTCACAGGGTGGAAACTATTTTATTCACAACAAATGAATATTACATTAGTTAGACATACTCCCCATCTAAGTATATGCACTTCCGCCATTTGACTGTGAGTTTCCGGATGGCTGTGGCGAACTAATCCTTGGGTGTGTTGGTGCACCATCTATGGACAATAGCCTGCAATTCGCAGTTACATTGCAGTCGTCCACTGTGAACTTACTGAACCGGCAACCAATGGAACACAGTTCACCTTGATGGTACTTTGTTTCCACACACTGATACCATACAACGATGGATATCGCCTTCTGAAACCTCCTCTTTCCACAAAAACCATGCTGTCCATCGCTGTCCGTAATAATCGTTTCCATCTATGCTTGCACTTGGCAACTTGGAGAATAGCCGTTTACCTTAATCGTTCACGAGCTGGTAGCGCCATTTGTGCATTCAACGTAGCGCACGATCACCTAGTTTCTATTTCTTGATGTTTCCTTGTCGTGTGGAGTTTATTTACGACGTTACGTAATGTAACTGCGAATTGCAGGCATGGATGGCGCACCGACACACCAAAGGAGTAGTTCCTCACAGCCATCTGGAAACTCTCAGTCAGATGGCAGAAATGCATAAACTTAGATGGGGAGCATGTCTAACCAATGTAATATTCATTTTTGCTGAATAAAATATTTTCCACCCTGTGATTGCATTTGTGTCAATCGTTTCTGTAGATAGTAATACTAGCGATGTATCAAATCGTTCAAATGACAGACTCACTTAACTAGTCTTCTCATTAATGACCGATGGGCAAAAGCGTTCATTAATTCGTTCTGTGAACGATTCGGCATATCTGTAAAATGCATGTAAATCTGTCGTTCGTTTTAGCACCCATTCATGATTTTTTTATTCCACCACTACTGAGGATAACTAATAGTTTTTTAAATGGATGCTGATGTGCGCATGTTAATGTTCATTATTGTTTCCAGGAAAATCAAATGATCCTTCATCACAAACCGTTCTCTGTTGGCTCGGGGTCATCATTATCCGATAACCTGTCCACCACCGGAACGGTTTCCACACGAACGTCGAACCCTCTTTTGGATACCATAGGGGCTTTGACTACCGGTTCGAATCCGGATTCTGACGACTCCGACCTCGATATCGTCTATCAGCAATTGAGGTACCGAGGGAGACAAAGAAAGCCGGAGCAAGTTAGAATCCGGACCCAGAGATCACATCATAGACACCATCAACATGTACGTTGGTAATTCATAATTCTTAGTGAAAATTTTTTTGACTACGCTTTATTAACTAACTTGCACTTCAAACCATTAGCTTCCTGTGTGTGAACACATCACCAGCGATGTCGAAACCATCATTCGATAATTACAGTTAATAATCATGTCATTCAATAATCTTCATTTTATAATTACATCATTTGCCAATCATTTGATGATTGTTATGTAATAATTACAGATGAATGATTATAAATCAATTATTATTGGATGATTATAAATCAATTATTATTGGATGATTACAAATCAATAATCATTGGATAATTATAAATTAATTATTGTTGGATGAATATAGATCAATTATCATTGGATAATTATAAATGAATTATCATTGAAAATATCCTAACTTAATTATGTCACTTGATTATAACCATTCGATAATTATAATTTAATGATCATTAAATGATTATAATTTAATGATCATTAGATGATTATAACTTAATGATTATCATTTGATATTTGTGTGTGTCAATAATTAATTTAATATCTATCACTTAAAGATTATCGTTTGATAAATCATTGAAAATTGCTTTATATTTATTTACCAAATAATAAATATAATTGCTTTATATTTATTATTTGGTAAATATTATTTAATGATCTTCTATTTCCCATAATCCAATGGTTATGATCAGAGCCGCCGCGACTGTAAGTATGATACCATATTTTGGAGGCCCCCCCCCTTTTCAATTTTTTAATAAGTGACAATGTATAGCTATATGCATATATGAATATAAATTTTGAAGAATGTGAATAAAAGACGAAACGTTATTACAATTTACGTTATCATCAGTAATAGAGCCCGGATTATATGCACTAAAGACCTCAAAATATCCGTGTGTATGAACTTAAAATGACTAAACATGCACCTAAAGTAAATAAATATGTACTTAAAATATTTTTAACACTTGAAAATCTTGTCATTCTGTTGCATTTTAAAATAAATAGGTTTATTAATAACTGCCGAGTAGAAGAATTTGACATGCATTAAATCGTATGTTTTATACAGCACAATTTCTATGACGGTATATCACAATGTGTTTCTTAATGTTTCAAACCAGGGGTGGGAACAGTGGCGGCTCCTGACTTCAAGAATGAGTAAAGCGGCAGGCCCCTCCTCCATCCCCCCCCCCAAAGAAACAGGAAAAGTGGCCAATAAATTTCCGTTTTCTAGCAAAATAATTGAGCATTTAGAATTTGAGAAGAGAATAATATATAAATGAAGAATCAATAAATTTAGACAGATCATAGTTGGTCTGAATTAGAAAGAAGAATTGGACTTTCAATGTACAAACATTGATTGGCGTTAT
>QLNU02015003.1:22734557-22756197 GCA_006491805.2 Dysdera silvatica | reverse complement strand
AATTTAAATTTATTTAAAATAATAATTTAAAATAAATTTTCTGTTGGAATACTCTACAAATTTTGAAGTATCCATTAATGTAATAAAATTAAGCTTTTCCATATCTTGAAAACTTGGTAATTTGTGATGAAATAATTTAAGAGCATTTGCGTATTTTTAATTTGTGAGATGCAAAAATTAATGTCAAATGACTTATTTTGTAGTACATTGAAGAGAACATCCGTAAGTCCAAAAATATGGTTAAAAACAACAACCAAAAGTGAAAATTCAAAGTCGTTAAATATATTTAAATAGCCGACACTCTGCCTAAGCGAAGTTTGATCGGAGGTTGGATCGTTCATAATCTCAGTAAATACTTCTTTTAAAGAATCCCATTCTTTATTTATAACACTCAACATGTTAGAGTTTGATGTCCATCGCGTAATAACAGAAGTAGGAATTCGTTTTCCGACGACTGTATCGACCACGTGAGTTCGTTTGGCAGAATGATGAAAAAATGCAGGTATGCCGCTTACAGTTGCAAAAAATATGCGACACTGTGAAATGCTGTTGCAGCTTTGTTGTAGCACTAAATTCAGACGATGTGCCAAACAGTGAATAAAAACTGTATGTGGCGCTACTTCTTTAATTTTGGACTGAAGACCATTTAAGTGCCCTGACATTACGCTTGCTCCATCAAAACATTTTGATATAAATTTTGATTTGCCCTGCGGTGGCGCAGTGTGGTAACGCGTTCTCCTATTGCGCGGCTAATCCGGGTTCGACTCCCAGCAGTGCAAAAAGAACGCTTACTCAGAGATCTCATAAAAGATCGCACTGCTCACTGTAGTCCGGGGTTTGGTTCCCCAGGCCTTAAGAGGTTCGGATTCCTCGGAAAACTGTAGGTCCCGGCGCAGCATGACCACTGTAGTCTTTGAGCCGTAAAACCAAAAAAACAAGCAAATAAGTTTGATTTTATATTAAACTTTTTCGAGGCACCTTGACACGAGGATAAACAATGCTTCGGCAGTCCGATTGGAACTGACGTCATAAAATCCCATAAATCGTTTCACTAACTTTCCACCAGCAATAACACACCTAATTATGATACTACATTGAGATTTTTGGACAATATCTGTGGAATCGTCTACTTGTATAGAAAAAAATGCAATCCTTTATTTCTTTTTCGATATGTTCATTGATATATTGCCAAATGCAGTCAATTATTTCATTCTGAATAGTCTTAGAATTGCCGGCAAACATGGGTGTGTGATTGTCCGCATTGCGTGTGGACAAAGTATGGACATAAGGGACCAAAAAAGGACGTTCTGGGAACGTTTTGTGCTATCTCGGTTGATTCATTTAATAGTCATAAATTCGTTCTTTTTAGAATTGGTGAATTAATTTCACTGAAATTTAAAAATTGATGGAAATGTTTATGAGCATATTTTTTTAATGAAAACGATTGATGAAAAAAGTTGATGGAAAATGCCGATAGAAATAATAAAAAAAATTGATGAAAACCTACCGATGTTGATGAAATTTAATCAAAAGTTGATGTATTGCTTTAATTTTATTCGCATAACTTAATAATGACCGCAGTTGCTCATGAAGCAGTGTGAACTTTGGCAGATTTACAAGACTTTTCCTTCCGTTGCTTAGCTGGCATAAACCAGAGTTTGTATACTAAATACAAAAGCAGAATATATATTTATTTCATCTGAATGAAGTTTGTTTTAATAAAATATGTAAAATTTGTTTAATTTCTTATTTACCAGAAGTTTTCTTTTAGTTTGCCAGCAGTGATCCAGAGTCAACTAGCTATGCTGGATCAAACTCTATCGACAGTGGTTATAAGAGTCAGTGTGCAACTCCTGAAGTGTCTGACAGCGTTGTTGGGATGCCCGAAGTCAGACGTAGTGCTTCAGACGTCAGTGCTTCAGACTCTTCAACGACATCCGGGCGACCACGGAGCTCGGATGACGATTCAAAGTCCACTAAAATTAAAATGGGGACAAAGGCAATCGCGGGTAAGATAGTCAGACATCATTTTCAACAAGGCTCCAGACCACGACACCATCCCCAGCCACCTCTGCTGGAATCATCCATGAGTGACGTCACTCTTGATCATCTCATGTATTTAAGGCAATCACTGCGAAAAGGTACTAAATCTAACTCTCAAATATGGTTTGAATAAACATAAATAATGAATGCTTGTGTTCAATTGCAATAAAACCTCTCTGAACAATCCCTTACTTTAACGACCACTTTCCCTCAAAATGAATCACTCCCAAGATTCAATGATAAATTTACCTCTTTTCAAAGACCATCAAAAACCACTCTGCTTAAAGAGATGATCAGATTTGTGGAATTTGTGGAAAGTGATTTGGATCAGAAAAGTGGGAGGGAGGAAATCACTTTCTATTTATCTTTTATTCTTGCACGAAGCATACAAATTAGCGATAACCTTTACCTTTAAAACTTTATTATTATAAAAAGGTTTTAATTTAAAATCAAATTTAAATGTTAGAAAAAAAAAATTTTTTTGGCCTTTCAGGCTCTCCAGTCCAATTCCGATTAATTTAAAGCTTATATTATTACAAGAGCTTGTGTATCAAACACTTTTGCTTTCCACTAGATCGGCAAGATTATTTGCCTTCTTCATCTCAAGGTTCTGGGTTCTCTTCATCAGCATCAAGTACCATACGTGATGAACTGTCACCTTCAGGAAACACAGATGAGGAGAATGGAGAAGGGTGGATCGATAAGCCGCGGAGAATGTCGAATCCTCACAGTCCTCGTCAAAAACCTTATCCTTTCTTAGCGTCTCAACAGTTCTCTGCTAGTGGTCCTCCTTACCACAGCGCTATTCCTCCAAGAGCAATTGAAGGTAAGCCAACAGTACTAATCCAATTGTAACAGCCGTGGCCCCCTTTTTTCATCACTAGTTTATTGCATCAGCCGCTTGTCTGAGCATTAGTAAGTTAAACTAAACAATTATGTGTTTTAATAAAGGGAATACAACCTGGGCTGTCCTGAAGAAAATTATTGAGAGTATGCGGTGCTGTTTTAATTAAAGAGTATTGAAATTGAGGGGTTACTGGACTTGGTGACGTCATCGCGCCGCGCTGACTGGCATTTGACTGGTCGTCTATCCAAGCCCAAGGTGTCACTTGCCACTTTCATCAGTTTTTCATTCCTCTTCTGGTCGTACGCAGGATATTATTTTGAGGCTTGGTGGATTCAGGATGTTTTTCCTCATTTGTTTCCATTCAAGTTTGTAAATGACTAGAAAAAAAAAGAAAAAAGCTGAACTTTGTTGAAAGTTGTCCAAAAACCAGCAAATACAAAAACTTTTTTGAGACCTTGAGAGCACGCGCCGCGTACTCTGTATTTTCTAAATTTTCTTGAGAGTACGCGGCGCACACAGCGCGTACCCTTTGGGGACAGCCCTAAATACAGCTGCAAAATGATTTCATACACAGAATGCAATACAATATATAGAATAAAATAAATACAAAGTTTATGTTGGTTTATTTATGTTATATTATTTATGGTTGTATTGATTGGTGAAAATTGAAGATCGGTAATTAGAGAGCAGCGTATAGCCGTATGACACATTTCATATGAAAGTCTTTTAATATTCAAAACAGTTTAAAAAATACGAGGTGCATATTGTAAAGTTACAAATGTATTTGATCCTGTATGTTTTTACGTAAAAGCGAAACAAAATTTGAAAAGAGCAAATTTTTGAAAAGCTGATTTCAAAAAGTCAGTTTTGAAAAGTAAAGTTTGAAGAATTATTAAATGATGGACTTTATATTATTTACGTTTAATCAAGAAAATGAAAAGCGAAGATAGTAAGTTCAAACACGTTTTAAATTTCGTAAGTTTTGAGTTAATAAGAAAAGGAGAACTTTTTATATGCCCAAGTTTTTCAAAAATATGACCAAAATTCTCATAACTTGTTCTAACTTTCGTCATTTTCTAATTTTGTCCCGAGAATAATTTTAATAATGAAATTGATCACTTTTATTACGTAATTGACGTCGTGAAACGTATAAAAAATGCAGAATTTTGTCTTTTGCCTAATTTCTACACGCACTTTCTCCCATAGAAATTGCAGTACCCTTGTGCTTGAAAGTTTTGTCTCTTGTGTTATACGGAGTGTTATATCCCAAGTAGATTTGTAATTTTGCATGCAACTTTCAGCGCTTTTGAATTTTGTCCTAATTATGGGTATTAAAATCCACCGTAAATAAAATGCCTAGAAACTGAATTGCTAAAATTCATTTTTTAATAATTAGAGGATATATTCGGTATAACCTGGTAAAGTTACACCCTTTGTAAATTGACCACTTTTTATAAGAGAGAACTGGTTGGGACTTAGTTATGCCTATGCTAAAATCTGATGTGTGTAGTGACCACCTGTTTATGATGACCATCGCAGTCCAGTCCCAAAGGTGGTCACTTTAGGCAGGTTCTACTGTATATACTAACTTGAATTAGTTTTCTTCGTTGGAGGCTTCCCATTGATTCTCACTAGATTTTTCCATTCTGCGCTATTCCCCAAATGAAGTGTTTTCCGGAGGTTTCAAGTATAAAAAGAGTCAGGAAAGTAACATCGACATTACTCCGGATGAAGGACCGCTACTAACACCTTCGAAATCTTAGATGAACTTTTCATTTGCTATTTTACTAGTGTTTGCCCTTTCGTATGTACAAATAATTAATTACTTAGAGCAGTGGTTCTCAACTTGTTTGTTTGGATTTTTATGGCGCAAGAGCATCTGGGCTATACTGCGCCAAGGTTCTCAACTCGTACTCTTTACACGGAATCCTTTCCTTACCACATGCCGGCCACGGAACCATTCTCTATAAATATGATTTAACAAAAATCTAAAGGGCTATTTTTTATCGCCTCTTGGAGATAAACATAGAAACAAGCACTAAATCAATATACAGATAAATAATACTCATACTTTTCTGTTGTTGCAAAATATTGGTTACGATTTGTTCACTCTAACCAAGCGGGAAAGTTGCAGGATGTACTGATTTGATTGGAATTTTCGGCGATGTTTTATAAATTGATAGTAGAACCCCTAGCAAGTTGTCGTGGTAACCGAGGGTTCCGCGTTACGCACTGGAATTTTCGGCGAAGTTTTATAAATTAATTGCGAAACTTCTAGAGCAGTGTTTCTCAAAGTGTGGTCTGCGGCGGCTTATCAAATGGTCCACAGAATTGTCACCAAATTTCAAAAAAAAAAAAATGGACTAGAAATTTGCCAGCCTAGCTAGAATTTATGTTCTGGTGAGATTTACAGAATTTCTCATAAATATTACTTGTTATAAACTTTACCTTACGGTGTTTCGTGAAAGATATAGATCCTCTAAACCCATGTTGGCTACATTGTTATTATTATTTGATTAAATTAATGATACTGTTTTCATTGTAAATTTGATAAAATAAAATCGTAACTCACTCTCTTTAACAAATAGCGTTACTCTAAAATTATTTGGTTTCAGGTGGGTTTGGCCACTAACCAATATTTTAAGAACGTAATTTGAGATTTTAAAGAGTTTTTGCCAGAAGCTGGTACTTTAAAAATATTTAAAATTTATTACAAAAGAAGTTAAAATTAACTACAAATTATATTTCAAGGGATGAATAAATCTCTTTTGTCGGAGCTCTTACATACGTATATAGTTCGTTCACGAAAAGTAGTCCGATGGTACCGTTAGAAATAACGGGAGCTGACGTCACAAACGGCCTAGCCGATTACAGCAGAGGGGAGGACGTCATTTCAGAACTGTTTTTTAGCGAACGTTTGTCTGCGCCAACAACCAGTTCTGAAATGACGTCCTCCCCTCTGCTGTAATCGGCTAGGCCGTTTGCGACATCAGTTCCCGTTATTTCTAACGGTACCATCGAACCACTTTTCGTGAACGAACTACATAAGCTTGCCAATAAATCACACAAACCGAGGGTTACTTTGGATATATCTTTCCTTAGTAGGGGTGGAAGTGGGGAGGTCGGTATGACTGTGTCTAAGTAGGGCTTAATAGCCATAGTTGTAGCCATAGTTGACAAACTTAATTTCAGGTACTATATTTTTTTAATGGTGGAGGGAAAACACCCCCGGTGGTCCGCGATAAATAAAGGAATGCTTAAAATGGTCCGTGAGCGACCGAAGTTTGAGAAACACTGCCCTAGAGAGTCGTTGCGGTAACTCAGGGTTCCGTGAAACGCACTTTGAGAAACCCTGATTTAGAGAAAAGGTATTCTTCTGTAATTAACTATAATTTGCTTCATTTAACATTTCGGGCATTTTATTGTGTTGGGTAGTCTCAATGAGTGAAACTTAAATTTGACTTTAATCCTTTGAAAAATGCGGGAGTCATTCGATTTTGAATTTGCGAAACACTTAATCATTTTATGTCAGCGCCTATAACAGAAGCATTCTTGTTTAACTAACACATTTATGCGATAATAACTATTTCAATATAGAAATATTTATGAGAGAAATATGAGCGATACACTGCGCAAAAATAATATTTAAAACAAATTACACACAAACGCAGTTTAATTTGAGCAGGAGAAACATTTTACAATTGTTTCATCTTCCACATCATCAGAAAATTTGTCCAACAACGGTTTGGACGAATTTTCTGACGATGGTGGACGCTTGATTTTCCACCGAAACAATTGTAAAATGTATCTCCAGCTCAAATTAAACTGCGTTTGTGTGTAATTTGTTTTTAAATGGAGATATTTAGTTTGAAAATATGGTCATTTGGACCTCCGGTCACTGACCAACCATTTTTTTTCGCCGAAGGGGGACTTCCACGACGAGTTCGAAGGATGTCAGCGGGTGACACACCACTTCCTGAAGCAACTGGTGGATCATCCTCCGATTTCCTCCTGAGTGGAATGGAGTACTATGATTTGGACAGCATCCAAGAGTTTCCTCATCGCAGGAGCAGTTATGTCACAACCATGGAAGAAAAGGCAAGATGTGCACGCATTAACATGATGGCTGGTAAGCAACGTGTTTATTTTTTTGGCAAGATGCATTTGCACAGCAATAGCTCAGACATTTTTCTAACCACAAAGTGTTCTTTGGTCTGACAGCGAAAATAGAGCTGTCTGAATAGATTTTTAGCGGTAGAAATTTCTGCCGTTGTTTTGGAATTTTCTGCCCTAACAATTCATGCGAGAAGATCGACGATAAGCGATAACGTGGTCTCCAAACCTTGATAAATTTCCAAAATTATTCAGATTACTTTACCTGGGCCCAGTGAGTGTAGGAACTTAAGTTTTATCATCATACTTCTTGTATTCACTCACTCTTATAGTCTGTTACATTGTCCAGACAATTTAGCTTATTAATAATGCATTTAATAGACTGGTTGTTCACTGAAAGCATAACACAATAAGCTATCCTCAGTTTGTTTAATATTCTTCATTAAATAAGAGAATTTTTGTACTTTATACATCGATGATTATTTTGTCTCTTGAAAGGATGAGTTATATATAATCGTTTGGGATAGATGAAATCTCTAATCGCCATAAAGCCATTATGATTAATGATATAACATCTTTTGCTTACAAATTTTTTTTCTAATTAGCTTCCAAGCGGGATATGCCTTTAGATCGAAGGATGGACCCTACTTACAAAAAGAAGAAAGATTACTCAAGTCATCAACACACCCATGTCCCACCACCTCCTGCAGACATGGATCACTATTATGATGTCCAACGACGGGGCTCCAGAGATTTAATCCCGCAGAGATCACACCACCATATTTCGCATCGCGCAGATTCCAAACTTACCGAAGCTGCTATTCGTGTCTTGGAAATGATTGAGGATTTCCGTATGGAAGAAGCTATGGGCAATGCTAGGTCGTTTGACAAATCCGACGCGAGAGGAAGGTATAGCTCAAATTTAGGACCTCACGCTTTCGTCCCACGGTTCAGGAGGACGACGACTACAACCACAACTGGCACTCGAGCTGCTGGATTGCGACCAGCGTCTACTGGTTCATTAATTGCAGACACACACAATGTGGCAACCACTGCTGAGCACCACGTCTACGAGGAGATTATGTATGATCTTGTTTGCGAGAGATCATCATCATCCAGGCTCGCCGAGCAGCCGTTGATTCCTCCTCCTCCTGAGCGCTGTTCCAAATCACACAACAGGTTGCTTCCTGCCAGCCCCCATGCTGCTCCAGCTCAACATGCATATACTAGGCCTATTCACCCAGACATTGCTAGAATGACAGTGAGGAGTCATAAACATCACAGGAGTAGTAATCTTTACTCTCTCGTCTCAGACCACGATTCTAGAAACGTGGACAGATTTCTAGATGTTGACTGGGGCATTTCTCATGGACGCAGAGATAACTTATCGCCAGAATTTCCAGTGTGACTTATCGGCGATCTATGCCCACATTTGAGCATCTAACGTTCCACTTCTTGTTGTCGATATCGTTGTCTTTATTATCGCTGTTGTTCTCGTTCATACGGTTGATAAGATGGACTCGAGAAGTTGGTTGTTTAAACAGTAATGTTTAATATCGTTATACTATTTATAGTTGATAATCGTCTTGTACTCCGTTTGATTGAACTACCGATCGAATGATCCTGCAGTTCAATTCACTTACGTTTCTCCATTATGTGTATGTTCTTCAAGGGACACATTCATAATCAAATGGTAAATCACCCACATTCTGAGATAATTCGAAATCAACTTGTTTTAATGGATTCACCGAAGTTCATTCGTGACCGTCATGTTCAGCAACTTGTAGACAAGCTTGTTTTGGCTCTTTGAACCGATCATTCGATGGACAGTTCATAAAACGTGAAACTCGTGTCTTAATACTGGTAGTAAATGGTTGGTTGTAACGACGAAAGGCAGTCATCGACTGCCGTGTTACAGTGGTTAAAATGTTTAAAGATGTGACCCTACGCCTATTTTTAAAACTGTCCCTTATTTCAATCCATGGATATATATAAACTGTTAACGATAGAGTTGTATTCAGAATATAGAGAGACATTAAACTCTTCGTGCGAAAAGTAGGGTAATAAATACCTGTGTCCGAATATCGGAGATGGTGGTAAATAAGCATAGACATAAATAAACCTTGTGGAACGTTTAACTCCTAATGAAAACCAATGTATTCATACCAATGTATACCAATTCATACCAATGTAGTGACCCTTGCCCCAAAGGGGCCCATACACTTTTCCATCATGAAGTTTCAAGTATTGTTCAATGCATATGCATTTATATTTTCTAGGGAGGGTAAACCCCCTTCTCCACTTTGTACCCCCATAATTATGATTGCTTGGCGACATCATAACTTCAACTAGAAAACTTTTCTTATCTCCAGTTCATTCAGAAGCTAAAAACAGGAAAGGAGCAAATACATTCGGCGTTTGCCGATAGTTTGCATCTTCTCGATAACATGATCATTATTAACCTTGTAATTAAATACTCTGTAATTAACACTTACTAACTAAACTGGTTAATTTGTTTAGGAGCTTTATAACAAAATCCTAACGTCAC
This sequence comes from Dysdera silvatica, assembly GCA_006491805.2. Lineage (NCBI taxonomy): Eukaryota > Metazoa > Arthropoda > Arachnida > Araneae > Dysderidae > Dysdera > Dysdera silvatica. Next base: position 22,746,646 of record QLNU02015003.1, on the reverse strand, counting down.
TGTCTGAAGGGGAAAAATTCTAGCAAAACGTTTAATTCTCTACTTTAAACTATCGTCGTCTAACTTCGTAAAAAAAAACCCTCCAAAATCGGCCCTGCGTAGTTCAATGGTATCGCATTCGCCTACAGTGTGTCCCATAAGTATATGGAAACTTAATTTTCAGAAAAAAAAAAAAAGTTTAATGAAGGAAATAAAAAAGATTTATAGTGATGAGATACACTTTATAAGAAACTGAATGTTATACATCATCAAGGACCGTTGATAACAAGTATAGATGAAATGGTATGATGTCTTTTGAAATGCAATCGTAAGAAACTGTCCCATAATTATATGGAAACAAGCAAAAACAGCAATAATATATAAATTTCAATCCTGATTAACAATTTAGCCTCCTGCATATTTAATAACATGACATACGTGTTCTGATATACCGATGCATTATTGTGCAGTCAGTATTACACAAATAGTTTATTGTTTCTGTTTCAAGTTCTTTAACGGTTGTAAATTGATTATCGTAGATACAACAATATAAAACACCCAAAAGTTCTTAATGGAATTGAGATCCGGGCTATGATCTGGTCACGACAATAGTTTCACATTTTCGGACCTTAACCACGCCATTGTAGAAGTTGCTTTGCGAATAGCCGCGTTGTCCTGCTGAACAATCCAGACGGGAACACTTACTTTTTCCGCAGCACGAAGCAGACTGTCTTTGGAAAGTTTTTGATTGGTTGACGCTTTGTGACGTATGGACAAAAGGCAGATAGCCCTTGACCACGGGCGCCGTTAGCGGGGGCAGGGGGGCTCGCCCCCCTCAATGTTGGGATTAGCGTTCCATGTCCTGCCCCACCAATTTTAACCAAATTTTTATAATAGGAAACTACGTTCAAATTCTTTTTTTTTTTAATCTAAGGAATGCGGTTATATTTTTCGGCGTAGTGTATTTAGTACGAAATAAAAAAATGCACTTTGTCATTTATTTGATGTAATTATACCTTTTGTTGGATTGTATTATATAGAGCTTTTTTCTGCATGGCAGCGTTTTCATTGACGTGTTATTATTTCAACTTTCAAGTGGAACGTTTTTAATAACGTTACAACCACAACTACATTTTCCCAATTTTAATTTCGCAAGCTCAAGGATCGTTTTGGCCCAGTAAGCTCATTATCAACGACATAAATTAAATAGGCTGTCTGCATCATCATCACCAGCTTAATAAATACGAAATTTATTAAGGAGCATTTCATGTGAAAATGAAACTGGAAATATAACAAGAATATTAATTTTATGGTAAAGTGAACGTCATCAAGCGGAAGCACATTTAAATTAAACACTGCTTTGTGGGTGTCTGTTATCCCTGTAAAGAGTTGTTAACAACAAGGCCTTAACCAGAAATTTTTTTGTGGAGGCAAGAATTTTTTACAGCCTCGCTAATGAATAAGTATTAGTAGCACGGGCGCCTTTAGAGGGGGAGACAGGGGGACCCGCCCCCCTCAATATTGGTATTAAGGTTCCATGCCCCCCAATTTCAAACAAAAATTTTATAATAGGTAACGTCGTTCAAAATTTATTTTTTTTTTTTAATCTAAGGAATGTGGTTATATTTTTCGGCGTAGTGTATTTAGTGCGAAATACAATTTTCCTCCTGGGAGAGGGGGTGGTTAAAGATCACATGAACACGTGCTTGCGTTAGGATCATATATTCCGTCCTCGCACTCCACCCCAAGCTTAGAGAAAATTGCAATAAAATTATGGCATTCTTTTTCGTTATTTTCTGAAAACCTTAAATGACAGCAGTGGAGTTGCCATGAGGTGCCGTTAGGTGTTTCCAAACCCCCTTTTGAGATTTAATTTAGGATTTTTTGATACCTGTAAGTTTATGAATATTTTCTTTTATTCAATCTTACATCAACATTACAGATTAGGGAAGTGAAAATCATCATGGAGTAATTATTTTCATCGACCCCCGTCCACTCCATGTTTAAAATTTTGAATGGCAACCCCTACCTGGATATATCGTTTTAAAGAGAGTTAAAAGCGTTATTGTTGTACTGAAGAAAAATTGCATGCCTTCTGTTTCCACCTAAAACGTTATAAATAGAAATTTTTCATCTTTTTAACTGTATTGAAATTTCGCTTACTTGCTTACCGTGCGTTCGCGCTCAGTTGGTGTGTGATATCGTTAGCAGACGGGTTAGTCCATTGCAGTTTAGGGAAGGCCGTCTTGGAGGAACTGGTTTTTCCCGCGCGAAAAACCAGTTTCGGCAAGACGCCCTTCCCGAAACTGCAATGGACTAACCCGTCTGCTAACGGTATCACACGCCAACTGAGCGCGAACACACAATACTTCCATTCCTTCACCATGCAACTTCCAAATTTAGATTCTCTCACCGGACGATATCTCCTTCCCCAGTGGGCATTTTTGAAGATGCGCCTGAGCCGTTTCGGGCTCCATACTTGATTTCTTACTCACAAAGTTCTGACTAGACAAATTGTCATTTTTTTTTCTTCTGAAATTCCATGTAACTCTGAGACGTTTTTATTAGACTCGTATTTTTAAATATCAATTTGAGTACAAATTAAGCGTTTTTCATTCATTGAACTATGTCTAAAAAGTCAATTTCTTTCTTTTTCACAACTCTTTTAATGAGTTCAGTAAATTTTAAACGTTGAAAAAATTATTTCGTTTTTACCTGTTTCAATATATTTTTGGGACGCACTGTATTCTACCGTTGACCCGGGTTTAACTCCCCACTGGTGCCAAAAAAAAAAACTTACCAACTAACTGCCCACTGTGGTTCAGGGGTCAGTTCCCTAGATCTTACGAGGTTCGGATTCTCGGAAAACTGTAGATTGCGGTGAATTTGATTGACCCTCCATTGACTTTGATTCGTACAACACGAACAAAGAACTTCGAAGACCACAATTTAAGTAATCTTCAACACATTATCTTTTACAATTATACGATTTTGAACTTTCCTACTTTTTGATTCACCCTTGAGATTTTCCGATATAATCTTCAAACCAAAAAATCACCATCCTATGCACCGATTTGAAGTGCATAAATTCAAAAGTAAATTTCCATTGTAAATTTCTTTAATATGCAGAATTTGCTCTCAAGTATCTGATTTTCAAGCTTATAATATTCTAAAACATCTCAAACAGTTATAGTCCAAGCAATATCTACAGAACTTGAATTTCTGAGACATTCTGCCCACAGCTACCTTTCTGAGACTCTGAATTTGGTATAAACTTCCGAAACAATAAAGGTGATTCTCACGGCTTGCAGTCATACACTGATTTTACAACATGCGTTTTACAGCCAAGTTCTGCTTCTGACTTATTATGTCCGATATCGGCAACTTCATCAAATTCTCCAAAACACCAACTGCAGACTTTGTTGTTGAGAATTTGTTGAATCTGTATCTTCAACTTTCTCTTAGACTTTCCTTACCCATTGGCGGATCCAGCGAGAGGCGGGGGGGGAGACCCCCACCCCATCAGGGTTAAGTAAGGGAAAAAAAATGACGATGAAAAGCATTTTATGTATTGTTTGTTACGACTGTAATAAATAAAAGTCTTACACTGGTGTCCAAAGTATCTAAGTCTTGGAGAAATGCGATCAAGACGTTTTTTCCACGAATCTACAAGTTTCTCGCCCTTCAAACTACGTTTTCAGTAGGTGTTGCTTCAGCAGAATGTAGTTTTTTATCGTTGAAGCGCCGTCAAACTTGGCTTCGAACGCGGATGACAGAAGAGACTTTTAATACACACCCACAAAAATATTCATATTGATGTAAATAAAGTGATTGACAAATTTTCAAAGAAACCAAGATGGCTTGACTTTGCACGTAACACTAAACTACACAATAATTTTCAACACTCACGTATAAATATAATAAAAATAAGCAACGAATTACTAAACTACTCAACTTACTAAACTTAATTTTTTTTAAAAGTTGCTTGCTATAAAAAAAAGTAAAACAATTACAATATTTTTGTAGTTTAAATTTAAACTTGTTCCATTAATTACATTGTAAATTGTCGTTTTTGTTATTGTATATATCTTTTATAAATAAAATATAATAAATAAAAAAATTAAATTAATTATTTTCGTAAATTAAATATTTTGGTGAGTATAAAGGAAGGCTAGTAATATAACATTTACCTAAACTATTTAACAGTCCAAAACTAAAAATTTCCCCGTGAAGGCCCACGAAACCCCACCTCCCCGTAACGACATCCTGAATCCTCCCTTGTCCTTACCTTGGTATTTTAATGATTTCTTACCATTCTATCTTATATTGCTGTCGTGTATGTAAATTTATCCCCGAGTTTTATGAATTTTCTTTTATGTCACTGTCACTAGATGGCGCAGCATGCAAAATGCCACAGTGAAATCTGGTTAATGCGGCTTTGCTTGAAACGGACGTCTCGTAAGTGCAGACAAATTCTTTTTCCCCAGTCTTGAGGCATATGTACATTCAGTGTTAAAATCTTAGCTTTATGCGTACGGCTCATCAAATAATGAGGATAAAAGTCCTTTATGTAAAGAAAAAATCCCTTTTCAGGAAAAACTTAGGGAGGTATTGAAGGCAGCCTGAGTTTTCCCCCCACCTATTTTTCAAAAGCAACATCCCAAATTCCTTCTGGTTTTCTTTTAATTCTGAGCCCTGCGGTGGCGCAGTGTTGTAACGCGTTCTCCTAGTGCGCCGCTAATCCGGGTTCGACTCCCAGCAGTGCAAAGAACGCTTACTCAGAGATCTCATAAAGATCGCACTGCTCACTGTAGTCCGGGGTTTGGTTCCCTAGGCCTTAAGAGGTTCGGATTCCTCGGAAAACAGTAGGTAGGTCCCGGCGCAGCATGACCATTGTAGTCTTTGAGCCCTCTCTCTTCTTTTGCAAGGGTTTCATTGGGAAGGGTGGCCGCCGGGGGCGGCGCTGTAATCCCAGACAGGACGCTTGAACAGCGTAATCAGCCGCAGAGGTGGCTGAGGGGGAGATGGATTGCCGATCAACACGGCATTCATAGATGCACGTTCACGTAAAGTCGTCATTCAACTAGTCTTTGAGCCGTAAAACCAAAAAGCAACCAACCAACCAATCTTTTAACTCTGACCCGGGCAGGTGACTTCAGGGATCTGAATCTCAATTCCGGGCCTGTAGCCAAGCAGGGGCGTGGCCTCAGTTGCCCCGTCGAGCTATTTATATATGTAGAATAATCCCCGGGTACCCTGAGTCCCACATGCCCTTTGCTTTGTCCCAGTTGCCCCTTCATCCTGGCTACAGGCCTGCTCTCTTATACTGGTCACAATCTAAGTGCTTTTAAAACAAGGAACTTACAGTAACAGGAACGAAAATACTAATACAGAACGTTCCACCGTCGCCGACCAATGAAATTTGAAACATGCCATTAGCTTTACGCCTATGTTATCAGTCAAAAGATCGTGCTGCCGATCAAACTTTTGAATGTCTTGCAAAACTGGAGATCGGTATTGAAAAAATCTCTCTCTCTACCAATGCACAGAAAGATTTCTTTAGATAATAAAATAATAATAAAATGATAATAAAAGATTTTTTAGCTTTTTTTAATCAAAAACAACCAGCGTGAATTGGGAATTTTTATTTTTTTTTACAACATTAAGTAAAAATAAATTCGTTTCCACTGTAAATACTAAATTTTTGTTCCTTTGTAAATTCTTAAATTCTCCTTGGGTATTTGTCCATAATACACTACTTCGTTTTAGTAATTTATTTATGTAAGTTACTGCTAAACAGTCCTTTAGTTACTGAAATTCGCCCTTCGCTTAGTGCAGACTTCTATTTGTACGAATAAAAATCTGCAGCTCATGATGACTAGCATTGATAAGATTTCATTGTAATCTCTTACATTGGTTCAATTTTCAAGGAGAAACTACCAGTTATGGTTTGGAAGTCACTTGTCTCACTCAGGGGCCCCGTGAGCCACTGCGGGCCCCCCAGACTCTCTTTGACCGGCCCGTGAGCCACTGTGGGCCCCCAGGCTCACTTTAACCGGCCCCGTCCTAGGGCCAGGGCCACCACAGCATAGGTCCTTGCCAGTGAGGGGCCCCTAAACTTCACCTGGGCCCCTGGGCTCCAGCCACTGCTGGCCCCCCCTCTCGTCAGCTCTGGCCTTACTTCCGAACTATGGAACGTACTTTTTTGTTTTGTTTGCTAAGTCTCACTTTATTAATTTGACTAATTTCTTATCTTATAAATTTAACCGAACACTGTATCTTATTAAATGAATGCGATCCTTATAAACTGAATACGACTTCCTAATTCGTTAATTTAACACGATTTTTTATCTCATTAATTAAACATATAACTTTTATCTTCTTAATTTAATAATAAAGCATATCTTATAAATTAAACGTAACTTTTCGATTAATCACTTTTCATTCCAATGAAACGCAAGCGATTATTTTGCGTAGTGCTGACGTAATTTAAAACGATAGTCGTGAATTAGCCATTAGTGTTTAACACGTAATGCACTTCTATCATTTATGTTCCGATAAATTTTGTTCATTAGTGTTTGCTCTCCGTTTTATATCCCATCACACAGCTTCATTTATAACTTTGTTTTCGGTTTCAAATATTAAAAAAGAAATAATTTGGCGCTAAAAAAAATTCACATTATTCCGTGTCTCCAAACATTTCCTTTTTCATCTTATTAGAATACAGACGAAGCTGACAGTTGCCGGTGATGGAATTTTTTTAAAGAAACTTTGGAATCTTTCTACAGGAGCAATTGTTTCTTCGATTTTATATCTGTGAGTTTTGTGGAAATTTCTTGGTTAGACCGAGGGTTTAAGGCAGTGTTTCTCAAACTTCGGTCACTCACAGACAAACGGGGATTTCTCCCCTTCCATCTCCCTATTAAAAATGTATTGCCTAATGTTAATGTTGCCAATTATAGTTAATATAAAACTCTATTTAGCCACCCTCATACAGATCTCCCCGCCTCTCCCAAGGAAAGACATATCTAAATAATCCTCGATATATGTGATTTATTGGCTGACTTACATACGTATGTAAAAACTCCGGCAGGAGAGATTTATTCATCCAATGAAATATAATTTGTAGTTAATTTTAACACCTTTTTTTTGGTAAAGTTTAAGCTTTTTTTTGTTTTTTTTTAAAGTAGCTTTTGGCAGAAAATCTCTAAAATATCCGACCATGTTCTTAAAACATGGGTTGGTTGCCAAACCCACCTGAAACAAAATAATTTTTAGAGTAACACTATTTGATAAGGAGAGTATAAGTTACGATCTTATTTTGTCAAATTTACAATGAAAATTACATTTTTAATTTAATTAAATAATAATAAGCAATGTAGACAGCACGGATATATTCAGAGGATTCAAACCTTTCACGAAATGCCGAAAGATAAGTTTTATAACAAGTAATATTTATGAGAAATTCCTTAAATCTCACCCGAACCTAAATTGTATTGACGCCGGCAATTTTTAGTTGATTTTTTTGTTATGAAATTTGGTGATGATTCTGCGGACGACACTTTAAGAAACACTGGTTAGGGGGGTCATAGAACCTTTAACTTTCCCAAAATTGAGAAATTTATAATGATTACTTAATTTTAGTTTTCTCAGCAAATATAAGTCTAATTAAAAAAAAAATTTTGATCAACAATAACAAACCATCTATTATGTATATATAACATGGCCAAAAATAATTTTAAATGTCAAATATTTTCTTTGATTTTACAAAATATTGAATATGATTTACGAATTGAATATTGCGTGGCAACAGACTACGCGTAGAATTTTAACTTAAATTTTGCTGCTAGAATGTTGGTCATGGGCTCAAATTGTTCACAGATATTGGGTACTCACACCCTACCTAAAAAAATAAAGAAATCATGAAAATTATATTTTCTTCTTAAATATGATTTTTAAGCATATTTTAAGACCCCTTTTTGTCTGTATTTAATAACATAGGAATAAAAATTGCAAAAAAGTAGGCACCAATTGTAAAGTACCATATAATAAAGCTTTCTGGAAATTTTCATTCGATTATAATAACCGGTTAGCAAGTTATCTTACGCGCAAACTAAAAAAAAACACGTTCTGAGAAAATCCATTTTAAAGTTTTACGAGCACTTAAAATTGAATGAAATGTACTGTTATTGTTTTTATCACTGTGAATTTAATAATGGACAGATTGTACTCCGGTTTGCTTTAAAATACTTCTAATAGTTTAAATTTTTTTTAAAGGATAAAAAAAAATTTTTTTTGAAATTTTGAAAGATCCTATGACCCCTTAAGTTCGCTTCATTATTTGTAGATCGTTAGATCTCCAGGTGCTACAATTTCCAAACTGGCAATACTACACCATATCATTTTATATTACAATCACTGAGCGCGTGTGCAAAATGGGTGACATATATTCTGTACTAAAATTATTTCTACTTGTCCCTTTTCGTTTTCCATGTATGGGAAGTCTGGTAGTGAGTGCAACAGTTATCCCCAGAGGCGAGGTATGCAATTTGTAGTCTTTGTAATTAGTAAGCAGGGCCGGTGACAATATTTTCGAGCCTGTAGACAGTTCAGTTGATCAGACTCCCCAACCAAATATGTTTAAGAACAAATTCTATTTGTTAGGTTATTAAAATCCCGCGCTGAGCTCCTGAGCTTCCCAACCCCCAAACTCCTGTTCCCGGTTCTGTTAGTAAGTGGAAGTAAAAGCCCATTTTCTGTACTGGTGATTGATTACTATAAAATATATAAAAACTCTTGCAGTGTATGTGCCAGAGAATAGGCGTCTCGCCTCTCTGTTTTTATCGGTGAAAATTTTCTGTCAAAAACTTGCATGGGAACGAATTGTATCTCAGTTGCCCCTTGCATATGCATTTTATGAAAAAAATGTAAAGAATTTTTATAAGTTTTTTTTTTAATATGTTAGTCAGAGAGGCGATAGAATTTTAAGGTTACCCCCCCACACACATGCTGTTAAACGCGCTGCACCCCCGTGGGAATAACTGCACAAGGTCACCTGTAATACCTCCTTTGAGATATGAGTTTCACAATGTGAAATCCCTGGTCTTAGGCTGGAGATAAATGCTCAGAAATAGAATCGTAACCAAAGGGGTAAGATGGGGCTACTGTTCGTTCACGAAAAGAAGTCCAATGGTACAGTCGAAAATAACAGGAGGTGACGGCACAAACGGCCTATTCTATTACAGTAGAGGAGGGCTCCAATTCCAGAACTTGATTTTGGCGCCGACAAACGTTCACCAAAAAACAGTTATGAAATTGTAGTCCTCCTTTGTTGTAGTGAACTAACCCGTTTGTGACGTCACCTCCTGTTATTTCTAACTGTTCCATCGGACTTCTTTTCGTTAACGAACAGTACTGTGTGCCACTGAGGAGAAGATCCCTAGCGAAACTTAATCGAAGCAGATCGATTTTTCTTGCAGGGGAGTTGTGGAGGCCCCGCAATTGGTAACACGAAAACAAAAGAAAAAGTTTGCTATACTTTATTTTTTTTTGCCAAGTTTCAGAGGTTTCTGCCGAAGAACCTGCTTACTATTTTGAATTTCATTTGTGCTTGCTGTCTACTGTATATGACTGGCTTTTTGGCGATTGTTTGCCAAATATAATAGCAATGGCAAGTTCCATACAAACTTAATAAACGAAGGTCCTCGGATCACTACCTTTACTTTATTTTGGTTAGTTAACTGTTCAAATTAAACTAGTTTCTATGGAACTTCTACTCAGCAGTACACAGTAACTGTGTTCCCTTCAAATTACAAATGTTCTGCTTACCACAATCGTAAAGCCATTGAAGTAAATGTTCTGCTTACCACAATCGTAAAGCCACTGAAGTGAATGTTCTACTTACCACAGTCGGAAAACCATTGAAGTGAATGTTCTGCTTACTGCAATAGGAAAGCCATTGAAGTTGACTATTTTTATATAATTGATCAGAGTTTTGAGGAACGTATTAGGAAATATATCTTCCTCTTTCGTCGATGTATATGGGAGCTTTCCTCCAGAAAAATCTTATGTACAGTCTCACCTTATTTGGCTCAGAACTACCTTTGATGTCCTTGCGCCATAAAAATAAAACCAACCAACCTCCAGCATACATTCCGATCCTGAATATTTTTTCCCCAGTCTTAGAATGAAGGATATTTGAGCCCTCGGGCACCCCTTTGTTTGCTCAAATAGGGTTACCAACTTCTTGCAGTTAAAGGCCAATAAGCTTTAAATGTCATAATAACTTCAAGGCAAGTTTCGGGGTACCATAGAAGAGTTTTGAGATAGGGAGAATTGAGAGTAAAGGCTGAAACATTGATAAACAACACAAAAACAATGTTCAAGCTTTAGACACTCTCTCTACGCAAAATATATGTTTACATCTTCGCTTTCAAATGACCGTGGCCAGGGGCGGACTGGGTCCTCTCAAAGGGCGCATACCTTGGATTTTCGGAGGGCGCGAGTCCTATAGCCCATGAGGGCGCACCGACCGAGGGCCGGCGGCCCAGTCCGCCCCTGACTGTGGCTTCCAGAGACGTGAAAAATCGGTTTCCAACCGAATCAGCAGGGGCGGACTGAACCGGTGCGCCCTGATGAGCGATAGGACTCACGCCTTCGAATGGACAAGTACAAGCCATGGTATTGTGGGTGTTTCTATAGGAACCATATTAACAATAGACAGTCTTATGTGAGCGATGATGCCATTTCTGTTTTGAGTAATCTCAAAATAGAAATGACATCACTGTCATCCTTCGGTTTGCTTTATTTACATCTTTTTATTTACTATATTTGCAGCCCACACATATGAAGTTGTTACATCCTTATTCTTGTTACGTGTTTGTAGTCATTAACGACCGTTAATTTAGGCATTAAAAATGGTAAAGGGCAGGCAAAAGGACACCTTAAAAATTTTAAAATAGGCCTTGAAAAAAAGCACTTAAAGTTATGGAACAAGGCATGTGTTATGGTGGTTTTTGAATATTTAATAAGATTTATATTTATATCAGTTATATATATGTAGTTATATTTATAATTTATTTTATTCGGAAGTAATTTGTAAATTGATAGTTATTAGTTGTTAGTAAACATTGGTTGACTTTTACCTAAAATTTCAAATGCAAGACCGTAAAAATTAAGTAAATAACTAGGGTTATTTTTCTAAACGCGTTGTGTGTTAAACATAAACAAAATAAAAAAACAGGTTCTTTAAAACAGACATGAAACAATTATTCAATAATTACTGCCTTTTATTTTATATTATAAACACGATAATATATTTTCCAATTCCTTTAGAATATAACAGTGCCATTTATATAAGCATTTGGAGCTATTAACCATTCTACATACTATCAATTTTTCACTTGGCATATTTTTTTTGTATTTAAACCTTATATAAGTAATTAAAAAAACAAAATAATTCAAATACTCATTTCACTATGAGAATCATACTGGGGTATATAAACCACCAGAAAAAATTTATACATTTCATTATAAGTTTAATGAGGGAGGAGGCACTTATAATTATCGATTAATAGAAGAGAAAGAAAGATAACTTTAACTTACATGTTACACCCTTAATGGCCCATGTTTGGAGTAGGTTGGAGTCCACTGTTCATCTTCGTGTTTCAAAATTTCTCTCTCTCTCTCTCTCTCTCTCTCGTCTCTCCGCTCTCAGTCTGTCTCTCGGAGCGAGACTTGTTATCACTTTTTAAGAAATCGCCATCTTGAAGATTTTTTTTTGTCTAAGGACTGCTAAAATCCTTATTCTCGCCAATATATTGCCAACTTTTTCATTTGGCTTTTGTTAACGTATTAGACGGCAATTTCGCCTGCCTAAATTGCAATTGTTGGCCAATTGTGGTTGTCTGGACTGGACGCCAAGCCCAGGCTCGGTGTGGGTGGGCTTGCCTATTTATGCAGGTGCCACGAGTTGGCTATTTATTGCTGTGATGACTCATTTACTTCCCCTCGACCAGGGATTTCGTCTGAACTTAAGTTTTTATAGGTTTCGGTTGCTGATGGATATTAGCCATATTGTAGGGAGTGAAATAGCAGTTTTTAGGTACACT
>QLNU02015003.1:22719659-22734458 GCA_006491805.2 Dysdera silvatica | reverse complement strand
GTGTGTGTGTTTAAAATGGAACTTCTGGTTAGAGGATAGGCCATAAGTAAAACAAAATAACGTTTTCGAGTTCCAGAAAGAGGAGGGTTCATTGATGAGCAAAAGGATGATATATATATTCGTAGATGCAAATAAATAATAGCATCTCCCTTTGTGCCACGAAGTATTTGAAAATGTGCCTTTAATTCAAGCGAATAAAGTCTTAAGGAAATGCTTGAAATACCCCCTGCATCTGTTATGGACTTCCCGATGGTGATTTGGGTTGAGACTAAAGATTATCCTGTAACGATGACCCATGCATTATCTTCTGGTAATAGGTCCGTTAATCTCTGGTTTGACGTGATGGGAGGTTAGTATGCCGCAGGCATCCTCTTGAGATATTTGCCGTATGCAAGTGGCCTGTATCTTGTTAGAGCAAATATCGTGAACCGTTATTCACGATATGACAGTGGGAAGCGATAAAATGGAAATGAATACAGGAATAAAATTTATATTAAAGGAATCTTGGATAAAAATGACCGTTGGATGCTGGAGGATGAATCAGGCTTGGGTATAGGGAATAGGATGGTGGTGAAGGTCAGCTTGCGGTCCAGACAGATGCTATCGCAAAAAGGACGCAAGGAAAAAAAAGGTTATTGAACAATAACGTGGCAATATAAATGTTAATGGTGCGCCGGAGTCATATACCGTTAGGCCGTAAAAATCGAAGAGGAAATTTAAGGAAGGCGGGACGAAGAAGGAGGCTCCGTAGGGTCGAACGGGCAAATGAAACCGCAGGTCGAGTGGTCGGTGAGATAGGAGGAAAGGACGTGATTGGAAGGGAGAATTGATCAAACCTGAGATGGGCTAGAAATAGGTTGATGGACATGAAGGTCGTTTATGGATGAGGAAGGTGATGGGAGATTTTTAGAGAGGATAAGAGATCTGATCCCTATTGAGAAAGGTCAGAGGGAGAAGAGGGTCTGATCTCCATTAGAGGTGGTCGGAAAAGGAGCGGATCTGCACTTCGAGGTGAAGGGTCGTGATAGAAGCCGTCGATGAGAGAGAATTGGTCGGTTACGAGTAAGATTGTTTAAACGAGCGAGGGCCCTAAAGTCGCAGTTAGAAGTGGGGAAACGTTGTTCCCAGACCCAGCGTACATATTTGTTTGAAATTCGTACATATTTGTTTTTAGCTGTGAGAGCTGGAGCAGTAGCACTCGAGCCGTTTTTTCCGGCGCATAAGAGCGAGCAGACGATTGCCTAGAGTCACATTTGCCGGACCAATTCCCGAGGAGATTTCCTGGAGCCACATTTACCGGACCAGTTCTCGGGAGATTTCCTGGAGTCACATTTTTCGGACCTGTTCCTGAGACGGTTCCTGGAGTCACATTTGCCGGGCCAGTTTTCCCGAGGAGATTTCCTGGAGTCACCTTTGCCGGACCAGTTTCTGAGACGATTTCCTGGAGTTACATTTGCCGGGCCAGTTTTTCCCGAGAAGATTTCCTGGAATCATAATTACCGGACCAACTCCCGAAGCGAATTTTCCGGAGCTACGCCACCCGGACCGGTTACCCGCACGTTTTCCCTGAGCGTTGGACAGAAGTAGATGGATGGTAGACGGAAGCCGTGTAATGTGAGTTTTGTTTCTCAATTTACCCTTGATATGAGGTGTACCGCGGTTCTGTAGGAAAGGGATAGTTTGTAGAGTCAGGCCTCGAGTAAGATAAGCGCGAATCAGGGAAGATAGTGTTAGAGTTTTTTTTTTAAATAGTACAGAAAACCCTTTTATTTGTGTAAATATTTGTATTGCATTTTGATATTGCAACAATATGGCATATATCCATTAAGTGAAATTGGTGTTTTACAGTAGGTGTTTATCTTAACTGTATCGATTTTAACGAGCAATCACAGCTTAAACACATAAGAAGGGTGTGCATTCAATGAGTATGAAAGCCTTCGTATATTATAATTACAGCTCCTGATACATACAATATAGCAGACGCAGTTCATTATTATGTCCCAACGTTTATTTGTATACTATACCATCATGTTGGCTTTTCAATAGTAAGGTTACATTAAAGATTGTTATTGTTTTCAAGTAGCCTTATGTCTATCTTAGCGCCTGGTTATTCACTGGTTGTTTACAGGTAAAACGCCAGCTAATAGTATAATCGTTTATACCACAGTCGTTTAATGACTAGAGTGAACTAGTCATTCGCGATGCAAACCATTATTTACTGTATGAAAGAAGGTATTTCTAAGGGTTCTAATATACCTTCAACCTAATCGCCAGAGCTATCGAAATTTTGCTAGAATCGTTGTTTGCACAAATGCAAGAATACCATTTCCGTGAATCACGCGTTTATTGATACATTTTCCATTTTACACACTATATCAACTAAAAATATTTAAATTGGTTATACTCCCAAAGTTGTAAAATATTTCTGGTAGCTTGGTAGCTCATATATTATAAAAAAGGAGAATATTAATGCTCATATACGTAAGCTCCTAAAATCTTAAAAGAAGAAGTAGCATTTGCAATAAAAAGTATGAAGAAAGGAAGATCCCCTGGCGATGATGGCATTACATTAGATATCTTAAAAGAAGCTGGAGAACATGTAGAAGACATACTCGCAAAATTCTTTACCAAATGCCTCAACAGTGGTAACATACCAAACCAATGGGATTCTGCAACAGTAATTCTTTTGCATAAAAAAGGTGATAAAGAGGATTTAAAAAATTACCGACCAATTAGCTTGTTACCTGCTATTTATAAAATCTTCACAAAAGTTCTAACACATCGCCTGCAGAAAAAATTAGATGCAGCTCAACCAAGAGAACAAGCTGGATTTCGAAGTGGATTCAGTACAGTGGACCATATTCAAGTATTAAGAGAATTAATTGAAAGAACACATGAATATGAACTTCCATTGTGTGTGGCATTTATTGACTATGAGAAGGCCTTTGACTCTATTAAAACATCAGCAGTCATCAACTCTTTAAGATCAACAGACATTGAGGATGTGTACATTGACATGGTGAAACGTGTGTATAAAAATGCAAGTGCAAAATTTCGGTTACATAAAGATACCAAAACTATCAAAATTGGTAAAGGTGTGAGGCAGGGAGATACCATTTCTCCAAAACTTTTTACTTCAGCTTTACAGATGATTTTTCAGCAGATAAATTGGAATAACAAGGGAATAAAAATAAATGGTGAATATTTAAATCATTTGCGGTTCGCTGATGACATTGTTATTTTTTCAAGAAACCCGTCAGAACTCCAAGACATGGTACAAGAGCTCTCAACTAGAAGTGAAGAAGTTGGACTCAAGATGAACCTACAAAAAACTAAGATCATGTTCAATAATTTTGTAGAGGAAACAAAAATACAAGTTGACAACACTGAGCTAGAAATTGCTGATTCATATATTTACCTTGGCCAGCTGATTTCAATGGATGGCAACATTATGAAAGAACTCAACAGACGTATTAAACTTGGCTGGAGTGCATTTGGAAGAAACAGTTTTATCCTGAAGGGGAAATTGCCTTTATGTCTAAAAAGAAAAGTCTTCAACCAGTGTGTATTGCCAGTCCTCTCTTATGGATCAGAGACATGGAGTCTAACAGTTGGAGCAATACGAAAGTTACAGACAACGCAAAGGAGCATGGAGAGGTGCATGCTTGGAATAACTAGGAGAGATCGGAAAAGGAACACTTGGGTGAGAGAGCAAACTAGAGTGGAGGACATCATTGTTAAAGTAAAAAGACTGAAATGGCGATGGGCTGGGCATATTGCAAGAAGAACTGATCAACGATGGACAACAGAAATTCTGAACTGGATTCCAAGAGACCACCGAAGACCTAGAAAACGTCCTCAAACTAGATGGGTAGATGAAATAAGAAAACAGGTTGGGGTGACGTGGAAGCGAATTGCTCAGGATAGACTTGTGTGGAAAGCATTTGGAGAGACCTTCATCCAGCAGTGGATAGATAATGGTTGAATATGATGATGATGATATATATATATATGTCAGTGCACTCCTATTAAAATAAACTTAGCTGATTCACTTCCTTGCTGATTGGTCATTGGCATTTTCAACGCAGATGTTACGTTTCGTTCAGTTTTAAGAACAGAGGGTGCACCACATATTATTGTAATCCGCTGGCAAGCATTTTTTATGACTGCTCATAATTGGCGGTATGCCCTTTCTCAAATGATAAAAAAATTCGACCTCTGAAAATCCCCGATCATTCACGAATATTTGCATTATTGAAGACGCACGGCTTGGTCACTGGTAGTTGCTGCACAGATGTCATTTACGCGTTCTGTGTCTGAGCTTTCCGACTCAGTCTTGACTATTATCCTCCTCATTTTTACGATAAAATATTTGTTCATTCAAAATGATAATTATAAAGTTAAAATGATAAATTCTAGGTGAATAACTTTCGGCCATAGGCGCCCATATGGGGGCAGTGGAGACTGAAACTCCCAACCGTTTAAAATTTTGATTTGCCCGAATCTGCTATGTATTTACTTTAAAAGGTTTTGCAGTCGCATTTTAAAACCAGGTACTTTTTAGCTTATAATTAATTATCAAGCAATAGCAATTATTCTTGCAGCGTTTTGGTGTCTTGTACATTCACTAAACTTCTCAACAGCTTTGAGAAGGAAGTAATAATTTTCTCAACCACCGTAGAATTATTCCTTAACTTTTTCTCAGAACCGGTAAAAGTACTCGTATGGGCGCCCATACTTGCGGCCCGGCTTAATTGATGCCAAGGCCCGGTATCGGCCCGGCTTAATTGATCCCAAGGCCCGGTGGTTAAGAAACGCTAACTTAAACGATAGGCCAGATTCGATGAAACGGCAAATGCCAACGGCTCCAAATGTCTGAATTCTAAGATGTTAGTTATTCATCAAGACTTGTGGTGAAAACCGATCCTTTTAATTTTTTGAACTTGTAAAAAAGGCTTTAAAAATACTTTAAAAAGGGTATTTAAAAAAATTTTAATTTAAAAACACAACTAACGTGTAATTCGGGTCAGTTTATCAAACTAAGATTTTTTTTTATAAAAGAGGGCACCACGCCCACGCATACATACCAATTAATAAGTATTTTTTTAAACCGTTAATATTTGAAAATTATAGAGAAAAAAATGAAAAATAAGTTTATATAAAACTTCAGAAACTTGTTCGGGAGTGAATAATGAAAGTTGCGGATTTTTCTCGAAGTAAAAAAAAATGTGTGTGGAATAGCTTTCAAAGATGTTGTTTTTGATATAGCAGTTGAGTTTGAAGCCGAGTTTTTCTAGACATCTCTTTGCCTTTGTATCGGTTTTTTGATGAATTTTCTCCAGCACTGGATTTGGCAGACCTTATGCGAAAGAAAAGTTATCGCGAAAATATTTTAGGTTTCATTTCGTATATTTGGGGCCATTTTATTTTTCGTAGCGCCAAAGAAAATTTCATGTTCTCTGTCTTTTAATGGCAATGGTGGAAAACAATAATAAACAGACACATTTAAACTAAATATATAATATACAATCACCTTTAAAATACATATAATAATATAAAATACTTATATACTGTCTTAAATTTTCAAATACATTTAGAATAAAAATAAATACCTACGAAATTAAATGCATTCTGAAATCTATATTCGAAACGATTATATACTGATTTATGATTACATATTTGGCAACAGTTTTCTATATCAATAATTATTCAATCTCTCTTTTTTTAAATTTAATACAGATCTCTTTGCAATTTGGTTTAAAAATCAGTCCATGTACTGTCCCATTCTGAGAAATGACCTGTTTCAGAAAATACGCTTTAAATACATTCGTAAGAGTGTTCGTTGTCTGTAGCTGAGTTTCTAAGAGCACCTTCTCGGATTGTAGAAGATCCTGGGATCGTGCCCCACCAGACGCAAAAAACATTCCTTTCTTTACGAACGTTTGACCATCTAACTGTGACATAACATCGGCGTTCATATTACTAAGCCTAAAAAATGTTAATAAAAATTGTTTCTTAATTATTTCTTAATTATTCAGTCATTAAAACTGATCCTGCATATGAGTGCTATAATTATAATAGTAATGCGAATATCGCTAATTAGGCAAATAAATTAAATCAAAGATTGTCAAAAAAATAGAGTCAAAGAAAATCAAAAAATAGTCAAACACGAAATAATACCTGCTTTTCAATTAGAAACGTGTCTCGAAGGCGCATAAATTTGGCGACCTCCACTTCCATCTTCTAAGAAAATTTTTTTAACCCTTTTCAATATTGGGTAAAGCCATGGTATTTTGGGACATGAGTGACAAATTTTAAAATTTAAAAAGCCATTATGTTTTATATATAATATTAAAACTAATAAATTATATCATTATAAACTTACCCATTTTTGAAAAATAATGTTTTATGTTATTTAATTAACAGTACCGAATTCGAAAAAAAAAATTGGAAACCGCGGTACGGAAGGACGTTGTTTCATGTTTTTTCAGTCCCTCCGTAACGTCACACATTTTCAAAGTGCATTTTTTTTTACACTTCAGGAAAATTTTCATACCATTTCAGTTAAAAGTAGTATTAGGCCCTTTTCTTAAAATGACTTACGAAAAACACTTCAGTTTAATATTTTGAAATTGTAGAAAACATTAACCATGAATGCCGTCCTTCCGTAACGGTGGTAACGCCTTCTCCAAGTGCGCCGTTAATCCGGGTTCGACTCCCAACAGGTTACAAAGAACGCTTACTCAGAGATCTCATAAAGATCGCACTGCTCACTGTAGTCCGGGGTTTGGTTCCCTAGGCCTTAAGAGGTTCGGATTCCTCGGAAAACAGTAGGTCCCGGCGCAGCATGACCACTGTAGTCTTTGAGCCGTAAAACCACAAAACAAACAAACAAGCCTTCCGTAACGTTTTGAATACCATGGCTTTACCCTATTCTCCTCCCTATATGTTAACGACAGCGTGTATCTGTTTTGTTTTTAAGAAAGCAATTTTAGGCGCGCATTTTCTGGTCAAAACTCTATTTATGGAAAATACGGCCTCTGCAGTTTCGCTTACATTACCTGATCGCAAGCAATTTGCTCAAAGTAGCTTCATTTATTTCTGGTATGAAATTTCCTGTTTTTCTTTTTCTTCTCGGATATCCTCTCTCTCTCTCTCTCTCTCTCTCTATTCATCTATCTCCCTTTATCTGCATAATTACTTTTTCTATTTTAATATTTAAATAATCAACTTTTATTTAAAAAGTGATGTACATAAAAACGTTCCAGATTTTAAAAGAGTTGCAACGTATTTGAATTAATGCACGTAATTATGAACACAGCATGTGTCTGTCCGTTCGTCTGTCTGTCCTCCATTTCAGAGGTGGTCTTCACCATTAAATGAAACTTTGTGGATTTAGTGCTTTATTTTTAAAGAAAAAAAATGGAAGAGTGGAGAAGAGAAAAATGGGAGCAGAGATTTTAGAAAAAATAGTAAGGTAAGAGAGAGAGCGTCAGCGCAAATTTAAGAATCTAATCTTCCCTTTTTTTAAGAAGTAGTGCTGCAACGATTTAACCTTTTATTTTAGTTACTACACTTAACATTCTTCTTTTCGTACACAGAGCACATGATCATGATAAGAATCGTAAGCTTGACGGACTAGAATTATTGTATGCGATGAAACACGAAGAAGAGCATCCCTCGGACGATCCCAATCACCATCATGAAACTGCAGGTCTCACCAATGAATATTACGAAGGTAAGCAAATTAATGATTAATTAGAATATGTAAAGGAGTAATTCGATTAATCATGCCTTAATAAACCCAGTGCCGGATTAACGCATGGGCTTCAGGGGCTGCAGTCCAGGGGCCTCCGCCAGCTAGCGGGCCCCCGGAGACGATCCTTCTGAACTATTTTACTGGGGGCCTCACAATACAAGTAGCCCAGGGGCCTCAAAAACTTTAATCCGCCATTAAATAAAACCCGTGATAATGGACACCTCAGTAATCGGACCTCATAATATAAGAAAAATAAATTATTGTTATCCAAGATTCTGAAATTAAACGTTGTCAAATAAAAAAGTGGGTAAAGGAAGCCCGTTTTTGAAAGAGAATATTCCTCACAGTAGGACCCAATAAGATGCAAACAGAAACCAGTGCAATCATAAGGGTTTTTCATTTTTTCGAAAAATAATTTAAAAGGCTGGTTAAATTTTAAATAATAATAGAGTGGAACCTTGTTAAAATGAACACGCTTAAACCGAATTACTTTTAATACAAACAGTTCTCTGAAATCCCGTTAAACTTTATAGGAATTCCCATGTTATTTTTTTCTCTTAACACGAGCACAGTCAAGAAAAAACATCGTTTACAATGAACTGATAATCAGTGGCCCTTGGAAAATTTCCTCCGCTTAACAGGAAAAAAACCCGCTTTATATTTTTAAGATCAGAACTTCTCATTGATGATTTCAACAGGCTGTAGTTACCAGTTTAAATATGCGGAAGTGCATACCAAACATTTCCTGTTGGCGTTTATATGCAATTAAAATTGAAAAATATAACGGAACCTGGTAAGGTGACCGCCTTGGTAAATCGACCACCTGAATAGCGTGACCACTTTTTATAAGAAGGAACAGGTAGGGACTTAGTCATGCCTGTACTAAAGTCTGTCGTGTATAGTGACTACCTCTCTTTGGTGGCCATTGCAATCCAGTCCTAAAGGTGGTCACTTTAGGCAGGCTTTACTGTTTGTCTTAATGAACAATATCATGACCTGCAGTGTTTCAACTGACGCCGAAATAGTTGAGGTTCTTAACGACGTGATGAAACCATTTGTAGGATAGTAATCACTAGAGCCTGGATTACATGCACTAAAAAACCAGCAAAATATGCATTCAAGCATGCACTAAAAAACAAAATATACATTTAAATATGCACTAAAATAAAAAAATATATATATTTATGTGCACTTATAATGAATAACTATGAACTTAAATAGTTTTCTGCCTACTTGAAAATCATACTTCCTGTATTTTAAAACGAATAGGTTTATAATTAACTGCTGATTAAAAATATTCGACATACATAAGATTGTATACTTTATACAGTTATGCAGTACATTTTTTGTTATGTCATATCAACTGTGGTTTCTGAACAGTTAAGCATTGTCTTCTATCATTCAATAGCACTTTTGTGCAAAAAAAAACTTTCATGGGCTGTAGGGTTTGTAGGACAGCATTTATAAAATTTTGCGGATTGTCTATTACGTTGATCCATACATTGGAACTATATCGTTGATAGATAATTACGTGGAATTTTACTCTATGTAAATGTTTCTTTTAATTGCACCTTAAGATAACTAACTGCCGATCTGAAAGAATAGAACCAAATCTTTGGTTTTTCTAATGAGGATAATGGCAATAATTCAGCTAGGATTACATTTTGGCGTCAGGGAACATAATTAAACATGTACGTTTACAAATTCTTTTGCTTTTCTGCTTAGATCAGGAGCAAGAGGAAAGATTAGCTTTAGCGCAGTCGGAGAAATTTTTTGGATAGAGAAATAATAAAACGCTTAAAATTACTAAAATCGTTAAATGTTTAACATGCATTTATTATGGAAATTATCGTTTTTATGCATTTGTTTGCGCTGACGTTAAAAGGGGCTAAAATATAAAATTACAACATTTGCATATAATCCGGGCTCTATTAATCACTGTTCTTCGGATACTGACGAAGACACTGACTACTCTGCCACTTCAGACAAAAATTCAGACAAAAAAAGTGTGATGGAATTTTTCGCTACGCGTCGTTTTGTGATGAAAGAGACGGATTCTGGGTTTTTTCTAGAAACTGTGAACAAACTTAAGGATAATTGGTGACATTGTGCCAACGCAACGCGAAAACAATCTGGAATTACTGGATTTCTTAAGTATACTACTACAATTTAAAAAGTTTCTTGGCACAGTATGTAATCCGGAACAAATAAATATTTACTAAACCATAGTATATATATATAGTAAAACAAGGATTTTTCGAATCTATCAATTATATATAACATCTACTTTAAAGGTACATATATGCGCCAAAGCAGAATGTTTTGCAATGTTCTGCAACAAACATTTGGCTGATCAAAATGTTCTGCATATGCATTTTTAAATTCAATAAAACATAACTTCCTCTTGTAATAGAAATGCAGAAAACATTTCTCGGACTGGCTTTCTTTTATTTCTTTATTTTAAGACAGCAACAACAATAAAAAAAATATCCCCCCCACGATTATTTTGCAGTGAAGCTGTTTGTTCTGCGACGTCTGTCGCACTTTTTAGCACATTCTGCTTTGGGGCGTATATGGCTTTCTTTGCAGAATGTTTATGCTATAATAAAATAATAATAATGGCTATAATATAATAAAATAAAATATATATAAAATATAATAAAATAATAATTATAAAATATAATAAAATAATAATTATAAAATATAATAAAATAATAATTATAAAATATAATAAAATAATAATTATAAAATATAATAAAATAATAATTATAAAATATAATAAAATGTAATTATAAAATATAGTAAATTAATAATTATAAAAATATAATAAAATAATAATTATAAATATAATAATTATAAAATATAATAAATTAATAATTATAAAATATAATAAATAATAATTATAAAATATAATAAAATAATAATTATAAAATATAATAAAATACAGTAATAAATTAATATCATATATAATAGCAAAATAAGTATACGATAACCATAGATGGGATAAATAACTTATTAGTAGGATTCCCCTATCCTTTACGGATAATACGAATTACTCTTAATGCAAACAGATTTCCTGTTCCCCTTGGAGTTCGTCTTAACGAGATGCGGCTGTAATAATTTTTTTGTGCCATTTCCTCATCGGAAATCAGCAAAACATGACATCAGTGCTTCCATTGTTTCCCATCTGAGACATCGCTCTGTGTCAAACCGGGGCCAACCATTTCCGCATTTATTATTATCATATGGTGAACGTCCATAGTTCATTTCGGCTGATTTCTTCTGTTTAACTATCGAAGTTCTTTCTAAAGGCCTCAGACAATCAAAGTTATATGTTTATAATATGAGATTCCTAGATAAAAGATTTCTTAGATTCGATGGTAATATTCACGGCCCATTTTAATGTGTTGAGATGGTGATCACCAATTTTTTAGAATTCGCGCCTAATGCACCTATCACACTAGAACAATTGTGTCCTTCCTCCTCCTCTTGAATCTCCACCACCTCAATTTGCAGATATTTGTACTTCGTGATCTTTTGAGTTATTTTTCATCTATCCTCCGTCTGTCACCAGGCGCTGCAATGTCGATCAATCAGTCACGGTTTCTGTAATCACGGTGTTATCTGGTGTATTGTGTGCGGACTGTTCATATCACTTTGAATTTGGAAACCTCACAAAATTTCGGCATTTTCATTCTCTGTAACCTTTCTCGCGTGGTGATTCCACAAATGATTATTTACAGGTAACCGATATTCCATCAATATCCATTAATATATTAATTTTAATTAATATCTCCAGTGTATGATTTTGGCTACTTTGTCGTTGCATCCCATAGTTCGTGCTATCTTTCTGCTTCCGTAAACCACATGTGCTATAGTTTCCTCTGCTTGCTGGCAGAGGCAACACTTGCTGTCTGCGTGGATCTCGAAGATCTTTGTTTTGATTGCATTATTATTAATGTTATAGAAGATCGCATAAGTATTTTTTTAAACAATAATTTTTGCCGCCCATGTATAAATAGCTCAAGCTAAAGCTTTTTTATTTTAGGGGAAAAAGAGATCCCGTCCGCATCCTGGATTCGAACCAGGGTCCCTCCGTTTAATCTGGAGTGTCTTAGACCGCTAAATGAAGGAGGACAGGAAACAACGCTCTCTTTCTCCGTATATAAGGATGTATGATATTATTACCCTTCACAGGGATAACACAATTGCCAAATATGGTCAACACAGAAAAGCCTCCGGGGCGAGATTTTTGTGAGTTTTCGTGGGGGAATTTATTATACAATAATTTTTGCCACCCACGTATAGCTTATAGCTCAAACTAGATCTTTTTTGTTTTTTCTTTTGAGGAAAAAAAATTCTGTGTTGACCATATTTGCCAATTATGTTATCTCTATGAAGGGTAATAATATCATATATCCTTATATACTGAGTTTCCTGTCCTCGTTGGTATGGCGGTCTAAGACACTCCCGTCTAAACGGAGGGACCCTGGTTCGAATCCAGGATGGGGAAAGCGTCTCTTTTTCTCCAAAATTACATAAGCTCTAGTTTGAGCTACATATACGTGGGTGGCAAAAATTATTGTATAATAAATTCCCCCACGAAAAACTCACAAAAATCTCGCCCCGGAGGCTTTTCTGTGTTGACCATTATTTGGCAATTGTGTTATCCCTGTGAAGGGTAATAATATCTTACATTTTTTTTCACCAAATTATCATTTACCACATAGTATTTACATCGTGTCCCACAGCCGTCCACTGCCAAGAATACCGCCGCTTCGAAGCAGCCCTGGTAGAGGTCACTCCGTAGGAGGGTGGCACAACGAGACCCGACTTTGCGCGACTTGACTGTGGTGACCGAATTTTCATGAAACTGTAGCTTCAGCTTGTCAACACGTCTGGGCAACGTGATGAGCTTAAGGGGGAAGCTTCAGTCTGACCCCTCGTAACATGAAATCCATGATTTCAATGGAAATCTTTATTAACATTTTTTTTTGGGGGGGGGATATTTTAAACGACTTTTTCAGCATATAATTCCTTACCTTCCAGTGTACACCTGCTCTTGGTTAATTATGTCATTTTCAATAACAATCAATTTCAAAAAAGAGTTAAACTTTGAAATTAAGCTGAATAAGGTAGTAGTGATTTTAAAGATTTATAATTTTCAAAGAAGAGAGAATTGCATGATTTTAAAAACTAACATATGTTCCTCAGATCGTTCTCTTTCAGAAAAATATTACTTCATCAGAGCGTAATTTTCTTATAGTATATCGTCTAACACTACCGATTTCCATCGTATGCCCCGCCTCCTATCTTTCCAGAAAAAAAACGGGGGTGGAAAATATTCCCCTCCTCAGTAAACATAAACAGGAAAACGAGTCAAAGAAAAGGAAGCTTGAGGACTTACTGCCACCTTTCTAACTCTCATTGGCCTATCAGCTGTCAGTCATTTGAAGAAAGGACAGCCCCTTCACTTGAACACCTGAACCCTACTTTCACGGAATCGATTGATTGTTTGGCTTTTTTATGGCGCAAGAGCATCTGGGCTATACTGCGCCATCTTTCACGGAATCAGAAATTTTCTTGACTGAAGCTTAGCCTTAAGGCCGTTTCTTCTGTTTCTTTCGCCGTACTACATGTACGTGTGATAACAGGGACCTCCATCCTGTAGTGGATTGAAAATGATTGATGATGATTGATGATGATTTACATCGTAAATACCCTGTACTGTGCGTTATCTGATACTCATTATTTACGCATTGTTTATTACTCATGGAATATTTATTCCATCTTAATGAAGCAGTGTTCCGGTTTTTTTTTTCTTACTTCGCTTAATTTTTAAATAGATT
Source organism: Dysdera silvatica (assembly GCA_006491805.2). Lineage (NCBI taxonomy): Eukaryota > Metazoa > Arthropoda > Arachnida > Araneae > Dysderidae > Dysdera > Dysdera silvatica. The sequence goes on along the minus strand of QLNU02015003.1, from coordinate 22,720,850 downwards.
TACAGTTCTTAATCGCATTCTAATTGTTAGTATGCGATCGATTGGCATATATCGATGCATATCGATATATATCGCTATATATTAACATAGATCGATCACATAATCGATTGGCATCTCCCTTTCACTATTGTAAAAGAAATTTGTCAGTGTCATGAAAGTAACGTGTTTAGTCGCCATCTCATCCAATTATTCTCCTCATGAGAACTCCGCTAAACGAAAAATACTCTGCAAATGATTTTCAATGCTTCCTATCAGCTCATTGATTGCAAACTACTTATACTAGCAACTAATAAAATTTTCCTACGCTCGCTTTGTTTAATCAAAATATATATCCGTGAATTTTTGCTAATATGGCAATTCCAGAATGTCTTAATTACCCAAAGCTCCAAGTATTTTTTTTTTTTTAATAATGACCTGAGATTCAAATTACGAAACATCAGTAAATGTCGTTTTTTCATTAACCCACTATATTTAAGATGTCGAATAGCATCCGTTGACTAAAGATATTATTCCACAGCAATCAATCCCATCTGCCCGTTGATTTCATCAAGATTTAATAATAATGACTCCGAACATTATATTAGTTGAAAATAAAGAAGTTTACTTAATAGGCATTACACAATCCCAGGCGAAAATAGGATCAAATGTAAGGACTTTAAAAAATCACTAAATACAGTAGCGCTCGTAAAGTATTTTGACAAATAGTTTTTGTTTGGCAGCGCCATCTATATTAAAACATTCACTTGAATAGTAACACGTCATGATTCACTGCAGAAGTGCACATTCTACAATACTAACAAACCAGCGCTGCGTAAGAAATTGTCAGTTCTAATAGTTCATCTAATAAAATTGGACGCTGAAAACTTTTTTGACATGCTAATTGGTAATTTGTTTTTGTAGATGACTTAATTAAATCCTGTATTATATTTTTCAAACAGCCTTCCATTAGCCATTTGTGATTGTGATGACATGCCAAAAGAAATGAAATACCCTAAAGACTTAAAAACATTGTAATTATATGCTTTAAGAGAAGTTTGGTCTCAGACAAGCGTTGCATGCGATTTCAATCTATCCAGACAAATTGTAAGTGTGTGGAATAAAGTTTTCAATAAGAGGAAGAACTGTATCCAATAACCCTATGTCCAGACGGCTACGAAAAATGTCCTGCAGAACTGATGAAATGCTCAAAAG
>QLNU02015003.1:22627215-22709039 GCA_006491805.2 Dysdera silvatica | reverse complement strand
GTTACCTCAGTTTTCGCTAAGTTGCGAACGAATACTTGTTTCAAGGGCGTGAATAGGTTGCCGTAGCCTTAACGGTGTACCAAGTTAGCTTTGCCGCGAATATAGGAATATGGTTCTACTTCGCGCGGTAAATTTATTCATACTTTTCTGCACGAAGCAACAACAAATATATTAACAATACGATCACTACAGCGGCAGATTTACCAATAGGCTAAGTAGGCAAAAGCCTACGACGACCAATGTTTGACGGGGGCGAATTTTTAACAAAAAGGTTTGCCGCCGAGAAGTTTGCAAGGGCGAGAATTTTTTGGTGACCAATTAAAATTTACCAAATTTGATTTGCTATGTTCAGAGATATAACTCCGTCTTGAGAGAGGTTCAAACGGCGCCAAATTGATGAATACTTGTGAAAAGAGGAATTTGAAGTAAGCGCCCATGGCGTCAAATTAAAAGTTTGGCGAAAACGCCAAATTCTCTGTCATGCTATAGCAGGGGTGGCCAACTTCAATCCTATCCAGCATCAAAACCGGCAGTAATCTACCGTCTACCGCACTACCGGGGAGTGGGGAGGTCCCCACTTCTTGCGTTTTTAGACTTTCTTTGTTTTAGTATTGAGTAAGTATATTATTACATAATGTTATCATTTTTATTTGGCTTCTTAGCTTATAATCAAAATAATAACAAATGATAGTAGCTTCCACTAAATATGAAAAGTTAGTTGTAAACCGTTCATTAATCGTTCGACCTGAGTCATTAGTGTGATACTTGGGTTTGCATTTCGTTCACCATATATCATCATATGTCATCATATTCGTTCACCATATGTCATCATATTCCTTCACCATATGTCATCATATTCGTTCACCATATGTCATCATATTCATTCACCATATGTCATCATATTCCTCCACCACATGTCATCATATTCCTCCAATCTCACATGTCATCATATTCCTCCACCACATGTCATCATATTCCCTCCACCACATGTCATCATATTCCTTCACTACATGTCATATCTTCACCACATGTCATCATATTCCTCCACCACATGTCATCATATTCCTCTCCACCACATGTCATCATATTCCTTCACCACATGTCATCATATTCCTCCACCACATGTCATCATATTCCCCACCACATGTCATCATATTCCTTCACCACATGTCATCATATTCCTTCACCATATGTCATCATATTCTTTCATCCTGTCATCATATTCGTTCACCATATGTCATCATATTCGTTCACCATATCAGGATGGTACTTGGTGAGGGCTAGCTTCAGGGAATCCTGAAGGTTTTCATTTGTCATGGTGGAACGTTGATCACTGCTCGTCAGTTTCAGATATGAGAATGCAGATTCACACAAATACGTTGAACTGACACGTGAGTGTAGAATTTCACTGCATCTTCTCAAATTGGGAAATTTTTCTCTAGACGCAGACTTCCAGAATGATCCTTCTCCTGAACGGGTTGCAGAAAAATATCATTTTTCAGAGTTAATATCTCATTTTAAAGATACTTTTTGCTCGATAAGAAATTTTTACTAATACTGACTGCAGTTTTTTAATGTCCAAATCGATTGAGAATGGATATGACATGCACTCTAAAATCGACTTGATTTTTTCGAATTCACCGAATTTTATTTCGAACTGGTGAACAACAGAATTTCCTCAATATAATGTTATTTAATAATGCAGTATATATTTCTGTATTTGAAAAGGCAAAGGATTTTTTTTCTATACGATGCTGCATATTTCGAAAGTCAAAGTATTGGTTGTGGGGTCAATCACCATTTGCTGAAATTTGGTTTTGTAGGAAAACCAGTGTTTATCAAATATTCAATGCATTTTCCTTTACCCTGTAGAGCTATATTCATAGCACTAGGTTCACCCGTGAAATCAGCAAGGAAGGCGAGATCATACAATTATATTATAATAAAAATAAAATAAAATTATATAAAATATAAATATTATAATGATAATGGCCATAGTGCAACAAATAACAAACAAACAATTTTTATTTATTTGTCACAATGGTTGTAGTAACTATCCATTTCACTTAGAAAATACATATATAAACAATAACACACACACTGCAATTCAATAAACCACAAATAACCACAATCCATCGTGACGAGTCACCAGTAAAAATCAAATAATTTAACAGGCTAAGGACCCTAAATTAATGAATGAATAAATTAATTAATAAATTAGTACTATTGATTATATTATAATAAATAAAAACATAATAAAATTTCTTGGCGTCAATAGATGGAAAAATATTTTACGTCAGCACGTTAAGGGGGAAAAAAAAAAAAGTAAATATGATGCAATCTACCAAAATCCATCCCGCGACCGACCTGTTGACCGCCCCTGCTCTATAGAGAGCTCTATATAGAGGCAGCAAAAAAGAATGTGTCAACCTATAGGCGGCAAAATCGTCAATCCGCCTCTGCTTCGATACTTGCAGTTTTCTATTTTCCAGGTCAATGTGCCTCAAAGTGTGTTCTGTGGAGCCCTAGGGTTCCGCGACGACCTTCCAGGGACTCCGCAAGCAAATTATAAAACATTGACTACAATTCCAGGGAAGTCTGTATAAATTCTGTAATTTTTCCCTAGGATAACCAGTTTTAGATAGCGTTAAATGTAATAAATAACAGAATATAAATAATAAACATAATGAATAACACAGAGTTAATAACCAACATCCAGCAACAATAGAGAAGTAGTTCTCATTTCTTATACTGATATACTTATTGCTTCTTTCTATGTGTATGCCCAAACAGTGATAAATATAGTCTTTTAGGTTTTCCTTAAATATTTATAGATGGGTTCCGTGGCAAGGCATGTGGCAAGAAAAGGTTTCCGTGGTAAGTCATATGGTAAGAAAAGGGTTCCTGGCTGGGCATTGTCAAGAAAAGGGCTCAGTGGCAAGTTGTGTGGCAAGGAAAGGGTTCCGTGGCTAGACAGGTGGTAAGAAAAAGTCTCCATGGCTAGGCACGTGTCAAGAAAAGGGTTCCGTGACCAGTCATATATCAAGAAAAGGGTTCCATGGTTAAGCATGTGGTAAGAAAAGGGTTACATGGCTAGGCATGTGTCAAGAAAGGGGTTCCGTGATCAGGCATATGTCGAGAAAAGGATTCCGTGGCAAAGGCGAGAAAAGGCATGTGGCAAAAAAAAAATGGAAGTTTGAGAACCACTGGTCCAAATGAAGTCTAATCACGCCAATAAAATGGCAACCTCAATGTTTATGCACTCAAATTCTAAATGTACCTATTTCGTGTTTCGCTTATTCAATCATTTGATATATCAATGGGGGTGTGAAACATCGCGAATTGTCTTAGCGCACAGTGAAGAAATACATTTGTCAGTATTATTATTGCTATGACAACAGTAATCTAAAAATGCTTTGCTATTCTTCCAGACATAAAATGCTCTTCAAAATGAACATTTGCTGTTGATGTCAAAAGATGTTTGTTATTCAAAACCTCGCATGCTTATTTCTACTGAATTTTTGAAATATTTTTGGGAGAAAGTAGGGAGCTGTTTGTACTAGGATATCGGTATGAAAAAATAGGAATAAAATGAATATAAAATCTGTCAGATTTTAAATTGAAAGGCACGTAAAAGAAAAATTTCCGCCAAAAAATCGATAAAACTCGATTTAGAGTACAAAAGGATTTCTAATTTTATTCTCTTTATAGCCCTTCAACTTTGCGCACGCATGCCAGTTTGAAAAATGGTTTTCACCAGACGATAAAAAAGTTTTTAAGATCTGAACTCCTTCTTGTCGTCTATAAAAAAGGGAAAAAGTTTAGGATTTTTTCCGATATAACTAGCTGAGGGAAATTTTTAGGGAAAATAATTAAGAACTTCCTGAAGAGGAGAGAAACGAACTTCTGCTACTTTTACTTTGTTTTAGAAATGCTTTAAAATGTTCCATAATTTTTTTTAACATACTTGCAGTGTTATGGGGCTGAGTGAATCATTAATTATATTTTTTTATAATTTAAAGGAAATTATAGTGTTTTTATAAATTAAAACACTTGTAAACCATTTTTAAGCCAGACGATTGATCATATCGTTTGCTAAAACATTTCATTTTGTAAATTAGGCAACAGCACTTGAACCAAGTAAACAGTAAGAAAATATCAATACTTACTCTTGGTCATATTTGATTTTTCCTTGCATTGTTAGGGGCCAAATTAACGCTAGACAAATCCATAGTAGCAACATCTATTTAAAAATAAAGCAATTAGGTACGTATTCTAAATACAATATTAATAACAAATACTATGAGTGATCTCATTATCGTACATCTGATAAATATTGTGATTGTATATACTATTAGGAATAGGGAATTTTGTTTACTTGCAATGAAGAGCCGAAAATCCTTAAAAGCATTATGAACATATTTATAATATATAAATATAATAGAACATAATAATTATGTACATGAATATATCGATATTTTTTTAATATCGATATATGCTTAAATTACTATAATATGATAGTTTGAGAGCTTGAGAATACTGAAATATTATTGCTCCATTAAATACTATGATTCTTAAAGACTTGGTCTATTAATTTCACAAGCTCATGGTCTCGGATTTTTTACATTTTCTACTATGTAGCTTCTTGCTACCTGTTTTCTCTACTACTTTTACTACTACTTTTCTCTATTACTGTTTTCTTCATTTTCCCCTTCTAGTCTATTTTTTCACTTTATATCCTGATCTATTTGTATATATATCCTTGCACTGTACTTTATTAATATAGTACATTTTCCCATATCACCATCTTTATATACATATACTCTACTACTTGTTCCTTGTGTCCCTACCTACGTGTCCTACAGTCGTGCTCTGCCGAGATAACCAATACTCGACCGATCGCTGCTGAAAAGCGTCATCGGCAGCCGTCACTCAGTAGGAGGAAATGACACAACGAGTCCTGTCTTAGCCACTGCACCCTGGATTTAGAGGGTAAATTTAGGAGGCAGTGTCTTAGCGTAGAACTTTGGCTGTGGTGACCGAAGTTCGGATTCTTCGTTAAACTGTAGGTCCAGTTTGCCAACCCGTTTGGCCAACATTCTGCGCTTAAGGCCGCTTCCTTTGTATTTCTTTCACCGTACTACGTGTATGTGTGATAACAGAGAGACCTCCATCCTGCTGTGGATTGAAAATGGTTGTCGATGATGATGATGATGAAGACTTGTTCCTTTCGTGCCCCTCAGATTACACACACAGTAATATTATGGATTTCGGGGGATACTGTTACTAAGAAATTTATTATTAATATTATTATGATATAATACAATAAAATTAATATAATAATAATATTTTATTATAATTATTTTATTTATATTATTTTATTATAATTATTTTATTATAATTATTTTATTTGTATTATTTTATTTGTATTATTTTATTTGTATTATTTTATTTGTATTATTTTATTTGTATTATTTTTATTATAATTATTTTATTTATATTATTTTATTTGTATTATTTATTATAATTATTTAATTAATATAATTGTAATAAATATTAATATTATTAAATTTATTTATATAGGAGAAAATCTCCTGCCGCTAAATTTGTGCCATCCGTTGCAGTGAAAACGAGAAAGAATCCATTTTAAACATGGGGGTGGGGGGGATGCTAAAATGTGAATGTGCACTTCTTTTTTTTTCAAGCATCCCCTGTTGTAAATGGGATATGGCTCGTGCTTATGGTAATAGATAAGAGCATATTTAGCGGCGAGAGGTGGTTCTCTTGGCAGAGAGACAATATTACTGTCCAATTGAATTATCGACTTATTATCATGAATTATTTTTATCGTCCTCAGTCGCACATGCAAGGTTAAGCAAACTTGATAACGCTAAAAAATTTCTGAGAAGTCAACAAGGAATTTAAAGAGAACAGGGTGACTCAAATTAAAACAACCCTGTTTGGAGCTCTTCGGAGAAACAACCCGGGGACATGTCCTCACCAAATTTCCTAGGTATGCATTTCAGATCATGGGAAAATAATTGGTGCAATAAAAAAAATATTGTTCAAGAATGGCCAACAGGGGGAAAATGTGGCGCTGCGGTCATTTGTAGTTAATAAATTGAAAACATGATACTGACAATAAACAACAGCAGACAGTTATATGAATTTATTAATTTAGTCCATACACAGACACATACTCGCGATCATACAGAAATGTAGCTACCAATCAGGGTTTAAGCTGCAGTCGCATTTTTCGCAAAATGCGACCAGTTGCTCGAAAATGCGAAGAAAAAATTATTGCCCATCGCGAAAATGCGACAGGCATTTTTAACCACAGTTTATTCTCTGAAAACAGGATTCACCGATTCCAGAATATCCGTTTTGCACTTCAGCGATCTTTTCTTGTTCCTTTTTGTTTCCTCTTCAAAATTCTTAACAATACCTGTTAGGCATCGTTGATATAAATAATTTCATGGATAGGGTTTTTCGAGCAACGAAAGCTACTAATATTTTTTAGCATTTTGCTACAACTTTTTTCCCATTTTAGCATTTTGCTACAAATTTTTTCCCATTTTAGCATTTTGCTACAACTTTTTTCCCATTTTAGCATTTTTGCGACAGCATGTTTTGAGCCAGCTTAAACCCTGTTACCAACGAAAGTACCAAGGGAACACATCCGACTAACATAAAACAAAGGTTTCTAGGAGCTGTCTTAAAATGGTTTCACAGATAGTGTTCAATATGTCCACCGTTCTGGAAAGTCAACAAATGATGCTGTGTCACAGCATTATCCACAGCAGCACGTAACTGATCAGCACAGTTGCTGCGTACGTGCAAGGTGATGTGGCTCTTCAAATCCGCTAAATGTTCAATATTTCCTTGATAGACTTTGTGCTTGAGGTAACCCCAAAGCCAAAAATCACAAGGGCCAAGGTCTGGTGAACGCGGTGAGCTCCAAACAGGGATATTTTAATTTAAATAACCCTGTACAACGAACATGCAATTTCAAAAAACGAAAAACTAGAAACATGTGGAGGATACATATCCGTCTGTAGTAAAGAAGTGCATATATCTAACTCCCTTTTTTTACATGTTTTTTTACAGGATTTTCAAATCGAAATTTTTTTGAATACGAGCGTTGATACGCTTCAATAAAATTTGTTTTGTTTGAAAACTGTTAAAAAAAAAAAGAATTAGGTGTAATAGTATAGTCAACGCATCTGGTTGGTAGGACGATGCATAGATGTCATGTAGGACAGTATCATCAATGCATCTGGTCTGCAATACTGTAGTACTGTCTGCAGTGCAGTAGGTACATGTCTAACATATATTGAGTTACTAAATTAAGGCCCCTAATATTGCGAGGCCCGGGCAGTGGCCCTTCCTACCCACCTCTGGTAGGCCCTGTATAATATTACAGTTAATGCATCTTGCCAGTAAACGATGCATAAATACAGTGCACACAGTACTGTGTATGCATCTAGTTGGTAGAACCATGAATAAAGGTGCAGCGCAGGACATAATCGTATATATATATATATATGGTCGGTAAAACAATGCACAGGCGCAGTGCATGACACCATATGCTCAATGTATCTGACCAGTTGAACGATGCAGAGATGGAATATGAAACAGTATCGTTAATGTAGCTGGTCGGTGAAACGACGCATAGGTGCAGTGCAGGGGAGAACCTGCTTGAAATGACCACCCTTGCGACTGGACTGCAATGGTCTTTATGCACGATAGACTTTGGTATAGCCAGGACCAAGCCCTTGTCACCCTTATAAAAGTGGTCACATTATTCAGGTGGTCAATTTACAAAGGTGGTCACATTATCAGATTCTACTGTACATCGTTGATGCATCTGGTTGGCAGAACTGGTGTTCAATCCAAGTGTGTGTTGAGAGCAAGTCAAGTGTGTTTTATAAAAGCGAGTCAAGTCTGCAAAGAACAAAGACATAACCCAAATACTAGAGAAATGATCATAAAAATTTACAACGCACATTTTCGACGCATGAAAATCGGAAATCGAAGTATAATAAATTAGTTTTCCCCGCACTTACTTCGTGATAATCCGATTCCCCATGGCCGTACTTCAAAAATGAGTGTTTTAAATTTGAATGTTTGCTCTCAGTGTCTGTCTTACGTAATTTTTCTTTGCACTGCTGCTCAAGTCAAGCCTGCCTGTGAGATACTTTTCAATAATTTGGTTTTAATTGAAAACAAAATGTGAAGAAAGGGAAACTGAAAAACGTCCAAGGACTTGTAGGCCAGCGATTACCTATTAGTTTCAGAAAACCTTTCGATACAAGATTCCCCAGGCCAGATCATTATATTTTAAATCACCGTTAATTAAATTAATTGCCTAGACGTCTAATTAAATGTTTTGTCTCTTTAAATGCAAATTCAAATTAGCTGAACATCTCCTAATGGGAAAACTGTTCCACTCAAAGGTTTTGATTGTGGAGGACCTTTAATTAGCTGCTCCATTTGATTTCTGCGATGCCTACTTGAAGATGATGATGATGTAGAGGCTCCTTCCGACATTATTAAATTATGAATTTAATGAAAGTTTGGAAATTATAATAATCTGACGTTTACTTATTAACAAAAGAAAAGGAATAATATAAACGCTGATTGCCAATTATGTTAAGCACTGGTATTTGGGCTATACTTGAGAAGAGTAGGCTAATTATATCTCGTAAGCATGTATATAAAGGAAAAGGTATCTAATCTTGTATATCGGAGGTCTAGTTGGCAAGATGATCGGTTCGTAAGAAGTGGTCGCCAGTTCATTTCCAGTTTAGAACGTTGCCCTTTTCTCTCTTTACAACCTACTAAATTTTGCGATGGCGGATCATATATGGATACAGTTTGAGCATAAAGGGGTAGGTTATCAGACCGTCCTATCTCATCAATTACAAAATGATAGTTACAATACAAAATGGCGATGAAACCACATATTCAAAGATTAATAACACATGTATTTATTTTGACCACCATTTAGAAGCTGCATTATGGGAAGTATGACGTCACACACACAAAAGGTGAGTTGACCAAATACTCTGTCGAAAGTATATGGGGCCGCTAAAAACTGATTTGTAACTACTGATCCCCTGTATGTGATAAGGTCACTATCACCCGAATTTGTAATGTACACTATGGCAACGAGTTTAGTCTGGAGCAGCGCCATCTGGATCATGAATCCAGGTTCGCGTTGGCTGGAGCCAAAAAAGTACGTTTCTTTACAGATAATGTCACGTAGAAATTAAAAAGAACGCTGCAGACGATGAGCGATTACTTTCACTTCTGAAATTAAAACTTGGAAAAACAACTAAAAATATGAACCAAATATAAAGGAAAAAATATTGACAAAAAATCGTTAAATTGGCAATTAGTTTATCGTGTTCTAATTCGCTCTAAAATGATTGTCAGTTAATTATAGTTCGTAGATGGCTGAAGAAAATTTTGCGGAACTTAATTAATTTTTTATGTTTTCTTACCTGACTATGTTTTCCGCAACCCCAGTTGTTTTTTAATCGCTTCACGAACGTTAGTAGTAGTTAAAATCAACTAAACATCTGCGTCGATCCTTTTAAAAATTTTGTTTTTCATACCGATTTTCTTTCTTTTCTAAGCAAAATATTTTGAAAGTTACTGAGTAAAGATAAGGATCCATTTACGGATTTTTAATAATTAAATTTGTTCCTTTCCTACTTATTTTTAATTAATACTTACTTTTAAACAATATGAAGTGTACTCTTTGATTCCCACCCTATTTTTACTTCCATCATATATATAACTGCTTAGAGATCGTTATAAATTAAAACAAGCAAATGAAAAAAAAAATCGCCCAAGGTCAATAATTAAATTTAGCGGGTTTCAATCAAAATTAGTTCGTAACTCTCTAATCTGCAACTCTCTTATTCTCAATTAATTCGGTAAGTTTTCAACATTGACAATAGCCATCATTATTGCGTACAGACAGACAGACAGTAAAACCAAAATCAATAGTGGGTTCAATATCTATTGAAACCAGCTAAAAAGCTTGCCAAGCTCTAACATGCCTAAATAATTTTTTTATTATTAGCTCGCAAACAAATTAATTATATAAATTGGAATTTTAAGAATTGCAGTGCAAGCAAAATATTTTTTAAGGAAGTGGTATTTTTTGGAGTACTAATTTTAATTAAAGGATAGCCTGTTGATGTTCAGTTCATATTTGTAAATAAATTGTGTTGTTAATCAGTACAAAATGCGAACAACTTGTTTCCATGGAAGAATAATAATAGGAAATCCTGTCCATTTCGTTCGAAGATATACTCCAGAATCATTATATACAAAAAGCAACGTGACGCTATATTATGCCATTGCTACGTTTTTAAATATTACAAGCTGGGGAAAAAAAAGTGGTTGTCAAATATCGAATGTGACATTTGGTTTGTTTGAATTTTTTATGGCGCAAGAGCATCTGGGCTATACTGCGCCTGACATATAGTGGCCGGTGGTGAGATTTTATTGAACACAATAGTTAGCTCGAATGTTCGAAGTTTATTTCTTAAATGGCTAACTGTTATGGGAAAACACATAGTTGAACTTCGTTAACGTAAACACCTATTGTGGACAAAATTGTTCACGTTAAAAATAGTTCATGGTAAAAAATATTTCACTTTAAAAATAGTTCATGCTAAATATTTCACTTTAAAAATAGTTCATATTAAATATTTTACTTTAAAAATAGTTCATATTAAATATTTTACTTTAAAATAGCTCATGTTAAATATTTCGCCTTTAAAATAGTTCATGTTAAATATTTCATTTTAAAATAGCTCATGTTAAATATTTCACTTCAAAAATAGTTCATGTTAAATATTTCACTTTAAAAATTGTTCATGTTAAATATTTCATTTTAAAAGTAGTTTATGTTGAAATATTACATTTTAAAAATAGTTCATGTTGAAACATTTCACCTTAAAAATAGTTTATGTTGAAATATTTCACTTTAAAATATTTCATGTTAATCGGAAAGGATAGGATCGCAATAATCACACCATACCCTACTATAGATAAGGGATTCAGGAAAAGACATAACAGAGAATTCAACAGTTCGTGCTTAAAGTAATTCACGATAATTGACTGTACTTATTTCAAGCTTAGCAGTACTTATTCCAAGCTTAGCAGTACCCATTTCAAGCTTAGCAGAATGAAAAATTACCTCTTTTGGTTGCTCTTTAACTGTTCTTGTTGGATTTGGAGCATGAACAAAAGGCGAGAAACAAGTATATTTTTCGCTAACTATTCATCGTTGCTCGATAACAACTATATACATGAGTAAGATAATTATAGCAAATAATTGAAAACTTACATTCTTATCAATGTAAAAGTGTCGATGCATAACATTTAGGCTTTGATTTAGGTAGATTTTAGTAAAAAATGGGATGCTCATATAAATTAAGCCTACTACTGAAAGTACAGACTCTAAGAAGTCTCTCACATCTCACTAGCAGTGGGTTGAAATATTTCGTGGAATAGTAACAACAGAATATAACAAATGAAAAGGGATTACCATAATTAACAAAATTTCTTTACTCTTCAAACGAATCAGAAAAGATTTCGAAACGTTTCAAGAAATAATTTTTCCTTTATCAATTAATGCACACTTTGCTTGATAAAGGGAGTAGCAGTTCTTAAAACGTTGCAGAATCGTCTCTTATACGTTGTTGATCCAGTGCCAAAATTTTACTAGTTATGGAACTGTTTTTGTGCAAATTAAATTAAAATATTTCATAGAATGGTGATGCTTTTCTACCATACATAACACGCTTTTAAAATTAGCATATACAGGGTGTTTCAGCACCAGGGATATAAACTTCTAGGAGGGGTCGGGTACACCTAAATGACTCGGAATCACATAGTAATGTTGGTCGCAAACCACTCACAGCGCTAGTTCTAAAACCGTCCAGCATGCACAAATAGTGACAACCAGTGCATGAGAAGCGCAAAATGCGATGTCCTAATCATCTATGCACTTGAGCAGCTGACCTGAGTTTTATCTGGCGCTTTTCACGCACTGGTTGTAAATATTTGTGCATGCTGGACGGTTTTAGAACTAGCGCTGTGAGTGGTTTGCGATCACCATTGCTATGTGATTCCGAGTCATCTAGGTGTACCCTACCCCTCCTAGAAGTTTGTAACCCTGGTGCTGAGACACCCTGTACACACATATATATATATATTGCTATGAAGAAGTGATACGATTGCTTCATCGATAGAGATGAAAATAATCGAATGAAGGATGCTTTATTTTTATCGTACCAAAATACTAGATGCAGAATTAACTGAATGATATGATTATTAAAAGGATATCAAATATGAAAGGAATTAATCATCGTTTAAGATGATAAATATTTAGATGCGGCAATTAAACGATGATGTACAAATATCGATTAGGGTGATACATAAATATCGAACACGATGATACATAAATATCGATTAGGTTGATGCATAAATATACATTAGGATGATATCGCACCCTTGCGACGAAAGTGTTACAACTCAAAAAATCCCAATCTTCAAAAAACAAAAAAGTTTCTGGCTAAATTGAGGGATGTTGCGTTCATCTAATGACATGTGCCAACTTGTGGAAATCCGAATAACTTATGGCTTAACGGTTTTCACGGGAGGATGCAGCGCTGTTTGTAACATTAAGTCATTTTCACCGAATTTTGAGTTGTAACACTTTCGTTGCAAGGGTGCGATATATAGATATAAGAGAAATTTTAAGATGGTTTATCGCCTTTATATTGATTTTCACCATACTTCGTGGTAATGCATAATTCGTAATTAGGAAACTTGAAAGTAAACCTGAGGATTAATATTTTCTTTCTTCGCGGAAGGTCGCAAGTTCAGGTTTCAGAGCATTTGCTTAACTAATTTGACTGCAGTTTATTTGAGAAAAAGCTGGAATTTTTATCGTTTATAAAAGATTACTAACAAAATTAAATTTTTTCCATTACGGACCAGAATCTGAATTCGTATTTTACATGAAAAATATAACACTTATGTGTAAGAATACACATGTTGTACGTAAGTAAAAAAAAAAAAATATATATATTACATAAATAAAATATACATACCCATTACATAAATAAAATATATATACACATATTGCATCAAGTAAAATATACATACCCATTACATAAATAAAATATATATACACATATTGCATCAAGTAAAATATACATATATTGCGTTGAGTAAAATTGCTTCAAGTTAAAAGCTTAACGGGGCCCCGAATGAGGTATTGTGCGTTCGCGCAGACCTGACGCCTGATACCGTTAGCAGACAGGTTAGTCCATTGCAGTTTAGGGAAGGGCGTCTTGCCGAAACTGGTTTTTCATGTGGGAAAAACCAGTTCCTCCAAGACGGCCTTCCCTAAACTGCAATGGACTAACCCGTCTGCTAACGGTATCACGCGCCAACTGAGCGCGAATGCATGGCAATTACGTAATTACTGAATGTGTTGCCCCACTTGATGACGGAAAACTATTTTTTAAAGGGAAAGGCAGAGAACGTTCTCGAACTTTTACGATAGAACACGCACCTCGTGCAATGATGAAAAGTAACTTTTTTTATCAATAACTATCAAACTGTTTCGGATTCGTTTGTTGCAGAATACTTTAAAGATAAAATTAATGTGCAATTGCCGTTGAAGTGCTTTTCTTCTGTAATCCTTAATAAAATTCTTAAAAATGGAATTAATTAGGGTTTAAATATGTTATCCTAACCGAACCTCCACTGAATACCCACTGTGTAGCTCTGTAACGTAAAATATGCAAATAAAGGAGGCATAAGGTGTAAAATTTAAACATAATTAAAGGATATTTAAAAATACGTTCGTCCAAATAATAGACAGAACATTCAACAGCGTGTTATGGATGAACAGAATATTACCTTCAATAAAGCGCATTTATTCCTCTCTCGTTTTAAAATAACATTGCAATGAGGTAATTTAATTTTGTATTATAGGAACCATTGTAGCTATACGATACAATTTAATGATAGTAGCTATACAGTACAATTTAATGATAGTAGCTATACGATACAATTTAATGATAGTAGCTATACGATACAATTTAGTAGTAGCTATACGATACAATTTAAAGTTAGTAGCTATATGATAAAATTTAAAGATAGTAGCTATACGATAAAATTTAAAGATAGTAGCTATACGATAAAATTTAAAGATAGTAGCTATACGATACAATTTAATGATAGTAGCTATACGATAAAATTTAAAGATTGTAGCTATACGACAGGAGATAAGAAATAGTAGCTATATAATAGAGATAACAGATAGCAGCTGTACAGAAAAGATAATAGATATATTGTCGTACTTTTGATATGAAAACATTTGATAATATTTGAAAGCATTTGATATGAAAAGGAGATTTTTCATATAATTATTCAAACTAATAAGATACAACTCAAAATTATTGCTACTATAATCTCCGACTCCATGGATTAGAGACCCTCCTTGAATTCACAATAAATTTAGTATTTATTTCTGAAACCTCTGATAATTTTGTGTATATTTTGCGTATTTGAGAAAAATACACGTATGCATCCTTGCATGAATTTTTTCATTATCAGTCAAGTTTTTCTTTATTCATTCATTTACTATTAGTATATATAAAAAGCGTGTTAAGCCTATGTTTATAAATCGGCAGCTGGGCAAATGACCAGGGCCCAAAATTTTTAGGGCCCCTTCGTCTTTCGATTCTGTAGTTTGTATTTGCAGGCAAGTTAAAGTAATCGCTTATATGTCATCGCTATTGGGGAAACAGGGCAATAATTAAAAGAAATTTTTTTTCACCGTTGAGTTTGGACAATTTTATGTTTAAGCACTTAGATGCCATCCCTAGGCCTGTGCTTTGTGTGTCTACTTAGAAATCCACCAATGAGTTGAAGACATGTATGGAAGTTTTGATATTGGAATTCAGTGATGAGTTGCATCGTTAAATTTTGATTGTTATTAAAAAGTCGAAACTGTTCACTGTGCGAAATTGCGAAATGTTTTAGTTTATTGTCCCGATTATTTGAACATATCGAAACCTCTCGATGGTTTTTAAACCCGACCCGATACATCGCGTAAGCGTAAATAAAAAATCAATAAAATTTTGACTACCATATACTTCTATACGATATTTGGCCAGATTTTGTTTTGAATAATAAAACAAAATTGGAATTGCATCTTTATCAGCCGTGCTTTTGAATATAAATATTATATGGTCTACAATATTTGCTGTACATTTCTCATAGCAACAAAAACAATTTAAATATTTTTATAAATAATTTTAAGAATAAATGTAACTTAAATACTAGAGGGTCTATTTTTGAGTCACTCGATGCGATGTTGGATGTTATAATTTACATAATTTTCTATGATCCTCATATAAAATCGGCACAGAAGTTGTAAGTAAATAATTTTTAGTCACATATGCAAAATTAATTCAAAAATGAAGGTTTTTTTGGGGGGGGGGGTATTTATAACAACAACAATAAAAGGAAATAAAATAAAATCTAAATACTTGCATTTAGTTTTTAAATAAGAAAGAACAAAATACAGTAGAACCTCCATATAACGTACTTCCGTATAGCGAAATTCTCTATATAGCAAAGTTTTGATAAATCCACATAGTCATTACATATGAAAGTGTTTCTATATAACGAAATAAATTTTTATATAATAAAATTTTTAACGACCAAAACAGAAAATTAAGTGGTCACGTCAGCTACCTTGGGTTCCCTAATACCGTTGGAATAAAATACGCACAATTAAAAACATCTAATTTTAAATGGTTCAATGTTATTTATGAGAAACCCTCGTTTACCGAAAAACGGGATTTTATTTGTGATATCATATTGCACTGCCCACGTTCATGAATACATAGTTTCCACTTAGCGAAGTTTCTGTATAACGAACTTTTTTCACGGATCCATACATTTCGTCATATGGAGGTTCTACTGTACTTGTATTTTTAAAGAGTGTAGGTCGTTTGGATTTCGCTAAATCGGAGTTCTACTCTATATGCTCTCTAAAACCTATATAACGATTCTATAAGCAAATACCATATTTTTTTGCCTGGATGTCAGAAAATGCAGCTAGGCTTGATTATTTGCTCAACAAATTTACGACGCCACGTGTTTATGAGCATGCGCAGTGTGGTTGGGCAGCTGACTCGCGATTGCAATCGAACATCTCGATTGTTGTGTTCAAAATCGAATGAACTGTTGATTCCAATGTAAATTTGAGTCGATTGCGATTCTTTCGATTGTAAAAACATTTCGCAATCGCCCACCCCTAATCCGGATATAATTTCAGATGTCACTAGTAAAATGGAGTAAATGAGCGAGGTACTATTGATCCCGTAAACATGGCAGCTTTGCCTAGGAAAAAACACACTTACAAACAATTTTAAACTCTTCTTTATAATTAGAACTGCATTTTTTTTAAAGTCATTGTCATTTGCAAACCTTAGATTTTAATATCTTTTATAATGGTTTCCAGGGTTTGGTAGAAACGCGTCTGCTATATACGTATTCCATTTCATTACTCCTGATGGGAGGGAGGGAGGGAGGGAAGGAAGGAAGGAAAGAAGCTGCGAATGCGTTCGAAAACTTGGATTTGTTATTTTTACTGCATGTTTTTTCCCGTAAAGTCACAATAGCTTATAAACTATTTTATTTGCTATTTAATTATTAATTAAGCTTTTATATATAAATTTCCTCCGTGGCTCTCTTCTGCTATCAAATACATCCATCTTACTTTATTAAAAGATATTGCCATAAAAAACAACCGCAGTATTTATTTACAATCTATTTCGTCTTCCGACCACGCAATAAAAGCATCTTATCGGTCCACAATACAATAAAACAATTGCCTTCCTTCGCTAGAATGAGGAAACATATTGACATATAAATTAATAGAAATATTTATTATTTTTTGTAGAGAATGGAATTTTTGGCGTTCTAGAAATGCAATAAAAACTGTTTCTGTACTGTCATAAAAATCTTGCATTTGCTATAAAATGTCAATAGTTTATTTATTTTTTACATGTAAGTATATTTCAGAATAATTGTTCGTCAGTGGCGCAGAAAACGGGTTTTACGAGCTCAACCCCGCGGGTGAGCATATAAGCCGCCTTTCCTACAGAGGAGCAAAAACACATTATTTTCTATAAGGCCTCATCCTTATAATCGTATTTAAAATTAATTAAGCCCTAATAATTTTAAATTGTTACACTACTGATCAAGCCTGTATGAAACCATGCCCCTCCTGACTCTGGTTGGCTACTGATCCAAGCTTCTGTAGCCAAACCAGAGTCAGGAGGGGCATGGCCCCAGTTTCCCCATCGGGCTATTTATTTATATATACAGGGTGTCTGTTAACGCTCGGAAGAAAATTATATATAAAGATTCCTTACAAAATTCTAAGCAAGAAATGTTAATGTGAAAATGCTGAGAAATCCATATTTCCGTAGTTATTAACGTTTAAAGATTATCCAATCTCGTGCCGTTTTCATTTGTTAACGCCTTTTATAGTCCCGTTGAAACGAACTGAAGAAATGTTTTTAAAAAGACGTGGAGTAAATGTGTTTGTTCGTTTATTCGCTAATTTTATAGCCAACGCGCATGCGCTATTTTTTTCCTCAGCCAATACGAGGATTGTTACGTCATACAAACTGTGATTTTATGGTACCATTGAAATTTCCTTTTTTCGCCAAGAACCGGGAAGTGATACTGAAAGTGAATGCGTAAAAATAATTAGCAAAAAAAAAAGTATATTTTTTACTTCTCATAGCAAATACATACAATCATGTAACATTAATATTTTAAGGAAAATGAAAAGTAACAGATTAAAAAATGCGTTGATTTCAAATTTTCACCCGCTCAAGCATTACATGTAAGCACATTTCTGGCCGTTCTATGCTCCCTCCCTTTATAAGAAAAATAAGCAAATGCCTACCCCCACTTTCATGCTTGCGTAATATTTCAGTTCTCTAATTGTTTGGTATATTTTTAAAATAAGAATGCAACGTGTGATGCAAATTATAATACTTATTTACATTTTTATTGTAATATTGAGCACTTATTTGTAAGTTTGTTATAATATTAAACGCTTATTTATGTCTGGGAATTATCACAACAAATTATCGCATTAAAAATGATGTTTCATTGTCAATAGCTATTTTGGTGACATTATAAAGTATTTTGCTATATTTTTATTATTAATATGTTTTATATTGTAAGCAAATAATGTGCAATAAATAAGAAGTGGTTTTGATAAAATAAATTTATTAAAAACAATACATTCATTATATAATTTTAAAATGTCCTGAAGGCCATAGGGATCGCAGAAGGGGAGCCCACGGATTAAATAATGGTGAGAGTCATCAGATTAGATAATCAAATATTGAAATGCGATTAGCTGTATTTTGAATCCTACTCTATGTGTGTCGTGTAAGTATTATTGTGTCGTATAAGTATTGCAGTTCTCTCTAAAAGGTTGTCACTTTATGACAATGTGCTTCTTCTATTATTTTCTTTGTCTTACATAAGCATGTTCCAGAACCCCCTCCTCGTTGTCCGAAAAAATAAGCAAATCTCAAACCCACACCCCCAGCTCAAAGATGCGTACATAATACTTGAACGGTCCTCTTATTATATTTATATTTTACCTCAAAATTTAAGTTGTTTTTATATTTTTAAACTATTGACATCTACAACATGTAGCATAGTAATAAGGCAGAGATAGTTAATCTTTTAAGAGTAAAGAAAACATTTTTGATCTAATGTATGCACCTGGAAATATTCGACGAAACAATACGCAATATAAATAAGAGACAAAAAACAACGTTTTAAAAGAGTATTTATGGCAAGATTGAATTCAAACTTGCCATAAATACGCTTTTAAAACGTTGTTTTTTGTCTCTCATTTAATGTATACCCTTTAGTAATTCAGTAGAGACAAAACCCTGGCCTTCGGTATCCGCTGAGCTATGTTCAACGTCTAATAAGTAATAAGTGCGATTGAATTTAAATATATCGTAGTATCGAAGTCACGTTAGACCATCGGTTCCGCTGCAGCTAATTCTTTGTACAATTTTGAGATGTAAAATATGCGAACTTATCTAAATACTTAAAAATTATCAAATTTACGGCTAAACTCAGCACCTATTTTGACAATTTTTGCTGCAAAAATGACAAATTGAAAGGACAAGGATTAATTTTTGGTACCCTCATTTTTTAATGTTAGGAAATATAATATGCTTTTTTCTTATGCCTTTTCCAAAATATATAATTTGTGGTCAAGTGAAATTATTTTTTCCAAAAGTATAATTTTTGTGCTATTTATCATTTTACTTTCTTATTTAAAACATCTAAATATGTAGTCACATTTTCAATAAGCAAACTTGTTAGTAATCAATAAGTACCTTTTGGTCCATATTAAGCATTCATATCCGGTTATGTCAAAAATAACTTCATGCCATTAAAACAAGCAAAAAGTCGCAGGAACACTGCACTTTTAGAAAATCATCTAATACTGTTATTTACAATAAAGTCAATACATTTCCATCTGATCGTGTGCTAATGTTAAATCACATCTATTGAAATATTGTAGTAGTAATCGTCGCGTTATTTTTGGTTAAATCATAACATTGCGGTATTCAATAATTCTCGTTCTTAATTCTCATTTTGTATTGCATGTAATTGTTAATTATAGTAAAAAAAAAATAATTTAAATCATAATATACAAATATTGATGTATTCAATGATTTTGTGACTAACTATAGAAAAAATTATATTTTAAATAATGTTTCATATAGCGAAAATACTGTGTGAAGCAGAATCTAAATAAGCGTAATGAAGTGATTATAATCGAATATAATAGATTACATTTTCGCGTACTCACATCTGTAATTGTAATTGAATGTTTTGAAGTAGCTGTAATCTGCAATATAATCATAATCACACTTTTAAATTTCATTTAATCATAATCGTTTTTTGAAATTCTTAGGTAGTCGTAATCATAATCGCTATGATTATAATCGTAACCACAATGATTATAATCGTAACCACCATGATTATAATCGTAATCATAATCGAAAATGAAACTTGACTGTAATCGTAATCAAAATCGTAACCTGAATTTTGATACTTAGATAATTGTAATCCTAATCATAATCCTACTACAGTCATTTGCGCCGACGGCTTCAAAATATTGGGGGACAATATGCCAGTAGAAAACACTTTCTTTGAAATTGGAGGGGGACATGGAACTCTAATACCAACATTGAGGGGGGACGGGTCCACCCTGCCCCGCCCGTGACTATAGTAATCGTAATCATATAAACTGATTATAATCGTTCCCAAGTCTGGTGTTAGTAGATAAATAAATAGTCAAAAATGATCATAAATAAATAGTCAAAAATGATCATAAATAAATAAGATAAATGATCATATCATCGTATGGTATCGATTTTTTTATATCAGGCTCCATACACAAAATTTTACCGCTCTGGTCTATAGTTTAGTATAGTCCATTAGGAAGTACGGCGCTGGTTGGCTTCTGAAAGTCGTGCTTTTAAATATCACGCCAATATCGAAATAATAGTTGTTAGGTGGGAAAATTTAGCTACACACTTGTAAAGCAGTCTTCGACTTTACAAGTTAATCAGTTTTTCCAGCGTGGATTTATTTCCACCGGAGTAAACCTACTTGCATGATGATGTAAAGTTATTGATGGGTGATGTAGTACTAAATGTAGTATTTAATCTTGATTCTTTCAATTAATGCTCGTTTCTCAATTTTTATTACAACTCCATGAACAACCGCGGTGTGGTATGTTTGTAGTATATTTCACAACTTAAGACAACGCCATGAGTTCCCTGGGATGCGATTCACGGCTTAACATGACCTCCGTGTCATGATACATTTGCACGCAACCATGCTTGCTTGGAGCCGAACTCACGACCACCGGTTTCGGGCCCGCCAGGCAAACTATTGGGCCACTGAGATGCACCTACTTTAAGATGGACATTTGATTAACGTAAAGTGATGGGGATAACCTCACTTTGGTAATGATGTTGAAACAAATGCTACAAAAATGACAGCCAGTTTTCACCAATGAGAATCTGTTTCTCTTCATCGGTGAGGCCTTGGCGGGAATTTGGATGTTGGCGTTCGGCCAACACTTCGTTTACAGGAAAAGGCTTTTATCGGCATCGTGTCCCTCACCTCCAAGAATTTCCCATTTGTCATTTAGTTCGTCGTCAGCAGATAGCCAATCACAATGTCTCAATCATTCATTTCGCTCTTCCTTACCAATCACAATGCTTCAATCATTCGTTTCGTTCTTCCTGGCCAATCACAGCCCTACGATAAATTTCTATTCTTCATCCGTTCAGCAAAAATCGTAGCTGGTTAATTTTTTGCATCTCTTTATTTTGAAGAATATTAATTGTATACTGCACCATTGTTTTATTTCAAAATATTGTTTTGAGCTTCAAAGCCAAATTGGAATTTACAAGCAAGTATCGCAATAAGGTGAGCTAATTTGAAGAAAAAAAATGGGGCTGGGGGAGTTGAATGTAAGACCACACATGCGCAGTCAAATGCCTCAACCAGGGACGGGAAAAACAATAAAAAATAATATATTTTCTACGTTATGTGTTTTATTCATATCTATATTCTGCATTCTTTATTTATCAATTTTGTTTAAGGAGGGGGGTCTCGTCTTCCCATATATTTTAGGGGCCAAGGAACATGGGGGTCTTAGAGTTGTTCCTCTTGCAGCAAAACAGTTAATGAAGACGCACAATTAAATAATACTCAGCGACGTAGAGTTTCCAAAATTATTCGAGCCCCAAACGTATATTATATAGTTTACACTTTACAGTATATGTAAAATTTCAATTTATGAGGGTGCATGGGCGGACTGGGTCCTCTCAAAGGGCGCATACCTTGGAATTTCGGTGGGCGCGAGTCCATTGGTCTAGGCTAATAAGCGAGTTTCCGACTATCGACCATGAGGGCGCAACGGCTCGGGAGCCGGTGGTCCAATCCGTCCCCGAGAGGGGGGATACATCAATCCCTAAGGACCCACGCAACCCTACGCCCATAATAACACTCTAACTCAAAAGAAATAATAATAAAAAAAAAAAGATAAAGGATTATTTTAGAAATCTGAGCATCTCTTCTTCAATTGAGCATCGCCAAGCGATAGAGAGTATAGGTACCGCGTTTATCTATCGTGCTTTTGACCCAGGTTTGATTCCAATATTACGCGTGTTATTTTCACTATAAACAGAACTTTTGTTTTTCAGGTCTCAGAGGTTCGGACTTAACGAAAGATTCTAGACAGGGTATAAGCTGCAGTCGCATATTTCGCAAAATGCGACTAGGTGCTCGAAAATGGGGAAAAAAAAATTATTGCCCATCGCGAAAATGCGACAGGCATTTTTAACCACAGTTTATTCTCTGAAAACAGGATTTCTCGATTCCAGAATATCCGTTTTGCACTTCAGCGATCTTTTCTTTTTCCTTTTTGTTTCCTCTTCAAAATTCTTAACAGCACCTGTTAAGCATCATTGATACGATTTTTCGAGCAACGAAAGCAATTTTGCTACAACTTTTATTTCACATTTTAGTACTTTTACAACAGCATGTTTTGAGCCAGCTTAAACCCTGATTCTAGCGCAGTGAAATTTTAATTGTCCTTGCGTCGTAAAACGTGAACTTTATACGTAATTAAGCTCCTCGAATAAATGAAGTTTCCGTAAAAAAAAGTAGCCTTCAATTTAGTTTAATAAAAAAAAAATGAAATTTTAATAAAAGTTTAATAAAAAAATAAACCTTTAATAAAAAAAAATAAAATTTTAATGAAAAAAAAGTTCAATTCAGTTTAATTAAAAAATAGCCAGTAGAGGACGCTAGTGTTTGGAAACTAGTGTCGAGAATAACTACCTCTTGAATACAGTAATAGCTGCTGTTGTCGATTGCGCAAGAAAGCAATGGAAAGGTTGGCCGAATTATCTGCACTGTATTTCCAGCATAGTCACATGTAACGTTTTGCACAACACATGCAAGTCCAACGGTAGGTCCAGCCCCTTGATCATCGGAGAAGTCATAAACTCGAGTAGCTTACGCAATTAGGACTTGGGAATATTTTATTTCTTAGCCAATAGATTTAACTAAGCTGTTCAGGAACTTTAAGGCTAGCTGTTTGCCATGCAATTCTCACTGTCGAAACCGAGCAGGGGAAGACCAAAGAAGATAAGACTCCGAGCTAAGCCACTGCAGTATTATAAAGCTAAATATAGAAGTATAGTAGAACTTCTATATAACGAAATTTTCTATATAGCGAAGTTTTGGTAAATCCCCATGGTCATTATACACGAAAGTGTTTCTATATAACGAATTTTTTAACGACTAAAACAGAAAATCGAGTGGTCACGTCAGTGACATCGGGTCCCTTAATACAGTGCGAATACAATACGATTTTAAGGTAAGTGGCAAACAAACAGAATGAGGCACATCTAAGGGACTTTAAACTTCCTAATAAAGAGTTTTCCTAAGCGCGAGCGCCCCCTACCCACACACGTGTGTGGTTGCACCAGACAGCGGGAAACTGCTAGGCTAGAAACAGGCCCCAGTTGTCCTTGAATCCACTGTATTATTTGAATAGTATTATTTGTCGCGCTTTTTTGCTCGGTTGATTACCAGAAATCCAGACCTTGCAAATTTCCCACAGGGGTGCTAACACTTTTATGATGAATCAACACCGCCATTTGTTGTGCAGCAGGATATTAGAAATTTTTCTACAAAAGCATGAATGTGTGTGAAAGAAGCATTAAATACATTTTCATTTTAAGGTAAGAATTACTCAACTAATTTTTTATACGCATGTATATTTCACACTTAAAAACATCTATTTTTAAATGGTTGAATGTTATTTATGAGAAACAGTCGTTTACTGAAAAATGGGATTTTAATTGTGGTATCATATTGTAATACCCTGGTTCATGAATACATCGTTTCCACATAGCAAATTTTCTATATAACGAAATTTTTTCATGGAACCGTCCATTTCATTATATGGAGGTTCTACTGTAATTTGGTGCAACATAACTTCACTTATTGTCTACTGCAGACAGTAAGCAATGGACGATGCTAATATCTAAACGGAAGACTATCTATGTATATATTACCTTTGTATTTAACAATATAACTACGTATGTAAGACTATGTATTTATTATCTGTTTGTACGGTTTAAGACACTGTATTAGTGAATATGTGAAATCTGTCTGCTTAAGAATAGATCAATGAATTCAGTTCCGAAATAAAATTCACTAAAAAAATTGAGTAATTTGTTTAATTTAAACTAAACGATTCATTTGTTTTTTAGACTTTTCAAATAATTTACTCTTTTCTAATGCGAAAAAGCTCCTATTATGTGCTATACCTGTTGTTAGTTTCTGGACACCAAAACGTAAGTGCCTTGGAGACAGAGGTACACCGCACTCCGGATTATTTGTGAGCAAGATGTAGTCGTAAATTACACAGTACCGGAACGTTCTGTCTTTGAGGGTATTGTTGGGAAAGGGGGTTACTGAAGGACAGAATGGAACGGGAGCGGGCTTTATGGGAGCAGTGCTGGAATGATTCTCCGGCCTACTTCACCCCTATTTGGGAACATAAACACACACATAAGGATAGTTATAGCCCATTTGCGTACATCCCAGATGCGTACAAGTCAAAAACTGTCCCACTTGCGTACAAAGAGGGGGAGAGAAAAGCACAATGGGAATGATACGGATAGAAAATTTATTTCTTTTGTACAAATGACCCAGGCAGCGCCCATGCATTTCGCATTGAGATTCATTTTGTTATAAGTCAATGATAAAGTTGGGCGCCACTATAGCACTAGCGCAAATGAAACCGTCCAAAAACAAGTTGAAACATGTTGGTTCATTGTCCAGTTTTCTATGGTAAGAAACCACTTAAGTGGCCATGTAAGTGACCATGTAAGTGACCATAAAGTAAACCATGTAAGTGTGAGCAGTCAAATGATCTGACGGGGTGAGTTAATTATTAAAAATCAGCACAGCACAATGTCCACTATGCTGCAGATATTCCATGAGCCTACCTGGACGCAAAACCGAACGTGGCCTGTCCCTTTTGGAGTAGATTAGACATTGAAGGCAATACCTTGAAGTGTTCGATGAGTGATGCTATGGGATTGGGATGAAGAAAATCTTCGTTAAGAGGATGAGAGTTTGGCGATTTAGCGCCTGTTTTACTTAGTGAAATTTATCTCTATTTCAAGTATTTATTTGAATACTTATTCAAAAAAAAAAAAAATAGCAAGCAAGCAAAACATCTGCTACATAACCTCTAATAGAAAAAGTTTTTTTACTATCAAATAGTTCTGTTTATATATTGTGGGTCTGTTGGCCACTCTTGATAATCCCCCCCCCACCCCGTTTAGGTAAACCCCCACAATGGCGATTATAATTACGTACTTATTCTCTCTCTTTTTTTAAAGCTTAATGTTTATAATTTGTTCATTGAAAGATTAAATAATCATGAAAGATAAAAAATACA
The DNA here is from genome assembly GCA_006491805.2 of Dysdera silvatica. Lineage (NCBI taxonomy): Eukaryota > Metazoa > Arthropoda > Arachnida > Araneae > Dysderidae > Dysdera > Dysdera silvatica. The sequence goes on along the minus strand of QLNU02015003.1, from coordinate 22,683,367 downwards.
ATACGTGTATTCACTAAAGTGAAATCAACTTTTGTTTAGTGATTTTTTTTTTACACGCATGCCACTGTTAAGTTTTATTTTTGAAATGCTGAGGACTTTATTTGTTTTTTTTAATGTTACAAAATTTACAAATATTAGTAGAATGAAGTAAAATACTTGGGTCCTCAAGCGGAAGCATGGAACGATACTTTTGCGCGAAATAATTCAAATTTTTCGTCAGTCGGTGGGACTAATTTAGACGACGCAAATAAAAAATAAAAAGTCCAGTAAAACGAAATGAGATTATCAAATATTCAAATTATTATTGTTTTATTTAAATCCAAAACTGTTGTGCAGTAAAAGATGTTTTTTTATTATCTGTATGTAGGAAGACCGACTTATAAAGAGCCTATATTTAGCGAATTTCCAGATTTAGAGAAGGAAATATGGATTTTGTTTGGTATGCTGTCAAACTGCAAATTACAATTTAGTCACTTCTATACTTGCGGCAAAGCTAACCTGGTACACTGTTAAGGCTACGGCGACCTATTCACGCCCATGCAACAAGTATTCGTTCGCAAATTGGCGAAAAATGAGGTAGCTCTTACCATTATTAGGACATTTATCGCCTAATTTTGAATACAGACAGACGCGGTTGCCAAAATTCCGGGCGCCAATTTTACCGCCAAACGAGCAATAATGAGTATTTTTTTTTAAATTTAATAAATACCAGATTTTAATTACACAAATATGTCTATCTATTATATATTTGAGCATTATTTTAATGTTTTATGTCTGAAATGTACATTCTATTAACTCTATTAACGTAAGAAAGGGCGAACTATATCGTGCTGGCGGAATCGTATTCCTCCGCGCCTTGTTGGTGTACCAAGTTAGCTTTGCTGCGAGTACAGAGAGCCCGACTCTTTACACCCCTCGTATTAAACTAGAAAAAAGTAACATGATTCTTTTTAAACACACAATGTAGGAAACTACCAATAGTATTTAAAGAAGAAAAAAAGCGTTTGAGAGTCTTTGTAACCATAGGCGTAGCCAGGGGGCGGTTTTGGGGGTTGTAACCCCCCATTGCAATGAAATTTTGTATATTTAACATAGGAATATATGAGTTGTAGCTCTGTAACCCTCCCATTAAGCCTATAACCCTCCCTTATGAACTTGCCTATGTTTGTAACTGGAGCGTTCACGTGAAATGAACTTCACAGATTTTGAAACCAGAGAAATTCTGGGAACTGCAATCAATCTCTTTTACAACAAATTATCAGCTTGCAACAGCCTTCCACCAACATCAGTCATCTTGAAATACAAAAAAAAAAAAGCGAGAGAGAAAGCGCTCTCACACACAGAACAGCTTTAACGATCGTATAAACAATCCGCATGCACACAACCACTCGCACACTACAATTATGCAATCCGTAGATAGTGATGTACGCCTCTTCGAGGCAATGGATTGATGAGGCTGATGATCATATCTTTAATACACATTTTACCACGAAAATATTAAATGAACATAAATACTGTAAAATGAAAACCATTAACAAAATGGGCCGTTTTTTCACCATTTTCAAGCAAAGCTCATTTTGGGAGTGATTACTCATGTCAGTGACTTTATATAATTAACTCTCTCTAAACGGACACTCGTCTGATACGGTCACTTCATTTTTACGGTCAGAAAAAAAAATTTCCCGGCAAGAAAATCCTTCACAGGCGTAGGATCATCTTTATTTTCACTGCGCCATAAAGATTCGTCTAACTAAACTCCTTTACAATAATACCCTCTATTTTACGGACAGAATTTTCTGTTCGGTGAATGTCCACTAATGTGGAGTTTCACATTATTAAGTTTTCTTAGCTTATTTATGTGAACTGTTTATTAATGTGAACTTTTTATTAATATGAACTTTTTATTAATGTCTTTCATTAATGTGAACTCTTTACTCTTAAGCTGTTATACAATACGATGTTCATTAAATTGTGAGCGAATTTAAAATCTAACATTATTATAGGCACATTACATGCCAACACGTTACATGCTTGTTACATGCACCTATGTTGTATGTATAGTACATGCACATACGTTATATACAACTTCTATTTTCGAAGTTTGAAATTTGAAATTTTAAAACGGATTTAGCAATAAAATGGATATAGTGAGCATTTTCGTGCACCAAACTCCTCGTTATATATGGATATGCATATAATTGCATCTTTATATGCATTAGCAAGTTTGCTTATTTTAAATCCATGACATGAAGATTCACTCGCCCCCCGCAATGTGCTATTAGCCAATTAAAAATAGTAATATTTATTGGAATGAATGCATAGTTGTTTACCGTAAAATTATACCAATTTTTCTCAATAACGACGTTATAATTAACAAACATTCCTGTTTAGCGACGACATTTCTTAACCCAGAAAATGCTTTATGAAATTACATACATTTCGATTAATATTTCTTTCTGTTTAATATTTTTTCTGCGTCTTTTGGGAGTGGATAAGGGGTTTATTATATACAAAATGTGTGCATAATGGTCCGGAGTAAAGTCACGTACGCGACGACATATTAAGTCAATATTTGTAAAAGTAGAATGGCATCGCCGTAAGAAAGCATCGTTTGGGATGCTGCATTATGCGAGATTTAGAAATGCTCGTTTCACGATTTAGGAGCTTGGTTTTGATCGATAAATTTGGACTTTCTCTGCTGTTGCCATGACGAGAAAAGTAAGTTAAAATACCAACAAATTCTTAGTAAAGCAGTTAAAAATTGACAGCATTTGTGAGAATCGTCTGCTGTTTTCCCGCTCAATTATTCAACTTAATTTGCGCGGTAATGAATGCTTTAGCGGCTCATTAAAAATTTCCCTCATTAAGACAAGAGCAAACTAAATTTAATTATTTATTCGCCTTAAAGTTACTTTTCTCAAATTAATTTATATGCCTTTTGTTTCGATTCATCGACCAATCGAAAAAAGTCAAAGTGAAAAGTATTAGCTCCTTTAAATGAATGCGAAATTGTTTCATTCATTATGTATGGTATTGACTATCGATTTTTTAGAAAAAACAGTAATCGATTAATTGCAAAATCGATTTTCCATTCTGTTCTTCGAGAGTTTAATTACTGGTTACGAGGCTATCTTTTTCGAGACTAAAGGTCACTTTAGTCTGAAATATTATTCATCGCCCACGCCGTTATTAGGAACCAAATTTGCGTTCATGTTACGGAAAACCAATTTAAAATTTCGCGCAAGATCTTTTTAATTCGCAGATTTCTGTTTCCGATGAAAATTAAAATTGAGATTGAATCGATATTATGCCCAAAATGAAATATCGATATTCCGAATTTAAAAAAATTTAAAAAGGCATTCAAATGTAAGATTTTGTGATAATATACGCGTTAAAGCTAAGGTTCATTAATTTAAATAATTAAGTTCAACTTATAGTTGATAAAATTGAATGATTCAATAACTGATTTAATCAAATCGATTCGCAGTGAATAGCGTTATAACGATTATAACGATATAATAACCCATTCACCCAACTGTCCTCACATGGAATTGTAATGCTAGTTTACTATAAATCCTTCAGAGTTACTATAAATCCTTCGAGGTTACTATAAATCCCTTCGAGTTATTATAAATCCCTTCAACGTTTCTATAATGCGAATTTACAGTGATTACCTACATAATGGTGATGGTTATTTATGTTGTTTAAGAAAACACGCCAAACAACTCTTCATGGTAAAAAAACAACTGGATTCCAAGAGACCACCGAAGACCTAGAAAACGTCCTCAAACTAGATGGGTGGATGAAATAAGAAAACAGGTTGGGGTGACGTGGAAGCGAATTGCTCAGGATAGACTTGTGTGGAAAGCATTTGGAGAGACCTTCATCCAGCAGTGGATAGATAATGGTTGAATAGAATTATGTATAAGTATATCAGAATGTCAAATATTTCATATTTTCCTTATTATTAATTTACAATAACATAAAATAAATATATATACATACTTATATATAAAGGAAATTAAATAAATTAAAGGAAAAGAAGTATAAACAATTAATAAAATTAAATAAATGAAAAGAAGCATAAGCAATTCATAAAAGGTGACTGCGCAAAAGCTGCAATTGCATTTTTTATGATAAAAACAGTATTTTTAAAAATGTAAGAAAGTTATGAAAAATTGAAATGACAGGAAATTGACAGAAATAGAGATAGCAGAAACACAGTAAAAACATTAAAAATAAAAAATAAAAACAGAATAACAATAAATTAGCAAAAATATTTTCACTGCCAATAAGTTTAGCAACTTCATAGGAAATACAAAAATAGAGTCAGTAAGTAAAAACAAGCAATTTGAGATAAGAAACGGAGATAATTTGACGAAAATATCATAACAAATGGAAAATGAAAAACGGGATTCCACGTGTAGGAACTTTTTCAAAGGAGGCTCCAAACATTCTACCTAAGAGAAAATCGGAAAAGGATTCCTTCAATATCTACAATCGCTGAGAAGTTTTAAATTAGAATTAACTCCTGTAACATACGGGATATAGATACATTTGATTTTGAGCATCTGTTTACAAGTTTGCCGCTAGACAATATGGATGAAGTGCGTGACTTTTTATTTTGGAATTATAGTGACGTAATTAATCTGGACAAAGGTCGCTGGACTAATTTATTTAACTACTGTCAGCACGACAACGTGCTTTTTAATGGTGCTAAGTTCTTCAAACAAATTAAAGGAATCTGTATGGGGCGCAGTATAGCCCAGATGCTCTTGCGCCATAAAAAAGCCAAACAATCAATCAATCAATCTGTATGGGTTGCTCTCTCACTAATATTTTTTTGCACTTTCATGAGCAAAAACAAAGGCATTTGGATGTTACAGCCTTTAGGTATATGGATGACATTATTTTTTTCGACCGTCCAGATTTCCATGAATTGGAGAATGTCATCTATCATAAATAAATCAAACTGAAGAAGACAAACAATGGAAATTACGTGAATGTTTTAGATCTCCATATGGTACTGGTTAAAGATTCCGGTACAAGGACTTGCATCTATGACAAAAGAATGGATTTCCCGTTCAAAGTGATTACGTTGTTAAGTTTCGAATCTAATATAAGCATCAAAGTTCAACGCAATATTATTATTTCTCAATTAAAAAGAACCCACAGAATTTGCCTTGAAGACTTAAGCCTTTTAGAAGCTATTAAATTGCTTGAATGCAGACTGAAAGGCAATCTAATACCGGAACGTTTTATTGCTTATTTTTTTAATAGATTCAAAAAAACAAAAGATTGCTCTGAAATCTGTCCATTTTGGAGGCTTTCCTAACGCTTTTAGCTCCCTGGCAACTCTGCTGCCCTGTTGCCCTCCCCTCCGCACTCTTCCGTTTAAGCTTAACTTTGTTCACACCTTGTTCGCTGTATCGTTATTCCGTCTGCATCCCAATGTATATCCCCCAATTTTTTATCATTTTCATAAATTTTATTCGTTTTAATTCGGCTCGTTTTTTGCTCCTGAAATGTCGTGAGGCGTGGAATTTTTTTAGCTTAAGCTACTTTCCATACAGAAACATTCCATTGCTGAAGGACCACGTGCTTGGAGCCTCCCTTGAAAAAGTTCCTACACGTGGTGTCACTTTTTTCATTTTCCATTTATTATGCTATGTTTGTCGAATTCTCTCCGTTTCTTATCTCAAATTGTTGGTTTTTAATCACTTATTCTTGTGTTTTCTATGAAGTTGTTAAACTTATTGGTAGTGAAATTTTTTTGCTGAATTGTATACTTCAGTGCTTTCTAGAAATATTTTAATTTAAAAAATAAAAAATGCTATGTATTTAGTGAGGCTATGAATATAATTTAATATAGACGGAAATTAAATTCATTATAATTAAATATATTTTTATTTAATTTTGAAAGCTAAACGTTTACTACTTTTTACTATCAAAATAATTTATAAAACTCTAGAGTGTATTATACTATAGGCTACTATGATTTTAAAAAGATATCGTTTATAACGACCGAATTCGCCCTTTTAAAGGCCGTTGTAACCGATATTCACTATATATATGTATATATATATATAATCACAAACATGATTATACTACAATTTACAAGTCATAAAATACATGACTTCAACATTTCAATATTAAATAAAATTCAATTTTAGTTGAAATACGATCAGGATGCATAAGGGTGGGCGGGCAATGGTTTTATAATTTCAAAAAATTGGGAATGAACTATGAAGTCCAAATCCTGAATGGTCAATCAGAAGTTGACACTTGAATAATGAATAAAAAATATAATAAATTTTTTTATCTCAACAAAAATTATTTGCGAAAAAAATTACTTAGGAGTATTCGAAAAAAATAAATAAATTACGAAACAAAAGCAAATTACGAAACGTAAATTAATGTTTATCTTAGAATTTATACTTAGTAAAACTATTTTTTGTGAAATTAGAGATGTTATTATTAATTAATAAATTTTAACTTGAGACCTTTACGTATCCTGGGGATAATTAAGTTAGTTAGGAAACTACCTGTGGGATAAATAAAATGGATCAGACATCATTAACAGGGTTTCTCTGCGTTCAAACTTCCAACTTCCAAAAAAAAAAAAAAAAACGGTTGGAGTTTCGCAATAACTTGAAGTATTTATTTCATCCGTTCAACTTACCTGTTAGCAGAAAGAAATGTAAGTTAATTAAATAGGAATGTAAATTAATTAAATAGAACTGTAAATTAATTAAATAGAAATGTAAATTAATTAAATAAAAATGTAACAACAGTTATTTCAACACTGGCATAAGGTTTAAAAAACACGACGTTTCGAGAGCCAACTGCTCCCTTTGTCAAGTGAAGGCAGAATGAAGAGTTCGTGAAAGTCCTAAGCTTATATACCCGCATGTTGGGAATCCCCATCTGATGTCATCTGGTGCGGAGCAGTTCCAGCTGGGGAAACCTCCGCACCCGACGGCGTCAGATGGCTACCCCCAATTCGAGGTTTGACAAAAATTTTGTAAGGTTCTGGTAGAGGTTTTGAGATGTTAATAGCATGACTCCTTAAGCTGTAAGTCCCACATGATTCCAGAAAAAGTCTACTCCCCAGATTCGTCACATTCTGATGTAATATTTTCATCGAATGCCAATCTGGTTCGTAGTCTTCCCTGTAAACATGTTCGGCTAATCGACTTGAGTTGTCCACTCCAGCCACCGCACGCATATGCTCCTTCCCTCGTAGACGTATCGATCTTATTGTCATGGCGTCCTAAAAATCACGCAAACAAATATGATGGGCTGGTAGGTAAAGAGATCGCCAGCCGAATCGGAATTTTTCGAAGTCGTCTTCATAAACCTTTGCTCTGAAAATACCGTTAATGACCACAAGACAACTCCAAGTTTAAGCCAGGCGTGGAAAAACAATTTCTGTTCTCCAAATACTAAATTTCTCCTCAATTTCTTCTAGTTTCCTTTTTTCACTAACAGATGGAGCTAACATCGCGTAAATAGACCTATAAACACGGCAACACTTTTTTTACTGCTTAGTTTTGAATCACTCAGATTCCTGACGAGAGATGGCCAACGCCCGCCCAAAACGTACGTCGATTAATGTGTTTAAAAATTTTTTACTAAGCCTAAAACGTTCTTCAATTCGTTTAAATATGATAGGATTTCAGTTGCGTGTGTGTAGGTGTGGGTGTGTGTGTTCGGCTTGTTTCTACTTTATGGCCCAAGAACAGTAAAAATCACGACGGGCTAGGATTCATGGGCACCCATATGGGGGGCCGAGGCCCCAAGATCCCCCCTAGCCGTTCAAAAATATGATTTCCCCAATTCTGCTATGTATTTATTTTAAAAAAAATTTACAGTCGCATTTTAAAATAAGGTACTTTTTAGCTCATTACTAATTGTCAAGCAGTATCAATTATTTTTGTAGCATTTTGGAATCTTGTACATTCACTAAAATTCTTGACAGCTTTGAGAAGGAGGTAATAATTTTTCTCAGCCCCACCTAGAAGTACTCTTAATGTTTCTCAGCCCCCTCTGAAAGTACTCATATGGGCGCCCATGCTAGGATTTGCAATTTTCAGAGGAATTGGAGCATTCTTCCCCCCAGGGAATCAAACCTCGGACGACAGATCTTTAGGGAAAAACCGGCAAACACTGGTACAATCTCCATCGGCTGAAACTAAACCCAGACTATCCGCATGGTAGTAGCAGAACCTATCAGAAACAGTGGCGTAGCAGGTCAGAAGTTATGGAGGGGCAATCTTCCTTAAAGCTCCTTAGCATACAATAACTTTCTGCGCAAGACTTGATGGACAAGTATACTTGCAGATTAACTATATTTAAATCCATTTCCTTTCATGTACCATAGCACGTTAGGAACGACATTTCAATACCTCCTTTGTTTTTTCCGAGTACCTTTACAAGACGCCAATTTTGGTTACCCTTAGTTAGTTTTAGTATTTTTTGCTGTACGTGTAAGGTTTTGAAATCCGGCTTTTTCTTTCTGCCTTAAAAAAAGACTACGAATCGATTTTATATTCCGGGAAACCGGATTCGTAGGAACCGCCATTCTCCGGATGCTCTCGTAATCTGGAGGTTACTCATGCGGAAGTTCGTGCGGGAGGTGGAGGGGAGGCATTGGTTCTTGTTTATTCGCTGAATTTCGTTTTTCCAACTCCGTTGTGAACTTTTTGTGTCTGTCTTCGTTAAGATTTCGAAAGAAGGAAAAAAAAAGAAGACAATAGAAAACGTTATTTACGTTTAACAGCGAGGATTAACAACACATAAAGAAGACATTGTTTTCTGATAAAGGAATTTATCTTTTTGTGTGTTATGGCGAAAGGAGGATTGAAACCAAGTTACGATAGAACCTGAAGTATTCCGGAACTCTGACACCTAGGGAATAAACTCCCAGAATACGGGTCAGCAGAAAATACGGCTTGTTACTAGGAGTCAGAAATTTGAATTTTTTACGTAGTAGATAAATGCGTTACCTCTACGGCGCTATACGGCTTCTAACAAAGGATTGAAGCATACGTTAATTACAGGTGCCCGGTGTAGCGTAACGTTATATAAATTAATTTTCCAGTGCCAATTATAAGGAGTTGCAAATAACAGGAGACTCACTTTAAACCGGCCTCAGTTCAAGCCGCTTCTCAGAAACTTGAATCTTTTATTACAAATAAATTTGACACCCACGTATTAGTAGCTCAAACTAGAGCTATTTTTGTTTAGAAGAAAAAGAGACGCCGTCCTCATCCCAGATTCGAACCAGGGTCCCTCCGTTTAGCCCGGAGTGTCTTGACCTACTAGACGAATGAGGACAAGAAATAACGCTCTTTTTCTCCGTATATTAAGTTGTAAGATATTATTACCCTCCGCAGGGATAACACAATTGCCAAATAATGGTCAACACACAAAGCCTCCGGGGCGAGATTTTTGTGAGTTTTTCATGGGGGATTTTTACATAGTGGACAAATGCGTTACCTCTACGGAGCTATACGGCTTCTAACAAAAGAGTGGAACATACGTTTCCTGAAGGTGCCCGGTGTAGCGTAATGTTATATAATTGATTTTTCGAGTGCCGATTATAAGGAGTTGCATATAACAGGAGATTCACTTTAAACTGGCCTCACTTCAACCGATCCTTTAGAAACTTGAATCTTTTACATAGTAGACAAATGCTTCACCTCTACGGAGCTATACGGCTTCTAACAAAGGATTAAAGTATACGTTTCCTGCAGGTGTCCGGTGCAGCGTAACGTTACACAAATTGATTTTTCGAATGCCAATTATAAGGAGTTGCATATAACAGGAGATTCACTTTAAACCGGCCTCACTTCAACTATCCCCTCCCTCCCCAGCGGGCCATTACATGTATTCCACCGTGAAAGAATTAGTAAATAACTAATTTGTATCGTAATTCTAATGTAAATAATATTTTCATCTTTGCAACGTAACCTCTGCATTCAACACACATGACTTCACTACTGTTTACATTTTCTGGTGTTACAGTTTAAATGAACAGCAGTGTATTTCAACATTTATTTTATATGTTTAATTGGCATGTTTTCATCTACAATTTATTTGCTTTCCAACGAAGAGACACAAAGGACCATTGCCCCCTCCTCCAAGTTACATAATAGAGCATAGTATTTACTTAAAAAGAAAGATGGGTTTTCTACAAACGAAACATTAAAATACATTAATTCTATACTTCTATGTATATTCATTTATCATACACCTACAACACTACCGCTTACATAAATCAAGGTCTTCCCCCTTACAACATTTTTATCATCCTTACAACCTGTGTGATTCATGAGACTCATATGCGTGTTAGTGCCCATGATAAATCGCGCCAACAAGAAATATTCTTCGTGATATCCTGAGCAAAGAGGAAAGATTACCGACGAGTGGAAATCATTTAAGCAAGCCTGTGTTGCCACAATAAATAATGTATGTGGAGGGATGGCTAAGATGACTAGGAGGAAATCATATCTTAGAAGAATGGGGTATCTTTTCCATCATATACAGTGGGACCTGGTAAAGTGACCACCTGTATAAAGTGACCACCTTAGTAAACTGACCACCTGTATAATATGACCACCTTGGTAAACTGACCACCCGTATAAAGCGACCACCTTGGTAAACTGACCACCCGTATAAGGTGACCACCTTAGTTAACTGACCACCTGTATAAAGTGACCACCTTAGTAAACTGACCACCTGTATAATATGACCACCTTGGTAAACTGACCACCCGTATAAAGCGACCACCTTGGTAAACTGACCACCCGTATAAGGTGACCACCTTAGTTAACTGACCACCTGTATAAAGTGACCACCTTAGTAAACTGACCACCTGTATAAAGTGGCCATTTTTTTTTAGAGAGAACCGATAGAGACTTGATCATGCCTTTACCACGTTCTGTCATGTATAGCGATCGCCTTTCTATGGTGACCTTTGCAGTCCAATCCTAAAGGTGGTCACTTTAGGAAGGTTCTATTGTATATGTATGAAGAAATGGTTATACATTTCTACTCCTCACCAATGCGTATATAAGTGTGGTTAAAACCGTGTTATAGGAAATTCATTCTTTCTAACTTTAATTGTTTGTGTCATTACGGCGCAAGGGCAATAAAGGTGACCTTGCGCAGGGTCCTACACCTTTTCGAGGAACCTCTGTCGCTAAGGGACCCAAACACCGGACTACGATGGGCAGAAAAATTACACGCACGACAGACGAATGCTTTACTAATGCGCATGCCCGTATCCAGAGGGGGGGATTTGAGAGACCTCCCCCCGGAAACAATTTTTAATGGGACTTGGCTACAGCCTTGCATGCCATAGATGCATCGATACATACTGTAGAAATTTTTGAACGCCCCCTTCCCGAAATTAAACCTTAGCTACGGCCTTGCCACTGCGCCACCGAAGGGTAGTGAACCTGCATTTTTCCTCGAAAAATTGTAGGTCCATCTCTTAAGGTTAGGGGAACCTTTACTGAATTACCGCAGTTAATCGGTAAGCGTGTCTTGTATCGTTGGGAGCCCTACCTTTATTAAAAACTTGCTAGCTGAAGGTTACCTTTGTGTCAGTGTAGGGCCTTAACCTTATTTTTTTAAGAGGGTACTGTACTTTTTCAAAAAAAAAATTTTTTTTTGAAGATGTGCTTTCCGGTTTTTTTTTCTATAGTAATTACAGCATAATCGTAAGCATAATATATAATCGAAACTACTTTTTGTTAATTTGTTTTTTTTTGTTTTAATTCAAAACATGTGAAAAAGTTCGAAAAATTAATATCCATCATTTTTTATGTAACTCAAGATATTATTTGACTATTGATAAAATAATTTTTTTTTTATAAATAAGAATATAAAAAAAGTTTGTCTTTAGGAAATTTTGGTAACTTGTTTAGAGAAAATATGAAAAATATAATAATTTCAAACTTTGGCGCCGTCATTTTTTGTATTATAATTCACATTTCAGTGTTTAATATATATATGTAAATTCTGCGAAGAAAAATTAAAGAAAATTTTACCAACAACTCATGTTGAAAGTTTCTAATATTTATCTTAAATGGTTTTGAAGATAAAATTGAAATCGTAACATTTAAGAAACTTCAGTTTGAGAAAAACGCATTTAAAATTTGTCGAGTACAACGTCGATTCTTGTTACAACTTTACAATAATTGCCATTTTAAGGAGATTTAAGTGCCTCAGGAAAAATTCAAAAACACTACTGCATCCAGAAGAACATACAATTTTTTCATGGAAAAAATGAAAAATCTATTTTTTGAACCAAAAGTGGTACCAGAACCACTAGAAGAAGAAGGAGGAGGAGGAGGAGGAAGAGTTGTTTTAGCTTGGGTAAGATATTAGTGAGTTTGTGTGTAAACCACCCTCTAAGGGACGTTTACACACAAAGTTTTATGGTACGTTTTGCCTGATAGGACAAATCCTATTATGTAAAACGTTGTGTTTAAATATCAAAACGCACGTTTTATCAGATAAGAATGAAGTCCAAATGTCAGATAGGAGATCTGATGGGAAGAAGCATAATTTTACGAGAACTGCTACGACTTTTGCTACGTTTTGGCTACTTTTAGCTACTTAGAACAGTAGTTCCCAACTGATGGTCCGCGAAGGAGTTCCAAGTGGTCCGTGAGAGGGGTCATTATTTAAAACAAATTATTGAAATAAATACTTATACAAATTATTATTTTAAATATTAAAATAATATCGTTTGAGTTTGAGAGAACAATTTATGTATAGATGTTTATTGACAGTATATTTAAACAAGGACATGGACGAGTGAAGAAATACAGAAAAGGATTTGAAAAGGAAGTCTAAATATAGGGAAAATAAATTTAAGAGGGAGGTTTTGCATAAACATTTCGAATGCCTTGCGAAAAGGGTGGTTAACAGAATACCCACGGGAATCAGGAAAGAGGACTGAGTGGGCAGATTTAAAGTCGAGGTGAAAAAGTAGATGTATAAAAATGATTTGCTTCAGAAAAAAGTTTTCGACATTCAGAAGTAATGAGATGAAGTAAAAAAACATAAGATAATAGGCTATAATCCATTAGGATCAACGATTATAATATGTCTCAAAGGGTTCTCTTGGGACCTTGCTTAGAATGTGTACTGCTTTAACAGTGGTTTTGATAAATATTATTATTTTGAGATTATTGGTTGATAAATTTTTATGTCACGTAATGTAACTGTATTTTTTGTATACGTTTATGTTGAATGGTATTGCGAACTACTAGTGTACAGTGAACAATAAATGTTTTTCCCTCTTTCTTTCTCTCTCTCTTTTTCAAATATAAAAATGAAATTGATGGTATATTTGTAGTATTTTGCCCCCTTCCTCTTGAAGAAAAGCTGGCTACGCTCTTACATGTAGGGACTTTTGGTGAAATATAGGGACTTTAAATTGATGCCAGTAGGGATTTCACCTTGACAGCACTGTTTTGTTTGGCTTTACTGTTGGCAACACTGCTTTGTTTACTTCTATACATTTACATCTGAAGCCGCGGCTTTCATAGTGAGTCAACAGTTTTACTAGTTGCGTGCAATAATTTTAGACCTTGTTTTGATATTTTTTTAATTACATTTAAAATGCCACCAAAGAGGAAATATGATAGTAGTTATATTAGGTTTGGATTCATGTGGACATCAGAGGCGCAGCCTGGTGAGTTGTAACTCCCATCGCAATGAAATTTTGTATATTTAACATAGGAATATATGAATTGTAACTCTGTAACCTCTCCCATTAAGACTATAACCCCTTATGAACTTTCTGCCTACGCCACTGATGGACATAGAAGTTAACAAGGAAATAAGACCACAATGCGTGATCTGTGGTACAGTATTATGGTACAGCACCCAAGTTTTATTAATCGTCCTCAAGAATTTTTTGAAGAGAAGAGAGAAAACTTTAAAAAAATGAAACTAGGAACAAGCAATTCAATGTTTGAAACTTCCAAGAAGGCGGTCTCTGCATCTTTCGAGATCTCGCGATTGATTGCATTGTCTAAAAAAAACACCATACTGACGGAGAAACTTCAATAAAACTATGTATTTTAAACGCCACTGAAGAGGTTTTGGGCAAGGAAGTTGCAAGAAAAGTGTGAGATGTTTCATTATCAAACAACATTGGGGGGGCTAGAATTGCGAAAATGTCAGGAGATATTGAAGAACAGCTCGTGAGTTGCATAAAAAAGTATCCCTATTTTGTTCTCCGATGCTATGAGAGTACAGACATTTCAAATAGTCCCCAATTACTAGCGTTTGTTCGATTTTTAAGTGATCAACAAGATCCAAGAAGAAATGTTTCTGTCAAAAGAACTGGAAACTACAACAAAAGGGAAGGATGTCATGTAAATCATTTCAGATTATTTCGAGAAGCATGAACTCAAATGGGAAGATTTTGTACTGATGGTGCTTCCGCCGTGCTGAGACCACATTTGGGCTTGGCCACATTGGTGCAAGAGAAGAATCCTGCTATTATAGCTATGCATTGCATCATTCACCATCCGGCATTGGCGTCAAAAACGTTGCCCGATGGCTTATGTATTACATTAAAAGTTGCCTTCAGGTTAGTTTTGCTAAAGATAGTGCTCTGAATGCACCTATGTTCAAAAAAGTGTGTGCCCAAATAGGTGCAGACCATGATAATTTATTATATCACACTGAGGATAGCTGGCTGCAGAAAGGCAATACGTTGGCACGATTGTTTGAACTTAGAGAGGAGTTAGAGGTGTTCTTGATCGAAAAAGAAATGAAACATTTGCATGAGCAATTATGTGAACTAAAATTTGAAATTTAACTTCCTTATCTTGCGCATTTCAACTAACTTAATTTGCAGCTATAGGGTTCTGGAATTCAAAAACTGAAAGACACGGCAAATATATTTATTTATCTTTGAAGATAAATTACGGGAATTTCTATGCAAAGTAGATCTCTGGTTTTGTAAATTGCAAAAACGTAATTATTCTGCTTTTCCTGTCCTTAAAACTCTTGTTCATCTGGATGTTACAAAGAATACACTAACGAGCTCTAAGTCGAATTTCTAACTCACTTGCAGAAGCTAAATAAAGAATTCACTTGGTGTTTTCCTGAGTATGCGACAGTCGACTTCGATGATGCTAAGAGATTAATAATTAATCCATTCACTATCAATGCCAAAGGCGTTCCTAATGAAAAACAAGAAGAACACATTGAACTTCAGAATGATAGCAATTTAAAAGATTCGTTTGAATCTGGTATAACCATTGAAGAGTTTTGATGCAAAAGGGCCACGAGTTATCCTAACATCCTGCGAATAGCCTTATGCTTCCTTATGGTTTTCTTAACCACGTACTTATGTGAGCAAAGTTTAAATGCATTGCTAACCATGGAAAACAAAGAAATCGACTAAATCCATGTGATGATATGCGGGTTGCTTTGACCAAAAGTATCTGCTCAAGAATCTGGTCAAGGAACAAGGTCAAGAATCTGGTCAAGGAACAAGGGCCAATAAATCATATTAACACTGGAACAGATTTTTTTTTCAAAAATACGTTCTGAATGTTTAATATTATCATTACATTTTTTCTTCTGTTTTTTATTATTTCCTTTTTACCAAAGAACGATTTTACAAACACCTTTATCCCAAAAAAGACCCGGCTCTCTTTTTTTTATTAAGGTCTTGAAGTCCATTCGTGAATATTTTTTAAAGTGGTCCGCGGTTTAAATTGAGTTGGGAATTCTTATGTTAGACGGAACGACTTGGGAAGTGCGACCCAGTGGACAATAAAATTTTAATTATTCCTGCCACACGGGGCCTCTGGTCAAATGGTGGAACTATTGAAATCATTGGTTCGTGCTTCCTAGTTCGTTCCATCTGAATCTAGGTTTAGTTTATTTTAGCAGGCGAAACCTTAAAAAAGAGAATTGACTGACTTTAAAAACATCGTTTTGGACACAAATTAACATCGTTTTGAACATAAATTAACATCGTTTTGGACCTAAATTTGAAATCGTTTTGGACCTAAATTAACACCGTTTCGGACCTAAATTAACATCATTTTGGACCTAAATTAAGATTGTTCCTGATTGTTGGTAGGACACTGTCTTTACTCTAAACTAACATGGTCGTTAACCTAAAGCATGCGTCTTCAGCCTATGGCCCACGGGCCACATGTGGCCCGCCAACATGTTTTTGCGGCCTGCTGGCTCATGAAAAATACTATTTTACCCAAAATAAAGCCTCCTGATCCCCTTTGAGTCTTAAACCTATATATTTCATTTTGTTCCCATTTTCAAATTTCGTAATAAATATCTTAAACGCTGAGGAACTTCAGTAACGCGCAGTCAATCGCGTTTTACTTTAGTTTTCCTGGGTATATGAGCATTAGAGGTAACTTTAATGATTTGCAGTGTAACAGTGATTTTAAAATAAAATTCAGCTTACGACTCACTGAATTAGATTTTAAATATGTCGATAAGATCAGTTTCCCAACCATCCGACAACATGATCTGAAAATGGTGTCACTATTCGGAATCACTTACATTCTTTTCAAGAATCAAGTTAATAAATCAAAAGCTAGGACCAGAATAACTGACGTACACTCTTAAGGTTGCGACATCAAAAATAAGACCTGATATTAACAGACCTGTTTAAAATAAGCAAAAAATTTCACTAAAAAGTTTGATTTCATCTCACATATTAGTATCTAAAAGTATTGTAAATGTTTTTTGCTTCCATACGTATTTTATATTGTAATATATACAGGGTTCCTAGTAAAGTCCTAATGCGGCTAATAACTTTTGAATGCACTATTAGTTGATATGAGCGGCAGCGCCCCTGGTGGCGAATTGAGGAAGTTAAAAATTTTATTTCGAAAAATAATAAAGATAAGTAAATATTTTCAATGAGAAATTTGTAGAGCATCCTACAGTTAGTAAGCAAAACATACGGCTTACATGCACTATGTACACGTACTGCCACAAAGTAAGGTGTTCCGAATGTTTCAGTACATCGCTTTCAATTGATGCTTTCTGATAGCTTAAAAGTTGAGTTGAAGTTCTTATAGGAGAGAGAGATCATGGTTTCTTTTCTTTAAGAATTTCAACCCAACCTCTAAAGCTCTAGAAAGCATTAACTGAAAGCTATGCATTGAAACATCCGGAACACCTCACTTTGTGACAGTACGTGCACATACGGAATGTGAGCCGTATTTCTTTTTTTACTAACTGAAGGATGCTCTACAACTTTCTAATTGAAAATATTTCTCTATCTTTATTATTTTTCGAAATAAAATTTTTAACTTCCTCAATTCGCCACCAGGGGCGCTGCTGTTCATCTCATCTGATAGTGCATAGTCATTTTACTTCCCAATACCTAACTTTGGTTGCAATATCTGTCTTGGTTCAATGATTATTGGCAGCATTCTGACTTTATTAGGAATCCTGTATATTGTCCCAGGGGCAGATCCAGAAAATATTTTCGGGGGCTTCGAAACCAATATAAGAAACTAAGTAAAAGTGGCAACAAAGGAGGATTCGTGTCACCTATGCCGCCATCCCCCGATCCGCACATTTTAGTCTTAATATTGCCAATAAAGCAGTGAAGCCTGTGAGCCAGCAAGAATGAGAAAAACTGGCCTTTGGACTGAAAAAGGTTGGACTCCTGACCTAAATTAACATTGCTTTAGATTTAAACTAACGTTGATTTGGACATAAGGTAACATTGTTCTGAACCTAAACTGACATTATTTTAAACCCGAGCTAACATCGTTTTGGACCTAATTAATACCACCTGGGATCTAACCATTGTTTTAAATCAAAATGAACGTTGTTTTCAATTTAAACTAACGTCTAATCTAACGTTGAATCTAAAAAAACAATGGTGTCCGGCCAAATTCAGTTTTAAACTTCTCTGACTTTTCCATTTTTAATCCATCATAGATCTTAATCAATTTCCAGTCGCTAATTATAGCAAATACATTTCCATGCCCGTATCAGAGGGGGGGGTGGAGGATCTTAGGGACCGGTTCCCCCCGAAATTAAATTTTTAATGGGACTTGGCTACGGACTTGCATGCTGTAATTGTATCGATACATGCTGTAAAAATTTATGAACCCCCGAAATTAAATCTTGGCTACGGTCTTGCACATTACAACTCATTAAAATTTGCATAATCAGAACAAGTTTCAAGACCTTAAAATCCACTAACAGAAAACCGTTTATAATTCGATTAGTGAATTTACGAACACAACGATTGTATTTAAAAATAAATACATTTGTTTACATTAAAAACTTACATTAATTAAATATTTACAATAATGTTTTTACCTAGCCCCTTCAAGTTCGTTATAAACGTGTTGAATTAAATTAATTAATTCATTATTTTAGCAGCTAGAGTTGCATCTTTTATTCCACTTAAAAAGTATGTATGAAAAAAAATACATAAAAAAAGAAGACAGGCAAGATCATAAGGTAATTTAGTTAGACCACTATTTCTTTATGCTTTAGTCATAGACGTAATTTGGGGGGGGGGCAAGTACCCCTCCAGTTCTTTTAGCGCATAGGCAAAAGTATGGTTTCGCCCCCCATTGTTGGAGCCCTTTTATGCTCAGGTTTTTGCCCCCCTCCCTCTAGTTTAAACCCCCCCAAATTATGCTTATGGCTTTAGTTACGTTTGGCAGACATTCTCACTAAAAAATATGGGCTTAATAATTTCTATAGATCGTTCTTTTTTTTATGAAAAAATGTCATTTTCTTGGAGGAAGTTAAGCAAACATATATGAGTTTTTAAAATTTTCAATAGGCAATGCGGTACAAAACGATGAAAAGAACAGTTCAGGAAAATTATTTTAATAAGCTATTTATTATAACAATGAATTTCAAATTTCCCTGACTTAGGCATTTCCACTTCAACTTTCTGACTTTTTCAGTCAATAAAAACTGCTTTGATTTTTCCAGACGGTCAGACACCCTGAAAACACTGTCTTGGACTTAAATAAGCACTGCCTTCGATCTAATAAATACTGCCTTGAAACAAAACTAGTATTATTTCGGATCTAAATGAACACTTTTTAACTTAAACTAACGTTGTTTTTGGCCTAACCTAACATTCTGGATTTATAACGCAAAACGCCTTTTAATTTTCAAAAATTTAAATTCACAAGTACAAATGAAAGACGGATAACACGCCTTTTCCGATCTTAAGTATTTTTGGAATCACTCTTGACACTTTTTGGCGGGACACAGTTTGAGAAACACTCGTTTAGTACCTGTTTAGCGGAGACTATCCAGTCACGGCAAGATGCTGGCAGCCTTTAATGGCTATTCTAAAAACCGTTATATGGGTCAGAAATCACTAGATTAGCATCGCTTACCTTTAGGGACATTTTCGCCTTGAAACAGCAATATCCGCTAGCGCCCATCGGCGAAAGTAAAACCACGAATTTGGAAAAGCGCTTTCAAAACGCACAGCCTGTTCAATACGTTGCTCATGTAACTGGGTTGTTCTAGCCGTCGACAGTGTCACTCCGGATATAGCGACAATTACAGATATGCGCCACATCCGCCTTTGAAACAGAATTTTACGCCAGAGACTTCCTTCTAGAACAGTTGTTCAAATTCGCTGTTCAACGTCGATTTTTATTTTGTACATTGATGCTTCCGTGCTTTCTTTTCTCGTTTTCATTTCCTCGTTCTCAGTGAATGTATTAGAGATTTTGACTTTTTCGAACTGCAGATGATACAGGAAAGAATGAGAGAGGTGAAGAATAGTGTTTACAACTTGTGCATCAACCAGGGCCGGCGCAAGAAAATTTGCCGCCATAGTCAAACGACGTGTGCGCTCCCCCTCCCCAGTAAAAGAATGACTCCCCACGCAACAATTGCAAAGAGAAAAAATAGAGCACCTTCCCCACTATCGTTATAGCTCCGGTTATAACGACGTACGATAATCACAGCTTATTTCATAACACAAAAGTAAATGATCAAAAGCATAGAAATAGTCTAGTATTTTGTCGTTCAAGGAGAACATTGTAATTCTCAATGTTTGTACAAAGGTGTCGAAAAGAGCACCCTCCACGCCCCTAATACCGCAGAGGTACTACTCTAACCACTGAAAGTTGTAGCGGTAATGGGGAAATGTTATCCAGATTTACGCAAATGTGTTGATGTAAAAAAGTAAGAAATTGAGGGTATGGTAAAAAACGTATAAGAGAGATATGTATAAAGAATAGTAAATATTGTTAAATGCATTCCCTCGAAAATAATCTGTTCATTTCCATTTATTTATTATCAAGTTTATCTCAATCACCGTACAGTATTATGTACCTTAAAAAAAAGATCTGTCATAGTGTCGTCCTAGGCGGGCGCCTAGTTCGCCTATATAGTTGCGCCGGGCCTAGCATACTCGCAAAAAGTATACTTGTCATGCAATATTGATTGTGGAGTTAAACTTGGTGTTTGAGAGATGTGAATTTTATGTTTTAATCCAGAGATTTTCAAACCATGTATTCCGAGAAATTTTAAAACATCCAATACCTGATTATTTGTTCATAGATGCTAATCTCGTCTCCCTGAGATTTTCAAGTGAAAAAATGGCAACAAGCAACTCAACCATAGAGTATAATGGAATGGTGATCAACTATTCTTAAGAACGCAATAAACTAGAAAGCCAACTGGGCCAGCAGTTCAAAAAGATTATTCGCCGGTACATCCGAGAAGACTGAGACGTGCTGATTATATGGATACTGCTAAGAATATTGCTTATTATTAATATTTTGTAGATCAATCAAAAGTATACTTAGTTTTATTTATTGTTGCCCTTACATTTTTATTTTTTTTATCAGATCGGCGGAAATTTTTCGGTGTGTCGCAGAATATTAGTAATTAGTTTTGGTGTGTCGTGAAAAAGGTCGAAAATCGCTGCTCTGATCAGCTGGTTTGGAACCCCGAGATTAGGTGGATAGTTTAACAGAATCTTTGGTACACATACTACATTTACAAACGTCCGGGCATTGACCACTCTACATTAAGCTGGAGCTGAGGGAAGTTATAGGTCTCAAACAAGACCCTGATGTTGAGCGGAACTGTGAGGTCAAGCAATTCACAAGAATGAGAGAGTTCGTCTCTTAATAGAGGGTATGCTTTTCACTGTAGAAAAGAGCTGATCCATCGTTCCAACCTCTCTCTCGGTGTATTGCGTGCAGAGTGTTGTTTGTGCTTTTCCTGTTCGGAAAAGTAGGTCATTGGTGCAGAATGTGCCTAACCTGTGACAATGGAATCTTGTGTTGATGTTACGAGGAGTTGAACTGCGTAGAAAGAATGGCTTTCTTGGAATCGGGTGAAGGGCTGGATGGCGACTGAGACTTTAGTGTATTTTTCCTGGGCGAATTTGAGTTTGATTTTGAATCCGGACAGACTAAGTCTGTGTGACGAAGGTGTGTTGCACTGCCTTGAGCTACGCAGTGCACTGTGAGTAAAATAATCAGTCACGTCATTGTCGGTGCGTCCTTCCTCCGTGGCCGGGTATCCAGCAGAAGCTTATGGATTCATGGCGGAGGACGTATTGTGTGGAGGTGATCAAAATGTTCTGGATAATTGGCATGCGAGTCTATCGACAATACCAACGGCTAATATTATTATAGTTGAAAATTCTCAATATTAGATCGCGTTTGCCGTTGGTACTATAGCAATTAATATTAATAGCAATATCCGCTTCTCTCAGTTGAGAGGCCTTAGTTCGTCGTTGAACCGCTTGAAGGCGGAAGCGGCAATGCATTCTCCATGTGAAGGTAACGTGCTGTAATTAGGGGAAGCTGTTACGACAAAAGTATCATTACTTTTATTTAAGTTATTTAAACAAAGTATCGATACTTCATTAAATACCGACGAAAGTAACGACATTATGAACTACCGATATCTTTGTTTGCATGTAGTAAAGCTCGGATAGGAGAGAAATGAAATGCAAGTTTAAAAGTAAGTTTTTATTTACCAAATCTTTTCAATAGGTATATATATATTTGAAAAAAAATTCAATTGAATAAAAATTTTAATTTAACAATAAATAAACGGCTTAATGGTTGCACATTCTATTGATCAATGGAAGTAAAAATCATACAAATTTTTATTGTGGATTTATCTTATAAAACGTTATAGTACGTGAGTACTCCTGAGAATTGCGGTGAGATATTTGTTATGCAAAGATCAATTAATGCTCGAGAACTCGCTGTATTCTCACACATTATTTAAAAATAACTATTTTGAAGTTTGCTTTTATTATTTTAGGTAAATGGTTTTCTATCCTCTTAATTTATCAGAAGATTACTAGCTAATGACAAAGTCTTGACATATATAAAGTTCGATTGTAATTTACACTAATACCCTAAACTTTCTTAGTTATCGATCTTGATATAATTTCTGATTTTGCATGAAAATCACATGGTGTGATCAAATAATATACTCGGTAGACCATATAGTTCCACCAGCTCTTAGGTTTCGAGAATGGCCATAAAAATTTTGAATCTTGTTACAATTATTCATAAAAACTTTCTCTTTCATAAGTTTTTTCATAATATAGTGCAAGAACTATATCCTATCTCGAATCTGTCGCATGACCAATAACGTAGTGCTGCTTGCATGGGCACCCATATACGGGACAGGGAGGGGCTCGAGCCCCCCCATGATGTTCAAAATTTGTTTGTTTGGATTTTTTATGGCGCAAGAGCATCTGGGCTATACTGCGCCAAGTTCAAAATTTGATGTGTCCGAATCTACTATGCATTTATTTTAAAAAAATTACAGTCACATTTTAAAATAAGGTACTTTTTAGCTCATTACTAATTGTCAACCAGTATTAATTATTTTTGTAGCGTTTTGGGATCTTGTACATTCCCTAAAATTCTCGACAGCTTTTAGATGGAAGTTATTTTTCTCAGTCCCCATGCCCCACCCAGATATACTCGTTTATGTTTCAGCCCCACCCAGCAGAATCCTCGTATGAGCGCCCATTTGTTTGGTAAAAAAAAAAAAAAGGATTATCAATTAACTTTTTGAATTAGTATTTATTGGTCAACACAATAAAAGTGACGATTTTAAATTAGTATGAAATAACCTTATTTGCTAGATTAGTGTTTCTCAACCGCTATGACTTGGCATCAATTATCCCGGTCGCGAGAGATTCTCCTGGAAAATGTCTTTAGTTTCATAAGATTTTATGAATAAATGTTACTCACGTATATTTCTCACGCTAGAATATTTATTCATGAGAATATTCTCACGATAGAATATTTATATGAGATATTTTTATAGATCACGATATATTTATTCATGAGAATATTCTCTCGATAAGGAGAATATTCTCACGATAGAATATTTATTCATGAGAATATCTCTCACGATAGAATATTCTTAGATATCGACGGTAATACCTCACGATAGAATATTTACATAGAATATTCTCACGATATATTTATTCTCTCACGATAGAATATTTATTCATGAGAATATTCTCATATAGATATCTCGAATATTTATTCATGAGATATTCCTCACGATAGAATAGTTTATTGAGTATTCTCACGATAGAATATTTATTCATGAGAATATTCTCAGATATAGAATATTCATTATTCATGAGAATTGGCTACGATAGAATATTCATTCATGAGAATATACGATAGTGTTTTATCATGAGAATATTCTCACGATAGAATATTTATTCATGAGAATATTCTCACGATAGAATATTTATTCATGAGAATATTCTCACGATAGAATATTCACATATCATGAGGATAGAATATTTATTCATGAGAATATTCTCAATGATAGAATATTCTCAATGATGAATATTCTGACTGTAGTGAATATGATATATGTACAGAAAGTGTTTGGTCACTAGTACTTTCAATTATTACAGCTTAGTCTGCTTTCGGACGCATTCGACTGAATGAATTTGATTTATGAATTTTAAATATATGAGTATTCATGAATAATTGAGAATTTTCGGACTTTGAAATTTTTAGCATTCGAGAGTCTATACTTCCATTATGAGCTATAAATTAAAAGTCCCTGCAAAGCCGATTACAACAATGCGCGGTGCATCCCCGTTCTTAAAGTTAAACGAACCAACACCTGTGTTGCAACTGCCAATGAGCAGTAAGAAGAAAGTGTACCAGGAAAGGATGTATTGATAGAAGGAGTGCACTGATACTCTTTAATTAATTCGTACTTGTGATAGTTTAATGAATGAATTTTTAAAAATAGAAGGTATTTAAATTTGTCGAGAGCCGGCCCTCGTCTTATAAAAAAGAGAATTTACCGGGCCACTCGCGATGATAAAAATGAATTTTCCGGCCCGCGGCTCCTAAACTGAAAAATACTAATCTAGAGAATTGAAATTGACTTGGTAAAGCAAAATTTCAGAATAAATAAAAAAGCATCAATTCAAAGGTCCGCACTAGTTACAATGCTAGTGGAACCATACATTTTTTATAACACGTATATATTAAAGGAAAGAATGTTGTTTAAAAATAAATATAGTCTATATTTTGCTCCGAAATTGTTTATTTAAAATTTTACAAGTGTTTGAAAATAAGTTTTGTTTGATGTAATTTGCATTATTCTGCCTTGAAGTTTTATCTCATAGTACTTCTTTGACAGCACTAGTCATATCGAACAATATTTTGTTATTTGAGCCCTGCCAAGCCCTAGAAAAAAAAAAGCAATCGCTAGGACAAATGGCCGTCGGTTAAGAGCGTTTCGGATAAAAGGTGGTCGGATAACAGAGGTTACTTTTCTCTCTCTGCTCTATTTGCATGCATTCTACACGTGTTTATTCCTTTCACTTTATGGTGGCACAGAGTGGCACCATAAAATGGCACAACTGATTTGCACACACGCGTAAACATCTATTACGGGCTAACTCGTTTATGGCGAGATCTCCATCTTTAATGCACGCTCTTGCGTATTCTGTAGATTAAGTCGTCCTTGTATTTTAGCTAGTTCCGCATAAGTTAATCGCCAATTTCCGATTCAGACTTGTTTTTAACTACTGCATTGCCAATATCATAATTTCGAAACAAGCGGAAGTATGTTAATAAATATAAAACAATAATGAAGTAAAGATAATGGTCGCAAAAACGATTCCTTTGGTGTAACAGTAAAATTATTTCTCCTGTTCCTTTATCATGGAATCCCGCCTTTTACAGGAAAGCCTGTTGTTTCAAATCAGCGGCAAAAGATGGGTTTTGAAAAAAATCAATGAACCTGCTATTCCTACGATTAGGGACAAACAAGCGTCCCGAAATAGCAGGTGGTGCGACCATGGCAATTTTAAGGGAATGTTGTCTTCCCAGCTTGAATTCGTAAGCAGGGCCGCTCCTGGTGGGGGTGCGAAAGGTGCTTCCGCACCGACCAAACCCAGGAGCTGCAGTTTATTAATTATCATATTGTCTTTAATATTTGGATCAAAAATGGCATTTGGGCCTTCATTTTATTTTGTGAAAATAGGAATTAAGAAGTATTTCTCCCTAAAAACTATTTATGTACAGTATAAAAGTAAACACTGGGCATGTAAAATTCATAATTAGATAATGAATTAATAATAACAGTGAAATATTGCTTTGGCACTTGGACGACCAACATTCCAGGATTGGCCCTGTTAAATTTGGCCAACCTCTCTATCCCAGATCCTGATCTTTTAATAATTGTATTTTTAATCTTTTCTCAAATTCCCTCTTTTTTTTATACCCCCATAGTAATTTATATAGTTCTTACGGTTTTTATTTTTATTAAACCCATAGTAATTTATATAGCTCTTACAGATTTTATTTATACTCATTCCCCTTTTCTTGTACTTTTGACATTTAATTTCTCCTCGAACTATCTACTTCCTTGATATTTAATTTTATTCTTTCATAGACCATGTTCAATATTTTAAATGCATTTATTTCCTTTATATTCAATATATTATTTTTAGGTTTTATTTCATGTAATGATTTATTTATAAATTAAACTATTTTTTTTTAAAACTCTATTTATAATCGATTTAAACATACTTCTTTGTTCTTTGTTAATATATACTCATACACTATTTCCATAATTTAAGTGATTGTAAATTAGTGAGTAACGTAGGTTGATTTTTATGTTATATGGTCATCATCATCATCATCATCATATTCAACCATTATCTATCCACTGCTATATTATATGGTATAAGTACAGTACAACTTCTTTTAACGGACAGTTCCGAATAGCGGACGTCCCTTAATAACGGACACTTTTTAATTCCCCGGCAAATTTACATTGAATCATATGGAGGTTTTACTTCTAAATAGCGGACATTCTAAATAACGGATGCGGACACGAAAAAATTAAAATTAATGGACAATGCAAAAAATGAATTTTTGTACTCTAAATTGTAAACAGATATTGTAGATCGTTAAAACACGACGAATGAGCTGCCGCCACGGGGTGGGGGGGGCGCAGAACATTTCGAAGCACCCTTTTCATTTTTCCAATTTACAAAAGGGGGCGAGTGGGTTCCGTTTTAAAAGAAATGCTTTCCATGAAGTCGAACAACAACTTCAGCAAATTTGTGATTCACAGATAACCATTCTCCTACGCAGCAGGCACTTTCAATAATGCTGTCTTTCAATAGATAAGAGCACTCCCCTCCCCCTCTCATTTAAAACATCAAGACTGAAGAGACGAGAATCTAGTCTAACGTAAGTGACGCCGACGTCCGTATGCAGCTTTCTGCAGAAGTCCTTTAGAATTTGCATATGCCGGTTGCAGTAGGGTTCGCTGTTTTGATTTGAGAACAAAATGTCGGAAAACGTAAACGCTTATCCTTAAGAGAGAAAGTCGATGTTATAAATTTAAAAGAAGCTGAAAAATTAAGTGCGCGTGATTTAGCGGAAATGTTGGGCATTGGGAAAACTCAAGTATGTGGAATTTTAAAACGGAATGATGAACTTTTAAAATGTTGGGCCGAAAATGGTAAACAAGAGACCAAAAGAGTTTTCCCTAAAACAGAAGGATTAGCTGTGGATACCTTAACATTTGAATGGTTTAGCCGTGCTAGGTTGAAGAACATTCCTTTGTCTGGAACTTTAATTCTAGAGAAAGCACTAGAAACTGCTCAAAGAAAGGGACTTTCTGATTTCAAGGCTTCGGGTGGCTAGCTAGATAAATTTCGAGCCCGACACATTATTTCTTATAAAAATGTATGCGGTGAAAACTCGTCTGTTGACAACGAAATTGTTTTTGACTGGAAAATGAAAGTTAAGGATGGTTGCAAAGGTTATGATGATAAGAACATTTTCAACTGTGATGAATCTGGCCTCTTCTTTCGAGCTCTTCCGAACAAAAGTATGTTTAAAAAGCGAAAATTGCAGTGGAGGAAAGATTTCCAAAGAAAGGCTAATTGTTATGTTATGTGTGAATATGATAGGTGAATTTGAAAGCTCTCTGATCATAGGTAAAGCTATGAAACCACGATGTTTTAAAGGGTTAATGTTAATGCATTGGACGTACAATGTCGGGCAAATAAAAAATCGCGGATGAACAAAGATTTAATGATTGAGTGGTTGTTAGGCTTTGATAGAAAAATGCAGAGGGAAAAAAGAAAAGTGATTTTAATTTTAGATAATGCTTCTTCTCATCCTGACATTGCTTTGGAAAATGTCAAATTAATTTTTCTTCCTCCAAACACGACTTCTGTTGGCCAGCTCTTGGACCAAGGCATAATTAAATGCTCCGAAACTTGCTACCGTCAGTGCATTGTAAGACACCTTTTAGCAAAAATGGAAGACACCAAGCTCTCTTTCAAGCAGTGTAAGTATCTTAGACGCAATACTGTGGATTTGCTCTTCAGTAAAAAATCGCAGCTGCAACTATGGGTCCTTGTTTTGTAAAAGCAGGAATTTCCATCACCAACAAAGCCACTACAGAAACTGTTGATGATGACATTATGAAAATCTTCCTTGAATCTTATGAAGATTACACGTTAATAGGTGAACAATTAGCGGCTGAAAAATCAATCCGCTAATGTTGATGACCTAATTGATGATATCAGAAACTGCAATAGAGAGCTGGATAAGGAGTTAGAAACTGGGAAAGCGACGAAAATGCTATGCTAATACAGGCCTGCACAAAAGTTTAGACACAACACAAATTTGAGTATAACAAAATACTATTAAAACTGAAGAAGTAGGAACTTTAATATTACGAAGTATGAACACATGTAATATGCAAATTAAAAATTTGAGAACAGAAATCACATCAGTAGCGAACTTGCTGCAATATATAACTTAAAATAAGTAAAATATGTGGCACAAAAGTTTAGGCACAAACATAAATTTTAGCACTTGCATAAGGAAATGAACAATTTTAATAATCAATGTAGCCACCATTACTTCGTATTAGATTAAATACGCGGTCGTTCATTGAAAGCACAAGATTTTGAAAGGTTTCTGGTTCAAAATTAAACCACGCTTCTTCTATAGCCTTTTTAAGTTCTAAAACGGACGGATATTGCTTTCCATTGGCATACACAACATTCGTTAGTATGCCCCATACATTTTCGATGGGATTACAGTCAGGACTAAGAGCAGGCCAATCGAGAACTGTAATATTTTTAGCGCTCATCCATTCTTTTGTTGACCTGGATGTGTGGATGGACGCATTATCTTGTTGGAAAACCCAGTTTCGTCCACATAAAAGTTCGCCAAAAGGTAATAGGTGACTTTCAAGAGTTGCCTGGTATGCCTTGGAATCTTGTTTTCCATTCAAAAACGCCAAAGAAGTCTGTCCATTGAAGCTAAAGGCTCCCCAAACCATGACTGAACCTCCTCCTTGACGTCTGCTGAACCGACTTAAGGGGCGTTTTCGAAGATCGTGCCAGTAGTGCGAAAGGCCATCGGGACCATCTAAGTTCCACTTTTTTTCATCACTAAATAACACCTGCAGCCATTCGTCACTGTATGATATGTGCTGCCTTGCCCATTGTAGTCGTGCTTGTTTATGATGTAATTGCAAGCAGGGCTTGCGGCGCATTTTTGCATATCTCAAATGCCTGCATTCTACAATCCTTCTACGTATGGTTTCTCTTGACACTCGCATTGCTAACGTGTTTTTTATTTGATTTGCAGACAGGCTTTCATTTGAAGCCAATCTTCGTATTTGTCTATCATCCCGAATGCTGGTCACTCGAGGCCTCCCAGATCGTGATTTTGGTTGATACTGATCACCCCGGGATAACACTCGATAAATGCCTCGCTTTGAACGGTTCAATGCAACAGAAATTTGAGTAACAGATTTACCTTTAGTTTTCAGCCTCCAAATCTTCAAAATCTCGTCATTCGTAAATTGCTTTGACTTCGGCATCGTTCTAAGCATTCTAAATTATTTCAGGCCTTATATAACAACTCTGGGAAACGCCCCTTCGATCACTTGGGAACTTCGCGCCGTTAATTTGCATAAATCTGACATATGTGCCTAAACATTTGTGGCATGCAGATTCCAATATTACGGTGTTGGGATATTTTGTTTCAGTACTTTTGGTAATCTTTTAAGTTGCACAATTTATTATTGGTTCTAGGATTATTTAGATACAATATCGGCGAAGTTCAATGCAAATTCTCGCTTTTATTTATAATTTGCCTCTGTGTCTAAACTTTTGTGCAGGCCTGTAGTATCTAACAAAGAATTCATTGAATGCATTAGTAAATTAAAAAATTATTTTTTACAAGAGAATGATCCAGATAGTCTAAAAAACGCATCTGAATTAGGAATTCACGTGGAAGGGAAAATTGTAAAAATGTATAAAAAGCAAACCAAAATTTCAGACTTTTCTTTTCAAAATAAATTTGTAATGCTGTACAATTAAATGAAATGGATAATTAAACAGAGAGATCGTTGTAAAAGGTGAGTGTTATTTATAAGCGTAATATGTACTGCTAATATATATATATATTTACTATAGTTAATTAAACCAACTAAATAAATGTTAAATTTCACCTGAAAATTTTTACGTATTTTTATTTTTTTCCCAATAATGGACACTTCTTAAAAACGTACACTTTTCCGTTCCCCGTCAGTGTCCACTATTGAGAAGTTTCACTGTATATATATATACACCGTTTTTTTGAAGTATAGGTGACGCCATTAAATGAAAAAACGAAGTGTAAAATATAAAAAATATAGTACAAAATGTAAAAAATAGCACGTTAAATGTAAAATGAAAGGCGAAAAGTCCGTACTTTTATTTTCTGAATTTCACTTTAGAGAAAAATTTATTATTTTGTCTATCTTTATGAAAATTCTTGTTTTTTCATACAAATTTTCCAATCTACGCGTGAATTTTCTTACAAGTTTTGACAGTCAATTAATAAAATGAACAAGTAAATTATAAATTATTTAATTGAACACACAAAATGGATGAAAAATTAATTAATTATTTAATTAATTCCAGGAAGAAGGCTTTATTGAATGGTCCATATAAGTTTCTGTTGGAGATACTTTCCAAATATTCGAAGTGCTTTTGAACTTAAAATGGTTGCTTCAAAAATAAACATCTAACATTCTAATTAGAATTTTGCAAACGTCCATTCATTTCCAAATACATGAAATAGAAAAGAACTAGTTTAATTATAAAAGCATCGTTATTTACCATATCTTTTGACTTCTAGAAATTTAATATCCGGACCAATAAATAACATTTTGTACTTTCGTTATTCCCGATTATTTTTTATTTATTTTATTTTATTTATTTTGTGCCTTTTATGCACTGTACATATTGGGTTCCATTAATTATTTTCGATTATTCATCGTAAACGAAAAATAAAAACTTCTGCTTCTTGATTTTTCTTGAAGTAATTCCCTTACTAAGGCAAGACGAACAATTGTTGCCAGTTGTCAAAAGTCAATTTAAATGCAAAAATTTTTCGTTTGGAAGAAAAATTGTTCTTGAAATTTTTTTAATTGAGAGTCTAAGCATTTGGAACTAAAGAAAAATGAACTTTTAAAACGAATTCCAATGGACCGATTTCTTTTAAATAACCTTTAGTCAATTTCAGAAAGACATCGATCTTTTCCTGATCTTTTTCAGGTCATTAGTGAAATGTTTGGGGCATTTCTGTGCATTTCAGTTTTCAATTATTCAAAAAACTTCCAGTTCTGTAAGATTTGAACATTTTTCAATCAAATTTTATTTGCTTATCCATTTTCAGTCGGTAGTTACATTCAAATTTAAAAAGCAAATATCGCAAACTATTATTGATTTGGGTTTAATTAAATACGTTTTAAACGAACCCAGGCAATTTAACTTAGCAGAGAAGTGATTTTTCTAATAAGCATTCATATTTTTTTAATTGCTTGTTGTTCTTTTGTAGCCCGAGGGTAAAATAATCAATGTTCGTTTGTTTACTAATGGTAACGAGGCCAATTAATATATTCGAGACAAAACTGCTAAAACAGCAACGGAGAATTAATTGCTTTAGATAATTTAAATTAGTATTATAAATCTATTAATGTACTATTCTATTAAACGTCTCCTATATTACTCATTAGTTTGTTAAGAAGGTTAAGCAATTTGGTCCGTAATGGGTGACTTCACACGCTTATGGCGTACTAATGCTTAAGGCATCAATATCGCAGGAGCCGAAGTTAAAATTAGCACATTAAATTTAAATTAATCGACATGTTAAATTTTTGTTATTTATCTGACATGCTTAGAAAATATTAAATATAATACAAGCATACCTGAACTTGCGATGTCGGGCATTTACGACGTTTTTCATTTGCCATCATACCTTGGTTTGAGACAGGTACTAAACGGTGCCAATACTTTGGTGACACGTGGCGTGCCAGCTCGGAGCCATCGAGAATGTATGGGGCCTGCTC
Organism: Dysdera silvatica; assembly: GCA_006491805.2. NCBI lineage: Eukaryota > Metazoa > Arthropoda > Arachnida > Araneae > Dysderidae > Dysdera > Dysdera silvatica. The sequence goes on along the minus strand of QLNU02015003.1, from coordinate 22,651,432 downwards.
ACGGAAAATGATGAGTCATAGATGTGGTCCGATGCTTGTTGCGTTTTCTCTCGGCGAGTGCTGGCACAGGGAGTCTCATTTCCACCAATTTGTTTTTTTATTTTTGGCTTGTAATTATGGGAAAATAAACACCCTTTCCTTCCATATTACCAGACAGATTAATAACGAATATTATAAAAGTACCGAATAGATAGATAGAATAAAAGTATGAATAAGTGAGGTAAAATGAGGGCGCAACTTGACGTTGGCAGTACTCAGGTTGATTGCTTGAAGCACTAAAACCGATATATAACTGAAAAAGGTAAAATCAAGCTAAACACAATGGCGTGGCAAGTTATTCATCACAATAAAAATATCTAGAAAACAAAAATCAATAGCAACATTTTAATTTACGGCCAACAATACAATGGAACATCAGTCACGAAAATTATTCTACTAACGTACGATTATTAGCTTATTTTTCATTCATCATATACCTGTAGGTTTTTTTTATTTTTATTTAGTATTTTATCCAGACTGTGACTTTATATATATATTATAACATTTTACATAGAAACCGAAACATAGTAAACTTTTACTACCGGGAATAAAATTTTCTGTATATACAAAAATGTAAGTATTCGTGTATTAAAGACACCGTGCATACAAAAACTTTATTTGAAACTTCATAAATTTTGTATCTGTATGGATGTGATAATATGATGAAGAAGATAATTCAAATTCATAGATTTAAGATTTTAATAATATTTAAAAGAATAAGAAGAGGGAAGTACATTGAGGTAATAAATACAGAAAACAAAACAAATGTAAATAATATTCGATCAGGGGGAACTTTAAAAATTAAAAATATAAGAACAAACGTGGGTACAGGTAAAATAAATTATTATGGTATTAAGAAGTAGAATGCATTACCGAACGAAATGAAAAATATTACATCAGAAACTGAATTTAAAAACAGATTAAGAAGACTAATTGTAAGAAATGAAACTTCTGCCAGGACAGAGAGAGAGAGAGAGAGAGGGAATTAACCTTGGGTTTTGCTACTATTCCACCGTGTGCAGGAATAACAAACCTGTAACATAGAAAATAAATAAATTATTGTACTGCAATTATAAACTCTGTATTTGTTATGAGTTTAGATTCTTTATTTCGTGTGAAAACAAAAAGTGTGCTAGTAAATATAAAGTAATAAAATTTCAACGAATTCTTTAGTGGATACGAAAACATTCTCAGAAATAATAAATTCAATTCTGTTACCATGACATCTAGCAAAATTAAAGCACTATAAAAAAACGTTACGTATTTGAATTTACTACAGGAATTTTCTCTTTTGATTCATAATTGGATTTGCACATAGGCACAAAGTATCTCCGAGGCATCTTTTTAAAAAAAAAGACAGTTTAATTTCTTAAATTTTAGGATAAAATTTAAAGATAGTAGTCAGTAGGTGCTATACTAAAAAATAAAATCTGTTGATAAATATTTTGTGCATAATCAGCTAAGATTCTGAAAAGTTTAATAAACACTTTCCATATGTATACAATATTTATTGCTCAACTGCAAAAATTTGCTATAGTTATAATTAAAGAAAAATTATCTGTTTCACAAAAATATATAATATGAATATTTTTTAAGCTACCTTACATTCTGCTGTTTAATTTAACTTACAACCATTATAATATTATATATTTTTGTATAATACATAAACATAATGAAAATTTCTCTAATGAAGACTTATAACTTTTGTTCAACAAATAGATTGAATTATTTTCATTAAAATTAAGAAAGGATAATTTTTACGTTTATCATCTCCCCTTCCCCACAACTTTTAGAATTATAAAACGCACTCTACTTCTAGAATTTTACTCATCTGTAAGTATTTTGTTACTTAACGAATATCTGGTATATAAAATAGAACAAAAAAAACCGTCTATAGTACTTATAAAACTGTTTTTATTTATGATTAATCACGTTTTATTCAGAATTTCCACTAAAATTGGTGAAAAATATTCAATGACTAATTGCAAACAAAACTTTGAATTGAACTGCAATTCCGAGGAAAACATCTCAACATTCACAAGAAATTTGGCTACTCAAAACATGTTAAGAAGGATTTCCTAATTTTTTCAGGGTTGATCAAAAATCTTGTTTTTCCCTAATTTTAGGGAAAATTTTAAATTCCTTGACAATTCCTTGTTCTCTAGCATTGGTGTATGCAAGGAGGTGTTGATGGGGGTTGTAACCCCATTGCAATGAAATTTTGTATATTTAACATAGGAATATGTGAGTTGCAGCTCTGTAACTCCACCATTGAGTCCACCACCCACTTAGTCACTACACAACTCCACCACCCACTTAGTCACTACACAACTCCACCACCCACTTACGAACTTTCTGCGTAAGCCTGTGTTCTCCAGTCACGTGAGAATCCCGTCATTTTAAAATCCCATTGATGAAATATCAGACCGCAAGTATAAATTTTAAATTAATTGATCAATTTTTTACTCACAAACAGACTAAATCAAGAGTAAAGAGGTTCGAGTCAATTGGAATATTATTTATTTTAATATTTTAATATAACCACTTCTGAATTTTTTGCTAAGAGAAAAATTGTAATTATAGGTGGCAGAATATGTGAGGGATAGGAGCATTGTACGTGTAAAAAATAATTACCTACTTGACGAATAAAAGTTTCATGTTATTGAAAAAATTTAATGAATTTACTTCATTGGCAAATCAACTGGAATTACTTAAACACAGTGCTTAAAAACGGTGTTAATTAAACAACTGTTTATGTAAATTTTATAAAATGGAAGGAAAATAATTAAATTAGCAGCTGAAAGAAAGGATTGATGATTTTTATTGCTTTATTAGTGACAAATATGTCTAAAAGGAGAAATTAATCCTTTCTTTCTGGTTTCACGGGCAAATAATATTCAATTCAAAGACTACAGTGGTCATGCTGCGCCGGGACCTACAGTTTTCCGAGGAATCCGAACCTCTTAAGGCCTGGGGAACCAAACCCCGGACTACAGTGAGCAGTGCGATCTTTTATGAGATCTCTGAGTAAGCGTTCTTTTTGCACTGCTGGGAGTCGAACCCGGATTAGCCGCGCAATAGGAGAACGCGTTACCACACTGCGCCACCGCAGGGCCGAAATTAATCCACTGGCTTAGTTTCACATTATAGGGTAAAATACGAAATTTAGAAAATCCATACACATTAAAAGTGTTCAAGAATAAAATTCAGAACGTGCAGTGAAAATTTAGTTTGGATACAAAAATTTTGCATGCTTGAAATACATCGCATTAAAAAATTATAACCACTTGCATACAAAATTAAGTCTACTATGACAAGTATAAGAAGAAACTTAGTGTACTCACTGTTCATTGTTTTGTTTTCATCTACTGTAATTAACGGTCCAAATATGAAAATTCTTCTGACTTAAAACTACGCGGTATTTAAAAATAATTGCAGTAAAATTCCTCTTAACGTCCACTTTTATTTGCAGACCACCTCCCTTAATGGCAACTTATTCTGGAAACGTATTTCCTCAGCCCCTCATAGACCCAATGCTAAATTTACCTCCATTCAGAGACGACCTCTCTGAGCGTACACTTTCCCCCGGAACGACAGTGGTCGCCTTAGGAAGATTTTAGTGTACTTCATTTGCGTACGACTATTGCGATTTAATCTCAGATAATACTTGTATAGTATGTGCTTGCATGGAAATTTTGCCACCAATGAAAGGTGACAGACCACAACTCTGACGCCAAGAGCTCTCAGAAGGCTTTAGTAGCTGGCCTATATTCTCGATGGTCCTGGTCAGCTCTCACCGACCCGACCATTCAACTGACTTGATTGTCTATGCCCGTATCTCGATTATGCAGGTTCTGTATTTAAACGGTATTACATTTTTATAGCTTTTATTTTACCATTCTGGTGATATTAAATTATACAATAACTTACTACTGTGTAGCACAATACTGTGTAACACAATATTATGTTATCCATGCTTGGTGTATTCTTATAAGAATAAGAATTCAACCTATTTACAATCTTGTTCATGCATTGTATTATGTGGTATTTTTAGTGTTACGTTGAATAGTTTTGAGGTTAAAAGTGTACTGTATTTGTTATATGTAAAAAGGTATTCAGCAGTGGCGTAGAAAACGGGGCTCCAGGGGGCTAAAGCTCCTCATTCGACAGTAAGATATATGATTTTACTTAACGTTATGTCACATGACGGATGTTTTTTGGGTATAAACATCGATGTTTAGAAACCGATATTTTGTAAATAACCCCTTTTTTTTAAAAAATAAGGAAAAACGTATACAATAATTTTTGCCACCCACGTTTCAATTACAGCTCAAACTAGAGCTTGTGTAAATTTGGAGAAAAAGAGGCGCCGTCCTCATCCTGGATTCGAACCAGGGTCCCCGCGTTTAGCCCGGAGTGTCTTGGACCGCTAGACGAATGAGGACAGGTACAAGCTCTCCCGCGAAAAAACTCACAAAAATCTCGCTTTTCTGTGTTGACCATTATTTGGCAATTGTGTTATCCCTGTGAAGGGTAATAATATCTTACATCCTTATATACGGAGAAAAATGCGTTTGTTCTGAGGACGGCGTCTCTTTTTCTCCAAAAACAAAAAGCTCTAGTTTGAGCTGTAATTAAAACGTGGGTGGCAAAAATTATTGTATAATAAATTCCCCCACGAAAACTCACAAAAATCTCGCCCCGGAGGCTTTTCTGTGTTGACCATATTTGGCAATTGTGTTATCCCTGTGAAGGGTAATAATATCTTACAAGGAAGAACGTAGTTAAATGTAGAGATTGATATTTTTCAAACATTGATAGTACTTCGTCGATGTCGACATCGATGGTTTGCTATCCCTATATGCTCACCCCTACCCAGTACGCTTACACCCCCTTTTTTTAAATAAGGCCTACCATGCCTATTTTATTTCATATTATCGTCATTTGGGTAAGTTATGCTCGTATGTATGTATGTGTCAGTAGCCACTGGCGTACGCATCAGGTGTTGGTGGGGGTTGTACCCCCATTGCAATAAACCTTTTTATATTTAACATAGAAACGTGTAAGTTGTAGCTCTATAACCCCCCATTGAACCTATAACACCCTCCCCCTTTTGAACTTTTGCGTACACCTATGCCAGTGGTCGGAATCTGCGGCTCGTGAGCCAAATTTGGCTCATTGGCTACTGAAGTTTCTGCTCTTTCACGAATGATGTATTTAAAATATTTGTTTTTTGTTTAAAAGCTAGCATTTGCCGTTCTTTCTCTATTCGGCTCTACATATTCATGCGAACGATTTTTCACAAGCATGCGCCTTATCGAAAGTAAATTGGGAAATTGTTTTATTGATGAGAATCTGGAATCGTGCCTGAAATTAAAAACAACAACATACAGACCTGACTTGCCCAAACTTGCTAAGGAAATGCAAGACCATTTCCACCATTAAATATGACAATGTTTTTTAATTTTAATAATAAAAAGTAATTTTTAGCTATAACTAAGACTATATTAAAATATGATATCTAGTTTTATTCAGTGTATCTAGTTTTAATTAACTTCTAAAAATGGAGATTTTGTTTAAAAATTTGGCTCTCAAAAGAAATCTAAATCTATGTACTGATGATATTTGGCTCTTTTGACCAATGAGTTCGCCGACCATGGGCGGATTTACCATTTTGCCACCCCTTCCTACCTGTCCACCTCCCTCCAATCAGTGGTAGGAACATAAAAATTGTTACATTCAATATACGCCAATAACTTTTGTGTCGATAATAAATATGCCGAAAAACAAACTCATAAATTGAAACATAAACATTAAACAATATTAACTTATATTGAAGTATTATTTCTTTTTGGTATATAATAAATCAAATTCAATTTTATTGAAATAAATTTTAATTTTAGCAAAAAATAAAAGCCTATCGAACACTGGTATTTAAATGGCAAGCATGACGTCTAGCTGTCTTCTCGGCAAAACGTCTGATTATACCATCATACAGGTATCCATTTTGTTATATTATACTCAATACACAAAATTTTGCCGTCCTAGTCTATAGCCTAGTATAGCCTATTGAGAAATAAGGCACTGATGCGGAATACTTCTATATACGATGATGAACAGAAATCGATGCTAGATGATTGAAAAATAACTAAGCTTCAGATTAAGAAAGTGATCTGAGACTGAATATGAATTAAGTGCGTGTTGTACCTGTACTTTTCAAAGGACTTCATTTATTTCATTTCAAAATTCCCTTAAGGGGACATAGAACTTTTAAAATGCCCCCCCCCCACAAAAAAAACAAATTTTGCACTAATTTCAGAACTTGTTAACTCAGAAAGTATTATATGAATTGAAATGAAATAAAAACAGTTAAAGTAGTCATACATTCTACATTCTTATCGTATTAGTATCACTTTTGAATATATTATATTTTTTTTAATTTACAAAATATGAAATGCTTAATTTCTACTTAACAAAACACCGAAACCTACTGCGCGAATGATTACAACTTAAATTTTGGTTTAATATGAGTTTTTATTAATAATTATTTAGAAATGTTGTCTCTTTGCACTCTACCAAAAAAACAAAGTCATGAAAAATATAAAACACATTTAAAAAATTTTAACTTTTAAGTATGATATTTATGTAATTTTTTGATTTTATGAATCTATCTAATGTTTACCATATATCCAAATTTCACGTTTTATGTGTTCAATTTTTATGTGGCAACATTCAGTAAGGAAGGCTAAAGTTTCATAAGTTAAAGTTATTCTGAAAGTTTCTTTAAATTATATTAAACTGTTTTTCAGAAAATATGCGTGCAAACTTCATAAAGTACGTTTCGTGAAAACAAGCTTCAAAGTTTTATTTGCCTTTAAATAATATACTACTGGTGTTTATGTTTTTGAGCTTAATACTCAGTAGATTTTCACCGGGTTTATTTTAAAATGTTCGGAAAAGTGCATACTTTTTTTTTTACAGTAATTAAAAAAGATTTTTTGAAGATTTTAAAAGTCCTATGTCCCTTTAAACGAATATTATTCCAAATTTTTAAAGAGGGAGGCGAAATCAGATTGCGTTTGAAGTTTTTGGGAGCTTAATCCATCACCCATATAATCATTGGAACGATTTATAAAAATATGAAGCAAAAAAAGCTGAAAGCTTTCGGAAAGCAAAACCAATCGTGGAAGTTGAGATGTGGGAGGAAAGAAAAAAACCGAAAGAAGATATGAAAGAAAAGGAAGGAAGGAAGGAGAGAGAGAGAGAGAGGGAAAAAGAAGGAAAGACAGAGAGAAAAAGTCATGGAAGAGGAAAAAATGTATACATACATGCACGCAATGAATGTTTCATGTTTTTGCATGCGAAAACTCTCAATTAGTTAAGTTCAACAAAATTCATTTCAAATTCAACAAGCAAGTGACAGAAAATCGCCAAAGGATATATATTTAAATTTGGGGGGTTTCAATTAACATTAATTCGCAACTCTCTAATCCGCAACTCTCTAATTTTCGACTCTCTAATTCGCAATTTTCTAATCCGCGACTCTCCAATTTGCAACTCTCTAACCCGCAGCTCTCAAACCTAAACAATAGTCATCATTATTGCATTTACGGAAGACCTTTACCTTACCCTTTTTATTGCGTGCAGACAGAAAAACCAAAAGCAATAGCGGGTTCAATATCTATTGAAACTCTCTAACAAGTTTTCGAACAGCATAATTGCCAAATACATGGCTAACACGGAAAAGTCTCTGGAGCGTTGTTTCAATTCGTGGGGGGGATATTAGTTCAGAAAGGTGTTTAAAGACTCATGTATATGACCCTATACCTTAGAGCTCTTAAGTAATACCCATCATCGCAAGATCTGGAGAGCTGTAAAGAACAACAACAACATTAGCCGCACAAGCAGCAGTCGAACGGGCGGGAATTCCGCACGGAGCAGAACGCCATAACCAACTTGATTACTAGGACACGGGAGGCCACTCCTTTTTCTTCTTACAAGAGTTTCTAATTAGCACACATCAAACAGATGGTCAATATAGAAAAGTCTATGGGTAGTGTTTCAATTCGCGGGCAATATTTATTAGCGGGTTTCAATAGATATTGAACCCACTATTGCTTTTGGTTTTTCTGTCTGTCTGTCTATACGCAATGAAAAGGACAAGGCAAAGGTCTTCCGTAAATGCAATAATTATGGTTGTTGTTAATGCTGAAAACCTACCGAGTTACTTGAGAATTAGAGAGTTGCGATTTAGAGACGGCTGGATTAGAGAGTTGCGAATTAATGTTAATTGAAACCCGCTAAATTTAAATATCGACCTTTGACGATTTTCTTTCACTTGCTTGTTTAGAAAGATGTCCAAACATTTTTCTAAATAAATTCAACACGCTTTCGTTGTAGAAAAAAGGCTCGTCCCTGAGTTGGGCTTTGGGAAATTAAATCTTAATTAAATCTAAATTGTCTAATAGCAAGCAGAATACGTGTAAATTAAAGTCCACATGCCTACTCAGTACCTGTCGTATTAAGCTTGATTAAGATAAATCTGGAGTATAGCGGCGATGCAATTTTTTTTGAGAAATATCGAGCAATTTTTTTTTTTAAAAAAAGGGGATATTTAAATAATGGTAAACTAAGGGGGTCCGCAAAGTTCAATGACCAAATTAGTGGCGCCCTTACAATTTGCCTAAATTTTCACCGAGCATTAGGTCCGTGTCTTGTATTATTTATACTTTTAAGAGAGCGGTGTCCCAGAATTTAAGCAAAGTCAGATATATCGATTTTCAGTTACATATCGATATTTATCGATTTCTAGTTCCACGGAAACAAATGGGAAGATAAAAGACGAAGCTCTGGCTTCGAGGTAAACGCTATACACTCTAACAATGAAACCCTTGTTGAGTTTTAAATTTCCTTAACTTCCGTTTTGTACACAATGAGCTGAATCTGTGAAAGATATTAGAAATGTAATTTAGCATTTGCTGCAACGCAGTGGGTCTTCAAAAGTGGGGCGTCTTCAAGTGTTCATCATCCCCACTTCTCGGATAAGAAAGTCAAAGAGTTCATGTATATATCTTCATCGTTCTCGTCATCATGATGAGATATACAAGGTGTCTCAGCAGCAGGGTTACAAACCTTAAGGGGTCATAGTATTCATCAAGGTGAATGATATTTGTCATAGAATCTAAGGTCGCAAACCATCCACAGCGCCAGTTCTAAAACCGTTCAGCATACACAAATATTTACAAACAGTGCGTGAAGAGCGCCAGATACTACTCAGGTCAGCTGATTAGGACAACGCATATTGCGCTTCTCATGCACTGGTTGTAAATATTTGTGCATGCTAGATAGTTTTAGAAATGGCTCTGTAGGTGGTTTGCAACCATAGGTTCTATGACAATTATCGTTCAACTTGATGAGTATCATGACCCCTTTAAGTTTGCAACCCTTCTGCTGAGACACTGTGATCGGATGATTAATATGATAACTAATGTGATTATTAAAAATTCAACTAAAAGGTTTTTTTATTTGTTATCTATTCTGCTTAGTGCTGTGTCATCAGGTTAATTTAATATGTTAATGTAAGTTCAGCCTTCTCTAGGGAAGTGGTTCCCAACCTAGGGGTTGCGAACAGATTTCTGGGGGGTCGCAAACTGGTTTCTGGGGGTCGCCGCAACTATTTTTAGTTGCAATTATTTTTATAAGGAATTTCATACCAAATGTTTCCAACGCTTTTATATTTCAACATGGCTATACATATTGCAATATTCTACTAATGATTTTTAAACTTATGTCTGTAATATGCATTATTATATATAGTTAATATAATACATACATAATATATAAATATTATAATATACATAATTAATGTAATATGTATGTAATTAATATAATATAATTTTGTATTTAATGTGTTTTCTTTACTCTGTTAAAAAAAAATTTATTATGCAAATGTGGCGGCGGCGGATCTTTTGGTTACTATAAAAGGGGGTCGCGGATTACTTGGTTACTATAAAAATGGGTCGCGGCTTGAAAAAGGTTGGGAACTACTGTTCTAGGGCAACTGCAATATTCCCTTTTCTATTTTATCTATATTTTACTCATATATCATTGTATTCTAAAATAAATATTAACCATTCGTTTGGAACTGCTTATGAAAAAGCGACACCTAGTTTATGTATCAAATATAACCTAAAATAACATTTTAATCACTATTCTATTGGCCGTTATCCCGGGTTCGATTCTCAATGGTGGAAAAAAAGGCGTACTGATTAACTGCTTAATGCTATAGTCCGAAGTCTGGTTCCCTAGATCTTAGAAGGCTCGACCTTTTCGGAAAAATGTAGAGTCATTGCCTCATGTTGGCGCAATGGCAACGCTTCCGACTATCGTAACAGGAACGCGGGTTCGGTTCCCAATAGCATAGTGGAAAGCGTATCATTTTTCCGCCCGTCGCAGTCCGGGGTTCGAAACCCTTGGCCACAGAGGTTTGAGTCCCCCTGAAGATTGCAGTTCCAGTCACAGGATGACCTTTCCTGCCCTTACTCCATAAGGTACTAACAAACGAACAGAGCGCGTAAAACCACTATGGAAATGGAGAAAGGAGAATTATACAAACAGCATCTCAGTTTACTGCGTCTTTGCGAATCAAATAGTGATTGGAGGGCGAAATTCCAGCAACTGATCAGTTTTTACGGGAGCAGCTCGGTTTATGGGTAGTGGCGCTTTGAGTAAATTAGTTCTGGGCAATTAGGCAGCGTAAAATTTCGTTACGGTTTCCGAAGCCGATCTCCTGGAAATTGCTGGGAATTGTATCTATTAACTTACTCGGTTTTGTAAGTGGAACTAATTTTGTTATTTGAAGTAGTCTTCGTCAACAATTGGGTGGACTCGTGGTAAATTTGGGAAGAGAATCAGCTCTTCAAACATATTATGTTTGGAATTAAGGCAATTAGTAGCAATTAAAGCAAAACGCCATGGAATCATGGTGCATAAAGTGAACGATACTTTAGATAGTGCATATATTATTATTATTATTATAATATTTATAATAGTTGAAGTAGTCAGTCCCGTGCACAGGATTACAAAAAAAGGGTGTTTTTAGTGAAAAAGGGGGATTTCGATGGAAGATTTTTCATAAGGAACTTTATTTCGTAGTTATCAGTATTGTTTAAAGAGGCATTTAAACTTCAAAACTCCTTTATTTTAATTTAATTCCTTTATTTTTCGTGGCCTTTAATGTAGCCAATGTAGACACAGGCCTCGAGATCAAGTGCAGGGATTGGCAAACTTTTTGGAGTATTGTGCCAAATTAATATTACAGATTCCTTCCGTGTGCCAAAGAAATTACTCGCGTTGTGCCACGTGTCACGCATCAAATTATGACTGACTATTACCATAAGAGCCCAGATTACATGCGCTGGAAAGCCAGCAAAATATGGATATAAATATGCACTAAACGACATCAAAAGATGCATAAATGTGCACCTAAAATGAATAAATATGAATTTAAATTTTTTAGCTTACTTGATAATCATATGTGATGCGTTTTAAAACAAATAGAGTTATTATTAACCGACGAGTAGAAATGTTGGATATGTATAAAATGACACTCTATGGATATGCATAAATGATACTCTATGGATATGCATAAAATGATACTCTATGGATATGCATATCACAATATGGATCTCTAGATATTCTGGATATGCAGATAAGCATTGATACTCTATGGATATGCATAAAATGATACTCTATGGATATGTATAAATGATACTCTATGGATATGCATAAATGAGGATAAAATGATACTTTGGATATGCATAAATGATACTCTATGGATATGCATAAATGATACTCTGGATATGGGCAGTCCAATTTCTGTGAGGACATATCACAATATGTCTCTAGATATTCTGAAGAGATAAGTTTTGTTTCTTATCAATCAATAGGAGTTTTATGGCCAAAAGTATATGGGCTCGAGTTGTCCTCCAGCTGTTTAAAAATTTGATTTGCCCGAACCTGCTATGCATTTACTTTCAAAAGTTTTACAGTCACATTTTAAAATAAGGTACTTTTTAGCTCATTACTAATTGTCAAGCAGTATCAATTATTTTTGTAGCGTTTTGGTATCTTGTACATTCACTAAAATTCCGACAGCTTTGAGAAAGAGGTAATAATTTTTCTCAGCCCCCCCCTAGAAGTACTTGTTAATTTTTCATAGCCCCCTTAGAAGCATTCGTATGGGCGCCCATGGCCAAGAGGGTCCTTTTGGGAGTACAGAAGTTATAGAATAGCGCTTGTAAAATTTTGTGGGTTGTTTATTACGGATAGTTTACCCGTGATGGACTAGCGTCTACGTTTATTGTTGATAAATAATGATGTGGAATTTCATCCTATCTGTAAGTGTTTGTTTTAATCTAACCTTTAATCAAATACCAGTTTAGCACAATAAAGCAAAATCTTCGGTTTCTCCAACAGGGATAGTGGTTATAGCCCACATTTTTGTCGCCTTAAACCAGTGGTCGGAATCTGCGGCTCCCGATCTGAATTTGGCTCTTTGGTTACTGGAGTGTGGCTCTTTCCTGAATTACGTGTTAAAATATATTTAAAATTTTTTTTTTTATTTAAAAGATAGCATTTGCTGCTCTTGCTCCATTTGGCTCTACATATTAATGTGAACCACCTTTTTCAAGCATGAGCCTTATCACAAGTAAATTGGGATATCGTCCTGATGAGTATCTGGAATAGTGACCGAAATTAAAAACAACAACAACAACATACAAATCTGGCTTAGCCAAACTTTCCAAGGAAATGCAAGGAGATTCTTCCCATTAAACAAGACAATATTTTAATTTTAATAATAAAAAAGCAATTTTTAGCTATAAACAAGATTACGTTAAAATATGATATCTAGTTTTATTCAGTGTACTTAGTTTTAACTAACTTCCAAAAACACGGTTTCTTGTTTAGAAATTTAGCCCTCAAAAAAAATCTAAATCATTGTACTGCTGATATTTGGCTTTTTTGACTAATCAGTTTGCAGATCACTGCTCTAGGCCATAATTAAGCTTGTAGGTTTACAAATGCCTTTTGTTTTTCTGCTTAGATAAGGAGTAAGAGGAAAGTTTACCTTTAGTGTTGCGGGAAAATTTCTCCGATAAAGGAATAATAAAATTACTAAAACCCTTAAACTATGCATTTATTCTGGAAATTCATTGTTTTTATAAATTCATATCAAGAAGTATCATGGGAAGAGTATCATATCATATATGTGTATCGGGAGGAGTATCATATCAAGGAGTAAGAGGAAAGTTTAGCTTTAGCGTTGCGGGGAAATTTCTCCGATAAAGGAATAATAAAATTACTAAAACCCTTAAAATATGCATTTATTCTGGAAATTCATCGTTTTTATAAATTCATATCAAGAAGTATCATGGGAAGAGTATCATATCAGGAGTATGTATCATATATCATATATATGTATCAGAAGGAGTATCATATCAAGGAGTAAGAAAAAAGTTTAGCTTTAGCGTTGCGGGAAAATTTCTCTGGTAAAGGAATAATAAAATTACTAAAACCCTTAAAATATGCATTTATTCTGGAAATTCATGGTTTTTATAAATTCACATCAAGAAGTATCATAGGAAGGGTATCATATAAGGCGTATATATTATATATATATGTATCAGGAGGAGTATCATATCAAGGAGTATATCAAGGAGTAAGGGAAAAGTTTAGCTTTAGTGTTGTGGGGAAATTTCTCCGATAAAGGAATAATAAAATTACTAAAACCCTTAAACTATGCATTTATTCCGGAAATTCGTCGTTTTTATAAATTCATATGCATTGACGCTAAAAATGGTTAAAATATGAAATTGCGTGTAATCCGGGTTCTATTTATAATCTACTTATTAATAAAATTTAAATAGATCTTCTGGTAAGTTCTTAATTCATTAAAAGAATTGTTTTTCTTGCAAATCTTGATTGGTTAGATTTTTATGGGTCCAAATGAAGTGTTCTGAAAATGTCCTTGTACATTTGACGTACGATTTATTACAATTTAAAAAATGCAAAGCACAAATAATATGATCCTTTTGATTTAAAAACCCACATTTTCTTATTCAAGGGAATTGAAATCAAATTTTTGCTACAACAACTCGCAGAAAGAGAGGGAATTTTCGGAAACCTGGTGGGGAACGATCCCATTTCCCTTAATTTTCGCTCGAGTGTTTTAACCATTGAGTTACTGGTGACCCACTATTCCTTTTTTCTGTGTAAGATCCTACACTCGCAAGAAAGGGAATAACAGGTCACCTGAAGCTTAATGGTTAGAGCATTTGACCTGCAGTCAAGAGAAGTGGGATCGTATCCCACCAGGTTTCCAAAAATTTCCTTCCTTTTTGCGAGTCGTTGTACCATAATTTCCATACATTCACGGAAAGGATGAAAAAATGAAAATCAAAATAATTTTTTGTTTTTTTATGCCAGACATGTTGGAAATATATTAATTGATTGCTCGTAACACTAATCTTATTACGAGACACGTGAGTGACAGTGAAGTGATTGAGGCGGGGAGAAATTGAAGTTTTCGATGGACATAGAATTAGAGATCCTTAAAGACCCAAGAAGTTAGTTGAACTGCAAATTTACGGCTTCGTACACTTTTCCCTGGAAATGTCTGAGGCCGCGTCCAAACGTTCAACAGAACACTGTATCGTAACACCGTCGCGTATCAAGTCTGGACCGCACTCCGTAACAGAACATCGTAACATTTCCGCTTCCCATCAGTTGTCGGTATTTCCCCCGTCGCATCAAAGGAATGTTACGGGTCTAGGTTTCACACCATGTCCGTGTATTTAGATCGATTTACGAACAACAGCTTTTTGCCAGTGTAGACTGAATATCGGCATGAACGGATGGGACGCAGCGATGTTACGCACTGATGATATGATGCGATGTTCGCCCCGTAACATCATCACGTAACACGGGATGTTATATGACCATATTCTGTTGCATGTATGTACGCACCCTAACAGTATTCCTCTTCAAATTAAAGGCTGGAAGACAAATTTATTTGAAAACAAATGAAATATTTCTTTTTTAATTTTAATAATGGCACTCGGATTTTTTTTAATCACTTTTCGTGTAACTAAAATTGACCCTCCTCTGCGGTGGCGCAGTGTGGTAACGCGTTCTCCTAGTGCGCCGCTAATCCGGGTTCGACTCCCAGCAGTGCAAAGAACGCTTACTCAGAGATCTCATAAAGATCGCACTGCTCACTGTAGTCCGGGGTTTGGTTCCCTAGGCCTTAAGAGGTTCGGATTCCTCGGAAAACAGTAGGTCCCGGCGCAGCATGACCACTGTAGTCTTTGAGCCGTAAAACCAAAAAACAAACAAACAAATAAAATTGACCCGCCTAACACAGGTTGTTTATCTTTGGTCTAGGGGAGTGGCGGCTCTTGGCGCTATTTTGGCGAGGCAGAAGTAGGCCAATTCCCTGAAATAAGTTGATTACGTTCTACACTCGCTAAGAAACTGATTTCACTTATTGAGTAAATATGTAATTTAATGTATTTTGGTGAATTGGCTTAACTCCTGCCTCACTAAATTTTCGCCACGAGTCGCCGTTGGTCTACGACAAAGCCCCAAGAATTATAGGCCGACTCATCAGCCATCATTTTTTTTTGGTACATTTCGGTATCGCTACAAATACAGAATTTATTATTTTTTTTTTGTACAGATGACACAGGCAGCGCCCATACATTTCGTTTTGACGTTCCATTTGTTATAAGTTAATGAGAAGTTGGGGCCGCTTAGTGGTGGATATCTAAGTCGGCGCATACGTGACTAGCCTAGGGGAGGCATCAAATTGCTTAAACATAAAATTGTCCAAACTTGACAACGTTGAAAAAAATAACGTTGCTTATAATTATTGCTATGCTTCCTCAATATTAATGCCATATAAGCGACTACTTTAACTTGCCTGCAAATATAAACTACAGAATCGAAAGACAAAGGGCCCTGAAAATTTTGCGCCCTGGGCATTTGCCCAGCGTGCCCATTTATAAATCCAGGCTTAACACGCTTTATATATATATATATACTGATATTAAACGAATAAATAATGAAAAATTTGAACTGATAACGAAAAAATTCATACAAGGATGCGTACGTGTTTTTTTCCCCAAATACGCGAAATACACGCAAAAATATCAGAGGCTCCAGGATTCCAAACTAAAATTATTGTGGATTCAAAAAATGTCTCGAATCCACGAAGTCGGAGACTGTAGTAGCAATAATTTCGAATTGTATCTTATTAGTTTGAATAATTATATGAAAAATCTCCTTTACATATCAAATGTTAAGAGTATGATATGCGGTTGGTTTTTTTTTAACAAATATTCCTTTCTTTGTAAAGGAGGGAGGGGGCGGCAGTACAGGCTGTGCCTAAGGGCGGCAATTTTATAAATCCGCCACTGGGACATGCATCACTAGCGGAAGTCAAACAGTCCGAAAACACGTTGAAAACAAATGTTGGTTCATTTTCCAGTTTTCTGGGGTAAGAAACCACTAACGTCTAACTGTAAGTGGCATAACTTTCCTTGGCGATAAAGGTTTTCCGCATTGGCGCAATGATCGCTATTTTGTCATAAAAATAATGAATGAACAATCCGCGAATATCCGATTAATGTAAACATTGGCGCAACTTTTAGAATGTCGCCAATAAATATATTTGTAATTTGCAACCACAAATTAGGTGTCACAATCGCGGATGCGCCAGCTCCCTTTTTTTAGAAACCTTAGTCTAGTATAACTAATCCCATTGGTGACCTTTGCTGTCCTTGCGCCGTAAAACTCAAATAAATAAATAAATAAATAAATATGATTTTAGAAAACGTTGGCTATACATTTTTATTTCTTAACTTTTCATCGCGAATAGTGCTAAAGATCTTCAGACACTTTTTTAATTGGGTTTCGTCGCCAGAAGAGCTCTGTTCAGCTGTTTAGATGTTAAGATCGGCTTAGCATTTCGCGCTATAAACAGTTCTGAAAATTGCCCCAGTAAAACAGTTCTTTGGTAATTTTTTTAATTTTTTTGGGGGGGTTTGTAATTTTTTTTGCTTTAAAAATTTAACTCTTTTTCATTGCTTTTATTAATCTTATTTGTTGTTGCTTTTGCTACTCTTATTTAATGGGAAACAACTCGGTCTAGCTATAACAAAAATAGCTAAATTGCTATTAGTTAAAGTTAAATAAAAAAATCAGCTCACATGGATTTATGGTATACAAGAGGAAGCCTCCATTTTTACGACTTAAGTAGTTCATCACCAATGGTCGTAATGCTACCCCCTGTAAGTCAAATCCTCATTCAAGCATCACAAATTGAGATTGTCTTCGCTGAAACATTTTCTCATGCAAAAATAGACAAACCCTATCGATATAACGCTTGAAGAACGGATGTCTTTAGTACTTTCAAACTGCTGAGTGGAATTAATGTCGTTCGTTTGAGACTAACTTGAAACTATAATCACCATGTACAGCAATTTTGATTTCATGTCCACAGATTTAAAAACAAATTCCCCACAAAATCTAGAAACGAATTCCGCTGAGGATTCTCCAGAGCTTTCTAGATGTCTCTTCAAAGGGAAAATATGATATTTTATTGATGAGAAAAAAATCTCTCTTTAGAACTTCTTTCAAACCGAACTGAAAAAATTCATTCTCAAAGTGAGTTTAATGAACAAGGAAACAGATTTTTCGAGATAACCATCAAAATTTTTTTGTGATTTCAATGTATTTTGCGCTCATTTGAGCGCAGTTCTCGGCGCAAATTACTGGCATTATTTTTTAACGGAGATCGTAGATCACCTTTCTTTGCCTTACGGCAGTAATGACAGCTTCTGGTAATGCCTAGGTTTCATCTTCTGATTGGCCGCGTTTGCTTTCGAATCTTTGAATTTTTAATGTCTTAATTCTTGGTTGTTTTACGTAAGAATTGAAAAGTTTTTGTTAGTAATCTAAGTTCTTTCTGAGAAAAAAAAAAGACCACGCTCTTTAGTAAGTTTTACCAAGATTGTAATTTTTTTCATGCTTTGCTTTTTCTCGTAAATGTTTCCCAAATTTCTAAAACGAGTTCGCAATTTAAATTCGGAATTTCTAAAACTTTCTAAAACTAACGAACATTTACGGAGTTGGTATCCATGATATAAAACAATATCTATTGTCTTTGGAGAAACGAATCTGTTCTCGTTTAGCGAGTATTTAACAATTTCCAAATGCAAATTAATTAATTGGTGAAGTCGGCCCCACTTCATTGGGCAGCGGGTGATCGAATACCTCCCTTATGAGAATAAAATTTATTAAAGCCAAAATTATTGCCATAGGATCAATGCTAAATTTTCCCGCTTTAACGAATAATCGTCACGGGCTATTTTCAGATAATCAGAAGAAGACCTGACAGCCTTAGAATAAGAATCAATGCTTAGACAAGGAAAAAAATATGTGCTGAGGGAAAAACTTGTCTTTCAAACTTTCTCTGTCCATCCTCACCTAATTGAAGGATTTTCAAGATGCGCGCTATAGTGAAATATAGATAAGGGCGGACACAGGGGGAGGTCACAGGGGTCATGACCCCCAAAATATATTTTTTCACTGTAAAAAATTCCAACTTTCATGATAAATGAAGGGTGTTATTCCAAGACCATGGCAAATTCTGTCCTTAACCCCCCCAAAATAAAAATCTGTGTCCGCCCCTGAATATAGAAGCTTGGCATTGTTACGTCATAGTCTCCTATTTTTTTTTCTTAGAACAAGGGACCTTTTTCAGCTCTGACTAATTAGTTTAGGCTCCAACACTGGTCGCCAGTCATCGCATTTTAGCGTCGTGGAAGGCTTTCTTTTCAGATGGATATTAAGTTTATGCAGTAAGCTAAAAGCTTCAGAGGGAATAAAAAATACAGTAATACAAGTCAGAATTATAAAAGCGTTTCAAATTTCGGTATAACTAATGCTGCAAATATATGCTAGTGTGAAAGTTTTCTTTTATTAAAAAATACATAGGTATGTGAAGGGACACCGATAGCCAACCCACCCCCCGTCAGTCTCACTTCGATTGGCCCTATGACCCCTTCCATGGGCCGCACCCCCCCAACATAGTTCTTTCCAGTTCGGGGCCCCCGAATGCAGCCCCCCTCTCGTCGGTTCTGGGTATGTGTGTACCATGTTTTTGTACATAGTATTATTATTTTCAATGCTATCGTATGTGTATTCTGTGCACATTAGTGTACTAGCCATTTGAGTACATCTGTAGCTGTGTATTTATTTCCCAGGATAATCGAATACCTACTGCGCATTTGCGCTTAGTTGGCACGTGATACCGTTAGCAGACGGGTTAGTCCATTGCAGTTTAGGGAAGGACGTCTTGGAGGAACTGTTTTTTTTCCGCCCGAAAAACCAGTTTCGGCAAGACACCCTTCCCTAAACTGCAATGGACTAACCCGTCTGCTAAGGGTATCAGACGTCAGGTTTGCGTAAACGCACAATATCCTAATCGAATAATATTTGCTGGAACGGCCAATATTCGTAAAAGCTGGGATTGCTTGTAGGCCTTTTTCAGTTGTATATTTTCTTTCTTTTTCTTTGTTAATTTTAATATTCAATTAATTAATTAATTTCTATTAGTTAATTATAATTTTGCGCCTCCCATCACGTGTCTTCAAGCTTCGCACAAACTCCGGAATGGATGGTATTTTGAGAGAACTATTGTGCATTCGTGCAGACCTAACGCCTGATACCGTTAACAGAAGGGTTAGTCCATTGAAATTTAGGGAAGGGCGTCTTGCCGAAACTGGTTTTTCGCGAGGAGAAAACCAGTTCTTCCAAGACGGCCTTTCCTAAACTGCAATGGACTAACCTGTCTGTTAACGGTATCACGCGCCAACTGAGCGCGAATGCCCATTACTTGTGTTTACGCCATTGATACCACAAGTAATTCCCTCGTGGGAAAAAACATGTGCATGGAAACATGAGATTATGTGTCCATTTGTTCTTGTGCACATATATGGATCTGTGTGTACGTTCAAAGCACATCCTCGGACAAGACAGAACGGCAAAATTAGAAAGCTATTTGAAATGACTTGGAGTTGCGAAACCCCGAACAAATATACATCGAAGAAGCTTAAAACGTTAACCATCTTTAAGGGGCAAGATATTCAATGGTGATCATATGATCATCTCAAATTAGGGAGACTAAATTTCCCCGTGAATTTAAGGGAGATTTAGTCGCGACAAGGACTAAATTAAGGGAGATTGCAGAAGATGACAAACGTTGAAATTTTTTAGCAGGGCAGCACTGCTCTTGCAAATGTGCATGGAATGAATGGTAATAAACAAACCAATTAATTTATATTTTATATAACATTATCTTATGTCACATAGTATAATATTGTTGAGAAAAAAGCAGTGACAACATACGGATCACAGTATAAAATACAAATTTACATGTATTAAGAAATCATGAAAGAGAAATCATAAAATAAACGCATTAAATAAAAAATCATTGAATGATACAATAAAAAAAAATTAAGGTATATAATAAATAAAAACATTGAGATATAATAAATGAAAACATTGCAAAAACGTAAAATAAACAAACGATGATCTTCAAAGCTCTGCCAAGGAACAACACCCCTTGGACTCCTAACTGGGCATAATTATCTAGGAAAATATTTACAGAGTAGTGGATTCGTGGGGAAGGAGTTCTTTCACCCGCCCACTCTGTCAGAGCAAGGAAACACCCGGAATCCATCTTGTATCCTTTGATTTCCTGCTTTTCTATTCAGCGAGACCAACTTTTTCTGTGGCATATCATTTGTACAAGTTTTATAGAATTTTTTTTCCATTGGATCTCCCTTTGTTATATGACCGAAAGGCTAGAGACTGATGCAGGGTAAACAAGAAAAAAAAATGCTTCTAGCGCATGAATAAGAAATTAATTTATTCAACCTATATAGAGTTTTATATAAAAATTGAACACTACGCAGATTAAATCAAACAACGTAATGTAAATCAATGAATTTTATTGCGTAGTGATACCAACGCCGATGGTATGGCGTGATTAGATGGTGAAACGTTCGAAAGAAAATAAATATTTCTGCCTTCGGTGGGACCTGAACCCACGACCTTCCACTTGCCGGGCGGAGGCTCTACCCACTGAGCTACGAAGGACAATATATAATCTCTTTACGAACGTATATATATTGTTGCCAGTTATTTCGCAGAATGGTGTAGTACATAGACTACTATTTAAACCAAATTGCAAAGAGACTGGTATTAAATTGATCGAAATGCACGTTGCAGCATATGTATTTATTTTATATAAATCGAACACTACGCAGATTAAATCAAACAACAATGTCAATCAATCAACGTTTATTGGCGTAGTGATACCAACGCCGATGGTATGGCGTGATTAGATGGTGAAACGTTCGAAAGAAAATAAATATTTCTGCCTTCGGTGGGACCTGAACCCACGACCTTCCACTACCATGCTGGCGGAGGTTTCTACCACCGAGTCACGAAACGTTATATACCTTCCGTTGGCGTTCGTAGTTCAGTATGGGGTTAATTATTTGCTTTAAAAATTTAACTCTTTTTCATTGCTTTTATTAATCTTATTTGTTGTTGCTTTTGCTACTCTTATTTAATGGGAAACAACTCGGTCTAGCTATAACAAAAATAGCTAAATTGCTATTAGTTAAAGTTAAATAAAAAAATCAGCTCACATGGATTTATGGTATACAAGAGGAAGCCTCCATTTTTACGACTTAAGTAGTTCATCACCAATGGTCGTAATGCTACCCCCTGTAAGTCAAATCCTCATTCAAGCATCACAAATTGAGATTGTCTTCGCTGAAACATTTTCTCATGCAAAAATAGACAAACCCTATCGATATAACGCTTGAAGAACGGATGTCTTTAGTACTTTCAAACTGCTGAGTGGAATTAATGTCGTTCGTTTGAGACTAACTTGAAACTATAATCACCATGTACAGCAATTTTGATTTCATGTCCACAGATTTAAAAACAAATTCCCCACAAAATCTAGAAACGAATTCCGCTGAGGATTCTCCAGAGCTTTCTAGATGTCTCTTCAAAGGGAAAATATGATATTTTATTGATGAGAAAAAAATCTCTCTTTAGAACTTCTTTCAAACCGAACTGAAAAAATTCATTCTCAAAGTGAGTTTAATGAACAAGGAAACAGATTTTTCGAGATAACCATCAAAATTTTTTTGTGATTTCAATGTATTTTGCGCTCATTTGAGCGCAGTTCTCGGCGCAAATTACTGGCATTATTTTTTAACGGAGATCGTAGATCACCTTTCTTTGCCTTACGGCAGTAATGACAGCTTCTGGTAATGCCTAGGTTTCATCTTCTGATTGGCCGCGTTTGCTTTCGAATCTTTGAATTTTTAATGTCTTAATTCTTGGTTGTTTTACGTAAGAATTGAAAAGTTTTTGTTAGTAATCTAAGTTCTTTCTGAGAAAAAAAAAAGACCACGCTCTTTAGTAAGTTTTACCAAGATTGTAATTTTTTTCATGCTTTGCTTTTTCTCGTAAATGTTTCCCAAATTTCTAAAACGAGTTCGCAATTTAAATTCGGAATTTCTAAAACTTTCTAAAACTAACGAACATTTACGGAGTTGGTATCCATGATATAAAACAATATCTATTGTCTTTGGAGAAACGAATCTGTTCTCGTTTAGCGAGTATTTAACAATTTCCAAATGCAAATTAATTAATTGGTGAAGTCGGCCCCACTTCATTGGGCAGCGGGTGATCGAATACCTCCCTTATGAGAATAAAATTTATTAAAGCCAAAATTATTGCCATAGGATCAATGCTAAATTTTCCCGCTTTAACGAATAATCGTCACGGGCTATTTTCAGATAATCAGAAGAAGACCTGACAGCCTTAGAATAAGAATCAATGCTTAGACAAGGAAAAAAATATGTGCTGAGGGAAAAACTTGTCTTTCAAACTTTCTCTGTCCATCCTCACCTAATTGAAGGATTTTCAAGATGCGCGCTATAGTGAAATATAGATAAGGGCGGACACGGGGGGAGGTCACAGGGGTCATGACCCCCAAAATATATTTTTTCACTGTAAAAAATTACAACTTTCATGATAAATGAAGGATGTTAGTCCAAGACCATGGCAAATTCTGTCCTTAACACCCCCAAAATGAAAATTTGTGTCCGCCCCTGAATATAGAAGCTTGGCATTGTTACGTCATAGTCTCCTATTTTTTTTTCTTAGAACAAGGGACCTTTTTCAGCTCTGACTAATTAGTTTAGGCTCCAACACTGGTCGCCAGTCATCGCATTTTAGCGTCGTGGAAGGCTTTCTTTTCAGATGGATATTAAGTTTATGCAGTAAGCTAAAAGCTTCAGAGGGAATAAAAAATACAGTAATACAAGTCAGAATTATAAAAGCGTTTCAAATTTCGGTATAACTAATGCTGCAAATATATGCTAGTGTGAAAGTTTTCTTTTATTAAAAAATACATAGGTATGTGAAGGGACACCGATAGCCAACCCACCCCCCGTCAGTCTCACTTCGATTGGCCCTATGACCCCTTCCATGGGCCGCACCCCCCCAACATAGTTCTTTCCAGTTCGGGGCCCCCGAATGCAGCCCCCCTCTCGTCGGTTCTGGGTATGTGTGTACCATGTTTTTGTACATAGTATTATTATTTTCAATGCTATCGTATGTGTATTCTGTGCACATTAGTGTACTAGCCATTTGAGTACATCTGTAGCTGTGTATTTATTTCCCAGGATAATCGAATACCTACTGTGCATTAGCGCTCAGTTGACGCGTGATACCGTTAGCAGACGGGTTAGTCCATTGCAGTTTAGGGAAGGCCGTCTTGGAGGAACTGGTTTTTCCCTCGCGAAAAACCAGTTTCGGCAAGACGCCCTTCCCTAAACTGCAATGGACTAATCCGTCTGCTAACGGTATCAGGCGCCAGGTCTGCGTAAACGCACAATATCCTAATCGAATAATATTTGCTGGAACCGCCAATATTCGTAAAAGCTGGGATTGCTTGTAGGCCTTTTTCAGCTGTATATTTTATTTCTTTTTCTTTGTTAATTTTAATATTCAATTAATTAAT
>QLNU02015003.1:22614946-22627115 GCA_006491805.2 Dysdera silvatica | reverse complement strand
TGGGTACGGAACTTCAACTAATTTTTTGTGAAACAATTTTGACGTGTTTTTTAGTAGATCAGTACCATTTAGATTTAGACCATGCCATCATGGTCGCGACTAGAAAAGATAAAAATATATTGGGAAAATGGAGGGTATTGCCACATCCTGTAAATATATCGCAGTTTTGTCTAGGAAAAGCAAATGCATTCGTAGATAGTTTAAAACTGTTTTTTGTATTGGATATATATGAGTAACTGTGGATCTAAGATTTCAGGATATATGGGGAAAAACACAGAGAGCCATATTCACTAAAAAAAGCTCAATTTTGTCAGATTCTTTTTAGGGCATCGTTGAATGTTCATTATTAGGAGTTCGAAAGAATGAAAATATTTGACGTATAATGATTCGATTGATGCGAATCAGTTTGTAAAAAATTGACATTTTTATGTATCCTATCCTTATGATTACTGTACGTGATGCAATGGTAGAAGGTTTTAAAAATTCTGTATATGTATTTTCCTAACAGTTGGAGAAAAAGTCCATTGTAAATAAGTTAGGTCATGAAGACATATAACATGAAAATATACTGAAAAAACAAACACGATAAGCAGGAATATGAGAATACGCAAATACAAAAACACATGTGGAAATTAATAGTAATATCATGAGGGTGTCGAGCAGGGGGTTTCAAGGATGAAAACACGCCCAATCGAAAATGTATGCAAATGAGAAATATATATGAAAATATATTTCTCTGGATGGAAAATATTAAATAGTTTCCACATGCATAGAAAAGATCTTTAATAATTACAAAATTGTAGAACTGAGTAATTTTTAGAATATATTTGGAATCTTTTAATAATTATTACAGAAATAAATTTTTTAATTTTTTACTTTAATTGTGAATTTTCTTGGAAATAGTTAAAAACAATAATGTAATATACGAAATACAGTTAAAAACACATGGAAAAAACATAATGAAAGAATGAGTGATTCACAATTAGTTGTGTGTCATCTTTATAATCAGATTGTAATCTTAAGATCCCAGGCATGTTATATCCTTGCCGATATTTTCTTGAAACCTTTCATTGTAGAGTCTAATATGATGTACTTTTAGTATATATTGTCGGTATTATCGCTGTAGTTAAACAGTATATTGCTATTATGATTTTACAAATGAAGAATAAATAAGGCAGTGATATATATACAAAAGAATGGAGCAAAATCTATACAAGCCTTCAGTTTTGCAGTAATTTTAAAATAAAGAAAATTAAATGCAATTTTTAAACTGTGTGTGGAAAATGATATTTAGCAAATAATCCCTTTCAGAATAATTATGATGATACGTCATTTTTTGCATATTTTCAAACTTTTTTTTTTCAAAATTTCTGTCGATGTCTTATTGATTTCTGTTTGAGCGTTTTGTGTTTTATTATCAATTACAGTCTGAGGGTTATTGCCATGAAATATTTGCTTCGATCTCTCTTTAAAAATACCTTAAGCAAGTATATAAAAAGTTTAAAAATAAAAACTGAAGTACTAAGATCGGATGAACCCTGTTCTTAAATATATTCGCCAAATTTCCATGATTTTTTATTATTATTAATTTTAAAACTCTCAAATATTGATTACAATCTGCAACGATCTGAAAAAAAAAGCGTTACCGAATAAGCAATCGGATGCTCGGTTTCTGTTCTTTTTTGTACTATGTCTATATGTGAAGGTGCATTGAAATAAGGATATGCAAAATATTTTGTCGTTTACATACAAAAGGTTAAACACTGGTAAAATAGCAAACGAAAAAGAGTGATCTTTTTCATTGCTATTTTACCAGTGTTTAACCTTTTGTATGTAAATTTCCTCCCTGGTACCCTGTATTTTATTTCTATATTTTGTTGTACTAACAGTGACTTTTTATACAGGTGTAATATACGCCTGAAACTTGAAATACGTTTACTTTCTTCAAATATTCTGACGTACAGATTTTACTTCAACAAATTCAGTTACAGAGTCGTCAAAGACACGCCCACAGTGACGTAATAGACTTAGATCAACATTTGATTTGCTTGAGTTTATTTGATCGACAAGAAAATTTTGAATGGCCGAAATCCTGGACTTGCGAAAATCATTGTACCTTGAACGTAGAGGTGCCTCCAGTCTCAACACTAACAACCCTCTTTGCGATGTACAAGCCAAATGCAGAAATAAAGATGTCGAAAGAGCCTTCCACAAATTTCTCAATTCTATGCATCCGCAAATCAACATAATACTAAAATTGAAGCCCCCTCGGTGGCGCAGTGTGTTAACGCGCAAGGCTTGGTGCGCCATTAACTCGGGTTCGACTCCCAACGGTGCAAAGAGCGCTTACTCAGAGATCTCATAAAGATCGCACTGCTCACTTTGGTCCGGGGTTTGGTTTCCCTAGGCCCTAAGAGGTTTAGATTCCTCGGAAAACTGTAGGTCCAAGAGGTTCAGATTCCTCGGAAAATTGTAGGTCCAAGCGTTCGGATTCCTCTGAAAACTGCAGGTCCGAGAGGTTCGTATTCCTCGGAAAATTGTAGGTCCAGAGGTTTGGATTCCTCGGAAAACAGTAGGTCGCTGCACAGCATGACCACTGTAGACCTTGAGCCGTAAAACCACAAACAAGAAAGTTACGGAAAACCGCATTCAAGATTTTCACGTGCAAATTTCTACATACTGGCTCCTCAAAATTCATATATATGTTGTTTTTTTTTGTAAAAAAGCACTTTGCAGATGGCCCACTCCTTTCATTTTAGGACGCGACACTTCCGACTTGTCCTCTTATTTCTCTGTTATTTTTTTGCATCTAGCTTTGTGTGTTAAAATCGCTTTGAATTTGGATTAAAACAACGAACAAAAACGCAGCCGTGATTGTGAAATGTCTGAAGAAAAAAAAAAAAATCGGAAGACCATTGGCGTACTCAGAAAGGTGTTGATGGGGGGGTCATAATCACTCCATTGCAATGACATTTTGAATTTTTAACATGGGAATATATGTTTTAGCCCTGTAACCCCCCTTAAGCCTATAAACCCCCTTGAGCCTATAACCTCCTTGAGCCTATAACCCCCCCCTTACAAACTTTCTGCGCACGCTTATGCGGCAGACAAAAATTTATCTGCAAGTGTATCATGATATGTAGTAAGGAATGGCTGTTTTACAAAGCATCGAAAGTTTTTAAATTTTTATGTGAACTCGCAGTTTTACCATATTTTGAATAACTTTTTACTCACAACATTTTATTAAAATTTCAGAAAAATTTCCTCGCGATACTTCAAAAAATAGACCGCGATTTACGCCGAGATTTTGCGGCATATATTTCGGGATATTTCCCCCTTATGCTTTCGTTATCTACACACGCAGAGGCGTGCAGATTAATTTAAAAGTAAATTTACCTATTAAATAAATTTAATTAATTTGCGTAATTTATAATTCAATACCGGACGTCCCGGCGCAGCATTGTAGTTCTTGAGCCGTAAAAAAACCACAAACAAATTAAAATTGAACGTCCGCGCACACATTATGGCAAATTAAAATTGAACGTCCGCGCATTAACACATTATGGCACGACCTCTATTTTATGGTTTAAGAGGTAGCTACGGTTATACGGTTCCTAACCGTTTGGCGCAAGGTTATTAAGAAAACATGTATGTCATGACCATGTATGTCACCGAACTCTAGACTCTGCACATTGAAAAATAGCCATTTTCTTCATGAATAACCACAACTTCTTAAACGTTTTTGCTCCTGTATTTTAGTATTACTTCAAATATTTCTCATAGAATATGTGCTTTGCTTTCTTTTTATGGCGAAATGTTTTCATTCTCTACGAAAAATTTACTTTTTGAAAAAAAAAAAGTGAAAAATGGAACAACAACACTATATTCCTATATTCAGAATTGCACTCCGGGGCCATTGGGGGAAGAAAGCTACTTTTCCGTAAATGTTCGTGATATTGCTACTTACTGAATGGGCCCCAATTTTAATGTTACCTCCAGTTTGTTTTTTTTTAGTTAACACGCATTTCGCTTTCTTCTTGTGGCAAATAGTTTCTTCTTCTACGAGAAAATTACTTTTATGTAGAGTTCAAGTTGCGTATTTTTTTTTCGCGTTTTGCGAAAGGATGTTGTATTTTGCGAAAAAAATTTAATACTACTTTTGCTAAAAAGCGAAAGCCCTGGAATTAAAAATTTCACAATTTTATGACGGCGGCCTCATGAGCTAAGGACTCGCTCCCTCGTGGGTTGTAGAACTCGCGCCCTCATGGGAAATTGAACTCGCGCCCTCATGGGCTATTGAACTCGCGCACTCCGATAATCCTAGGCATGCGCCCTTTGAGAAAACCCAGTCCGCCGTTGGGTTTAGGCATTGTACGAAATGACTGTTATTTTTTCGATTTAGCGCCCCAGGCCCCGCTCTTTCATCCATCTTTTAATTTGGCGCTGATGAATACAACATTTCTGTGAATGTTAGCGTTACAAGGATTTTTAAGTAAAATAGTAGACGAAGTCAAATTATTCATAAAATTTGCAATTTGGACCAACAACAATTGCCGCGGATTAAGACAAGAATTGGAGCATACTCAGAAGCTAACGAAAGCGCACTCCAAAAAGAAAAAAACAACAACACAAAAGCTGAAGAAGTTTTGATTGCAGACACATAAATTATAGGAGCAGAAATTTTCCAGTCTCATTACTTATGCATTCAATTCCGTGAAAACGTAAATAACGACGCTAAGCGTAATGTGAAATCGATGTAAGCGAGTTACTTTCATCGATAAAAGGGTAATCTTAATCGTTTTGTTTGGTCATATTCTGCGCCCTTTTCATTCAATGACTTTTCTGTTTGAGAATTCTTTTGTGAACGACATATTTAGGTTTGGATAATGGAGAGAAAAATTGTGAAATTTTTACAAAAATACAATTGATTCATTTGAAATATGCATATTAGAAGTCATGCCATATCTTTTTATTTACCAGTTGGCTGAGACGGGTTAATAATATAGCGGTCAGATCACACAGAATGCTCTCTGGTGAAGCATTGAACCTTTGTAATACAGATTATAAATAACTCTTGACTTTTAATCAAAATTATATACAGGGTGTCTCAGCACCAGGGTTACAAACTTCAAGAGGTCATAGTACTCATCAAGGTGAACGATATTTGTCATAGAACCTAAGGTCTCAAACCACCCACAGCGCCAGTTCTAAAACCGTCCAGCATGCACAAATATTTACAAATAGTGCGTGAAGAGCGCCAGATACTACTCAGGTCATCTGATCAAGTGCATAGCTGATTAGGACAACGCATATTGCGCTTCTCATACACAGGTTGTAAATATTTGTGCATGCTGGACGGTTTTAGAACTGGCGCTGTGGGTGGTTTGCGACTTTAGATTCTATGACATATTATCGTTCACCTTGATGAGTACTATGACCCCTTGAAGTTTGTAACCCTGGTGCTGAGACACCCTGTATAATCAGCTAAAGTAACGTTTGAACCTTCTCGAGGGCGATCGCCATTACACTATATATTTAATTGGCCAGTAACAGTTTACATATGCTCTCTGATAATATCATTATGGATCTTCCTAGCCAGGGCAGGCATTAGCAATAGGCGAACCGTCGACCATACCTATATTGTACGTGCTGCCATACCTATATTGTTCTTTAGCACCGACTTCTTCAGCTTTGCAGGACCTTAGGGTCGCCGAAGGTCGAGCCTCTTATAGTAATCTTGATCATCGACATCCTAATAATTTGTCATGCTTCTTCACGTTTTGTAAGATGTTTACACACCTTTGTTCATTTCTCAGTAAGATTTTATTTCGATAGACTTTGCCCTTTGCTTTTCGATAGACTTTGCCTGGCGCGGTCAGGATTATTTTCCAGGAACTTGGGCAAAGGTAATAAATAAAATAGAAACACAAATTATCGCATTTAAATTTTAAAAACATTGATAGCCATTTCAATAGCACGTGGTTATTTTCATCAGAATGATACAACTAATGCTATATGGGCTAATGATACAGCTAATGCTATATAGGCTAATGATACAACTAATGCTAATGATACAACTAATGCTATATGGGCTAATGATATAACTAATGCTAATGCTATGCATATAGGCTAATGATACAACTAATGCCATATGGGCTAATGATACAACTAATGCCATATGGACTAATGATACAGCTAATGCTATATAGACTAATGATACAGCTAATGCTATATGGGCTAATGATACATAATGCTAATGGACATCAGCATTAGTTGTATCATTCTGATGAAAATAGCCACATGCTTCGGAACAGTTGTCAATGTTTTTAAAATTAAACTGCGATAAGTTTTGTTTTTATTTTATTCGCGCAACGTATCACTATTTCACTTATTGGGGGGAAGGTGTTATGACTCAATGGGATCTCGCAGTGCTAAATTTTGTTTTCCAATATGGAAATCATGAGGAAGTACTGCGATTTTCCCATTAACTTGGGGGTATAAACCCCATGCTTATGCTTTTACATAGTAATACAGTTGCCATCTCTAACTAGGACCGCGAACTTTCTAGCGCCGACGCTACCTATAGGACTCTGCTAATGTTGTAAGTTGTTTCCATAACGCCTTGTGAATGTTATTATATTATATTATTAATGTTATTATATCATTAGTAAGTTTACATAGCGCTCTGATAATGTTAGAATGAGTATACACAACATTCTGTTAATATTGTAATGAGGTTGCGTACCATTCTGTTAAGGTTATAATTAATCTATGCACTGTTTCGTTAATGTCCTAACCAGGGGCGGACTGAGTCCTCTCAAAGGGCGCATACCTTGGACTGTTTTGGGCGCAAGTGCTTGTCTTTTGTTTTAATATTCTGTAACATTTTTTTATCCCTAACTGTGGACAGTCCTCACTGATTTCGTGTTCGACTTAAAATAGTTTAACACTCCCTGAAGCAGCGAGCCTTGCATGTACATTACCATTCGTAAGATCATACAAATGGTGTTTTCCAGAATTTTTAGTCTTAAATCTTTAAACTAAGCCACGCAAGGTTCCCTCTTTTCTCACAAAGTAAAAAAGGGACTTCAGAAGTAAGGCATCCCATTTTCTTTAAGGGAGAATTGTCCCGCGGGAATTTTATCATATCACTGAGGTCAAATAAATACAGACGAGGAAGTCCTGTCAAAGCGGGAAGATCTTTACAGGGAAAATTTTCTGCCGAGGAAAGAGAATCTACTTGTTCGGTGAGTTTTATTTTTCGCTTTGTTTTCTTTATGGTTGGAGAAGCTTAGCTGGAATTTCTTTCGTATTGCGATCACTTTATTTTGTTCCCTGGCAATGTATTTTAAAATCGGAAATTCTCGTCTCTGCAAATACTCCGAGAATCGCTTCTAAACTGAGATTCATTGCCCGTTTGGGTACCAAAGCCAAACGTTTGCAACGAGACTGGTATCTGGAACTAGAGAAGAAATGACTTTCGATCGTTGTTGTTGTGTCTAACAGAAATCAAATTTACTATTGTTTTCTCTTGTTAACAGGCGTACGACAAAGTCTTTTGCAAAGAAATATTCGTAAACATTCGTGGATTAAAATGTATATTAACGTTTTCACTTTTAAGACAGAAAAGAGTTTCTTCAGTTATTACTTCCTAACACTTTTCCACAGTGGTCTATACTCGCAGCAAAGCTAGTTTAGTACACTGACAAGGCGAAGAGCAGCACAATTCTGCCAGTGAGATATAGTTCGCCCTTTCTTACGTTAACAGAGTTAATAGAAGATACATTTTGTACATAAAACATTAAAATACTGCTCAAATACATAAAACATAGGCATATTTGTGCAATTAAAATCTGGTATTTATTAAATTTAGGAAAAAGAGTCATTATAACGAGCGCTGACGTCATTCAAGTAACTGACCACTCAGAGGACTTTGTTCGCTTGGCGGGAAATTTGGCGCCTGGAATTTTGGCAACCGCGTTTTTCTGCATTCCAAATTAGGCGATAAATAGCCTAATAATGTTGAGGGCTATCTCATTTTTCGCCAATTGGCGAATGAATACTCGTCTCACTGGTGTGAATAGGTCGTCGTAGTGTTAACAGTGTTCCAGGTTAGCTTTGCCGCGAGTATAGAGATAAAGCTTTTCTATATCGTACCGAAGTCCGGAATTTAACTCACGATGACCCTTAGAACGTAAGGCAACGTATTATAATTTTCTCTATATTCGCGATTGATTCTCCAGACGACAGGGGTTCTGCTTATTCGAAAAACTGTAATTTCTTGTTTTCATAGGTCGTTAAAAAAATGTGCTCATAAGGTTCATGAAATAAAACCATGAGCGTTGCCAAACACCTCATCCCCAGATAAATCTACGGTTAAAAAAAAACAAAAAACAAAAAACATACTTATCTTGGTCCTGTAAGGGCCGCAGAGATGAGAGCCTCATTTTTTAATCATTTATTTTCATTCATGAAACACTTCTTATGAGAGTTCTGTTACCTATAAATACCTAGCATAGTGGAGGATCTATATTTTTTTATTAGAATAGTGATATATATATGGGAACAATGCTGTTGCCATTTGCATTAATGAACACACTTATGTGCACGTTTTGTGCAATTCATTCAAAATATGATGGATTTAAAAGCGACGTAAAATTTTTTCAGAGAGGTTAGTTATGAGTTATTCTTCTCTACGCTAATCCAACATGATGCCTTGCTTTACTATTTCAAGAAATATGCAAATAAAAGCCGTCAATATACAATTTAATTATTTTACAGTTGATCACTAGCATAGGCGTACGAAGAAAGTTGATAAGAGGGTTACAGGGTCAATTTGGGGAGGTTACAGGGTTACAATTCATATATTCCTATGTTAAGTATACAAAATGTCATTGCAATGGGGGAGCTACAACACTCATAAACACCCCCTGTATACGCCAGTGATCGCTACGTAGATTTCAGTGTCTTTTGTGTTAGATACGCAATATATGGCTATACCCACGAAATTTGAAAACCTATTTGAATCACATTTACCAAAAAAGTAACTGATAGTCATATAAAAAAGTATTTATGAAGCAGGTAGTTTTGTAAAAAGTATCTATGAAGTAAATAGTTATATAAAAAAAAGCACATATGAAGAAAGCATTTTTATAAAAAAAAGTATCTATGAAGTAAATAGTTATATGAAAAGTATATATGAATCAAATAGTTATATAAAAGTATCTATAAAGCAAATATTTACACAAAAAAAAGTACCTGTGAAGCAAATAGTTACACAAAAAAAGTATCTGTGAAGCAAATAGCTACACAAAAAAGAGTATCTATGAAGCAAATAATTATACTAAAAAGTAATCATGAT
This sequence comes from Dysdera silvatica, assembly GCA_006491805.2. Taxonomy (NCBI): domain Eukaryota; kingdom Metazoa; phylum Arthropoda; class Arachnida; order Araneae; family Dysderidae; genus Dysdera; species Dysdera silvatica. The sequence continues at coordinate 22,617,754 of QLNU02015003.1, read as the reverse complement.
GTAAATAGTTGACCAAGAGAAAGTGATGAAGCATATTTCTGAAATTAAATCTGTGCCTGTGCACATAATAGTTTGTGAGTGTGCATAGCGTACAGAATGTTTATATTTTCAATATTTGTTTCCATATTATGTTTATATTGTTGATATATAAGCAGATATTTGATATAGAATAGTGCACTCTTTTGCACAGAAAAAAATAAAATAAAAAAGAAGTTCCCCCATAAAAAGAAATCCAATCATCTCGAAATTTCGCATGCAAATTCCTTTAGACCAAGTATGCAAATGATTAAATTTTCAAAGCCAATGAGTGTTAACTTCGATCATAGCGCGCATTTCTACTGCGTAACAGTTATTGTATTAAAGAGGTAAAAATTGCAGGCGGTATATTTTTCTCGTTGTCGGCATTGAGGTTTCATGGAGAAGCAACCAGTAATTTCTTTATTTTTATTTATTGAAAACTTTGTAGGAACATTTCGAACGTGGTCGCATAGTCGGGATGCTTGAAGCTGGCTGGTCCTACTGAGCAATAGGCTGCCACCTGCACCGTACGGACACTGCTGTCCAAAGTTGTTGATAGCAATGGTAGTTTCGAGAAAATCATCGGCGAAATGAAGGCTCTGGAAGGCCAAGGCTCATGAATGCGAAGCAAGATCGCAAGGACGGTTTTAGGAATTTATTAAAGGAGGGGCTCAACTCCGGTTATATGTATATATATATATATGTGTGTGTTCTTATAAACTTATATAAATAAATAAATTATTTAATAAACAAAAAGAATTTAAGTCTAAGAGGTACAGGTAAATTTAGTTAAATTGGAATCACTCTGGCGCCAATGTCTGCCTGGAGTAAAACCAATTAAATATAATAAGTAAGGTTAAAGTAGTATAAGACCATTTTCAGCATTACATAAAGCAATTTTTCTGCAAGATATCAGAACCAATATTGCAGGAACTATATCCACAAGTTATTTATAAAGTGAAAAACCTTCATGCACTGCAAAACAATTCATAAACATACAATAAAGATACATACATAGAATATTTTACCTACAAACCTATCTTGAAAACCATGAAACAATTTAGATAGCAATATGGTAAAATTGTAAAGAAATGAACTAAAAGTAGAATAAAGAAATTAAAGTAGGAATTGTCTAATTCTCCTAATTGTCTGAAAATTGCTATGGTAATCCCTGTTTTTAAAAAAGTTGATAGAAACGATCCATCCAATTATAGACCAATTGCGCTTGTTTCAGTTATTTCCAAACTCTTAGAATATTTTATTAAAGCTAGATTGCTAAACTTTTTGAATACGCACAAATTTTTTAGTGACAACCAATTTGGTTTTAGAATTGTTTTAAGCACAGAGGATGCTTTGTTGGATTTCCTTTCTGAAGTTTATTCTAAAAACAACTTGGGGGTTTTCAGATTTCAGCATTGTTTATTGATATAGTGAAGGCTTTTGATATTGTAAAATATATTATCCTTTTACGAAAACTCCAAGTGTATGGAATTAGAGGATTATGTTATAATTGGATTAAATCATATCTTGAAAACAGGTATCAATTTGTAAAAATAAATAATTCTGTGAGTTCGTTGAGACAAAATATCCATGGGGTGCCTCAGGGTTCTGTACTTGGACTATTGTAATTTTTAATATTTATTAATGATTTTTGTAAAACAACACTGTACGGTAGAGTGACGGCATTTGCTGATGATACGGCATTTGTTTATTCAAGGAATTCGATTAGAGTACTCAACGATTTAATGTTAGATGATTTATTTCATATACGTAATTGGTTTAATTTTAATAAACTAACATTCAGTATTCTCAAGACAAATTATATCATTTTTCAGTTGAGAAACGGCATTGTGTTTGATCATAAATTGATATACCATGATAAAAATTGTCATCAAAATTTATGTGCATGTCCTGAGATCAGTCGGTGTCTCAATTAAGATATTTGGGACTTACTGTAGATAGCAAATAAAACTGGAAACCACAAATTAATAATTTAAATATTAGACTTTTGCCTAGGTTACGTAAGTCTTATTATTTGAAACTGATTTATTCGCGGAATATTTTGAGAATTTTGTATCTTCCATTGGTTCAATCAGTTATGGTGTATGGATTAGCTTATTGGGGTGGTACATATTTTTTGACTTTTGAACTGCTGACCAAGACAGAAACATTCTATCAAATTAATTTCCCATAAAGATAGACACTGCCCTTCAAATCCATTGATTGCATCTTTGAAGATTTTTCCTATTCGGAAACAATATATTTTTAAAGTACTTAAAATATTTTATAAAAGAAGTAATAATATTGTTTTTATTGATAATATCTACTCTATACGATAGCCAATTAGTTTAAAGGCTAAGATTCCAAGATCAAAAACCACTTTATTTCAGAACTTCTACTTGGTAATGGCTCCTAAGTTTTTTAATATGTCACCTAAAAGGTTAAAATTGCTGTCCTATAACCAATTTGTTCAAAAATTAAGTGAATATTTGTTAGAATTGCACGATATTAAACCATTTTATAATTGTCAGATGACGTTGCATTGTGTCCGGTGGGGGAAAATTGTTTTTGCTACTATTTGTTTTACGTTTTGTAATTGTTAAGAGAGTATTTTAGTTGGTTATGCAGGGGCCTTGGATCGCAGATTTTTATGATTTGTGTTACAGGTTTGAATGTTGGCGGCATATAAGATTGTTAATGTGTATATGACTGCTTGAACATGTGAAAACTAACACAGGCAGTTTTAAAAGTTCTATGTTTGTTATATTGTGTATAATTACAAAATAAAAA
>QLNU02015003.1:22583696-22605592 GCA_006491805.2 Dysdera silvatica | reverse complement strand
AGTGGTCCGCGGCTTAAATTGGGTTGTTAACCACTGCTGTAGCCAAACTCCCTGTAATTGTCAAGTAGTTACATCTACCAGTTCCTTGTAGTTCTCCACTTTGTGGTTGCAAAGATCAGAAAAAACATGCTTTGAATGCAGTCCATGCTTCGTTTTCTTTATCTGTCTTTTATTAGCTTCTATCCAGCAAATTCCACACTTTTAGACAGCATAGGCGTAGCCGGGGGGGAGTTTTGGGGGTTGTAACGCCCCCATTGCAATGAAATTTTGTATATTTAACATAGGAATATATGAGTTGTAGCTCTGTAACCCCACCTCATTAAGCCTATAACCCCCTTTATGAACTTTCTGCCTACGCCACTGAGTTCTGCTTTCGATTTTGGTTATCCTGGATCATGCATTTGGTCATTCAGGCCCGATTGGGCTGGCCAATAAAATTTGGCCTCTCAGGTCGGCCGGAAAGTGCGTGTAACAGAGGTTGACCTAGTCGTTCGGTGATCGAATCAGTGAACGAATCTTCCCGTTGATGATAGATGGGCAAGGCCGTTCATTGATCCGTTCAGTAAAATATTTGGCTCCCCTGTAGCATGTTCTGTCCGTTTACGGAAGGAAGTCCGGTGGAACAGTTAGATATAAAGCTCCTAAAAGATGGGGGGGTTGGTGTATCGGCCATTTTGATGCCATTGTATCACGTGATCTTACTTACTGCCATGTAAAGTTAAGGGATTTACAAGTGTATTATTTTTAATAAAATGGGGTGAAATGAGTAGGTGTACAGCTGTGAATTGTTTAAATCACTAGTGGAATAAACATGGAATGTTTGGATATTTCAATAGATCCTGTAAAAAGAAGAAAATGATTTATTAATTTTCCAATGGTAAATGTTGTGTTATGAAATGGAAAGTGTACAACAAAATGGTGGCCAATGTGTTGACCCATGTTTCTAGGGGCTCTAGTTAGAAATAAGGGAGGTGATGTAACAAATGGGCTAGCCGTTTACAGCAGAGTAGTACTCCAATTTCAGAACTTTGTTTTGGCGATATTTGTTAATTATAACAAATTAGTATATATATATATGTCATTTTTGTGAATATATATTTGAAGATTGTGAATATATTTTTGAAGGTTGTGAATATATTATTGCGGATTTGTGAATATATTTTTGAAGATTGTGAATATATTATTGCGGATTTGTGAATATATTTTTGAATATATTATTTGTAAGCGACTGGTCGGTTTGTGACGTCACCTCCCGTTATTTCTAACTGTTCCATCGGACTTCTTTTCGTGAACGGACACTTTAATTAGCTTTGTGGTTAGTGCTCGTACGCATTTGGTTATCTACAAAAGAGAAATGTGGAAAGACAAAATTTATGTAATACTATTTGCGCCCGATATTAATACAGCTGCCTGGATGAGATATGAATATAGTGTTAGTTCATGAAAAGAAGTTCGGTGGAATGATTAGAAATAACCGGAGGTGACGTCACAAACGGGCTAGTTGCTTACATCAGAAGAGGACTCTAATTTCAGAACCTGTTTTTGGAGAACGTTTGTCGGTGCCAACAATTAGTATACATATATATTCCATTTGTGAATACATTGTTGGAAGCGGTTGGCCGATTTGTTACGTCACCTCCCATTATTTCTAAATGTTCCATCTGACTTCTTTTCGTGAACGTACAGTACAGTGCGTTTCAAAAGTCCAGTACCAAGTACAAAAATTCAAGACCGTTTAGTCAGTGGAAACATATGCCTATTTTTACAAGAAACGAAGTAGACATGACAGCTACGACCAACGTTTTATTGACATTTCATACATGAAGCTATTCATATATTGAAATTCAGCTCGCCAGTGTTATTAATTATCGTAACTATTATTATTAATATAAATTTACATAGAAATTTAATCCAATATACTTTAATTGCCAAATTGTGATTGATTTGACCGTTCAATATATTTAATAGTTTAAAAACTTTTGGTAAAATTGATATCTCAATTTCATCAGGGAAGTAGGCCATTAAAATCATGATATATGCCTTCAATAACCTAGATTTTACTTTTTTTTGGGGGGGGGCAAACAGCGGGGCGGATCTTGATGGATCACAATTTCATTAAATGTTGTTTCTTCTTTTTTTTTAAAAAAAAGACATTGTTCCAGTAAACAAATACGTCACTTTTGGATGGCTTTTATTGGTTTTCGTGACATGCGTTGACGAACTTCATTAAAATGCTGTGTTTTTCAGGCGACTCTGCTTTCCGCGCATGAATTAGAAGGAGAATTTCTTTTTAAAGGCGCTTTTTCCTAGATGCGCATATTTTGCGCAGCAAGGATATAAAACGTCATGAAGAGCCTTAGACAATAGAAAATCAATCAAAGTGTTTTCCTGGAGTGCGCAATATGCTTTCATCGGTTTTCTATTGTCTGAGTCTACTCTCAACATAGCTATTCCTTTTTTGCCATTCTTCGTTTTTCCATTACGTCCCGAACGATATTGTTATACAGTAAACTTGCTTTATGAAGATCATCAGTTTAGCCACTCAATATGTTATAGCGAACTTTTTGAAAAAACAACAAAAACAACAAAAATACAACGAATTTGTGTTGAAACGACCTATGGGTTATATATAATGCATCATTGTTTTATGTACCTATGTCTGCATGCTGTATATGTAACCCACAGCTGTTCTTTGCCAAGAATACGGGTTCTTGACAGAGCGCCGAATCTGAAGCATCTTAGACAGTGGTCATTCCCTGGGAGGGTGACACAATGAATCCGTGTATAAGCCCAGGAGTTTGGCTGTGATGACCGAGGTTCTGAACCCTGGCTAAACTGTGGGTCAAGCTAACCAACACGTTTGGCCAGCGTGGAGAATTTAAGGCCGAGTCTTCTACATTTCTTTCACCATTCTATGCGTACGTGTGATAACAGCTAAAACACCAACCTACAGTGGGCTGAAAATGGTTGATGATGATCGTGAATTTGATATATATATATACAGTGAAAATCGGTTATAACGACCTTCAAGGGACCGCGAAAATTCGGTCGTTATAACCGATAGTCGTTATAAACGATATCTTTTTAAAATCACAGTAGCCTATAGTATAATACACTTTTAGAGTTTTATAAATTATTTTGATAGTAAAAAGTATTAAACTATTTGGTTTCAAAATTAAATTAAAATATATTTAATTATAATGAATTGAATTTCCGTTTATATTAAATTATATTCATAGCCACACTAAATACATAGCATTTTTTTTTTTTAAATTGAAAAAATTCTAGAAAATACTAAAGCATATACTGTAAAAGGTCCAATCTAATGAATAATATTTATTATATTATACTAATGACTTCAGAACAGTGCCGATTTAAGAGTTTTGTGGGCTCTATGCTGAAAAAATATAATGGGTCCCTTCAGAATATGGCCCTCGTGATATTCAATTAATAAATCACTTTTTAAGTTCATTATCTTCAATATTCAGGTTTAGCAGTAATAAAAATTTCTTGGACATTTGTAAATAAACAAGATTAAAATAACGCTTAAATTTTGATAACTAACTTTAAATTTTAATAACTAACCTACGTGGTTCTGCTTTATGACTGTCAAGTCGCGTCGTTATATCCGATACGAATTTCCCTACTTAGAATCTACGTAGACTACAAAATCGCCGTCGTTATAGCAGGTTTCGTCGTTATATACGATGTCGTTATAACCGATATATTTAGTATGGAGTAGAATAGCAAACCAAATTTCTTGTAAAAATTCCGTCGTTATATGCGGTTGGTCGTTATAAACGATTTTCACTGTATTTAAATACAGTCGATTCCGCTTAATTGGGACCAAGCCCAATGAAGCGGCAGCCCCAAATTTCGCATAAAATTAAATAATGGATGATTATCAATATTACATACATAATATAAAATACATATAAGAATAATAATATATATATATATATATATATAATAATAATAATAAATTCTAAAATAAAATATGAAGGTGGAGCTGAGTGCGTCTTCGGTTTTACCCTTTGCATAAGTCAACACCGATGACGCCGATGTGGCTCTAGTGCGTGATAGTCTTACGTCACCATACGGACGGTAAATATTAAGTGATATGTATCTGAAGTCCTGTTATGCTGTATATAAGATCGATCATATTAATATTATCCATTCATAAATTATTTGTAATCTTAAATTGTTGTTCGAATTTGGCGTAATGTTGTCCTAGTTATGCGATGTAAATTATTATGTGCATCTTGGTTTGGCTTGAGATTTGGCTCAGTTAAGCGACTGCTCTGATTAAGCCAAATCGACTGCATTATATTGTTAAATTATTATTATTGTTGTTGTTGCGACATGCTGTTAATTATTGTGTAGAATACTTTGATAGCATAAAGAAAGCACTCGACTCGTTTTATTTTCTATGTATGCAATGTGACTCGTTTTATTGCTCTGTTATGGCATCGGATTTGTTATGCTTGTGTAATAAATTTTAGCAAAACTTTTCAATTTGAACCCAAAGTTTAAATATAGGGACACAAATAATGGATTCTTGGCAAAAGAAATCATCTATCAAGTGAGTGTAAATTTATTCGAGTGCAATCTGACAAGTGAGTGCAAATTTATTTCAGTGCAGTCGGACAAGTGAGTGTAAATCGGAATGATTGAATTCAATCTTTCGCCTTTAAACAAGCTATTATATTGTCGTTGTTAAATGACAACAATAAATTCCTTCGAAACGGTGAAAGTTATTTGGAAAATAAATTAAGGGTAAATTCCCCATCCTGGTTTTGTTGTCTCGTAAAATTCCTTCAGTAGCTTTGTTGAAAAAAAAAAAAATCGCGACAACAAAAAAATAAAACCTTCGCAGAGTGATAACCCCTCCTTTGCGAAAAATGAAACTGCTCGTTTTGTGGTTCCTAAGTTCTTTTCTTTTTTTCCTTTTTCGACTGAAAATTCTTGGCTTTTGCGACTCTTTTTCTCCCGAAGAAATCCCACACTATAGTTTATCGTTTAGCGAGGCACTTTGTTCTTACGTTTTTCACGTAATCGAAAATACATTATTTTTCGAAGAGAGCTCAGCAACCGACTTTGTAACTGATTCTGGCAAAGAAGAAACGAGGAATCAGTGATTACTTGCGTTTTACGAAAAATTTTAAACGATGGAAATTGACATACAAAATAATGTTTTTTGATCAATAGTTCACGCCAATTTTAAAAGCAAATATTTCCGAATATGTGCATGTCACTACAGAGAAATACTTATTATTCGAACTTTGCTTAACCAAAAAGGTCTTTTGCAATTAATTTTTAAATTTTTTAATAGATATTATTTTTATTCTTTTCTGGTATTTTTTTTTTCTACTAATTCTCTAGTGTATTCAAAAGTAGCCCCAAAGGAGTTAATGTTTTAATGGACACTCATATAAACTTGGTGGCCGAAATATTAGAAACACCATTTTAATAGCGAGTTTGTTGTACTTCAGTTTTGATCCCAACCGATTTTCTTCTGAAAATAGGCTCAACAAGTTGTTGATACCATTGCAGAGAAATATTAGCCCACGCTGATATAATGGAAGCTCTTAGTTTAAATAAGATGGTGGCGTTTCTAAGCTTTGAATCCACTTCATCCCACAATTTAAGAATAGGATTGAGATCAGGTGACTGTTCTGGCCATTGAAGTAACCGAAACGCAGAATCGTGTCATTCAAAGCAATCTGAGACCAGTTTAGCATAGTGACAGGTTACATTGCTGTGCTAAAAATGACCATATGCATCATGGGAACATCGCAGTCGTAAAAGGGAGCCTTTGGTCGGTAACAATGTTAAGATAGGCGCTGGTGTTTAAGAACGTTTTCAATGGTATTAGTCGCCAAATGTATTCAGTGGCGGACTAAAGTTTTTGAGGCCCCAGTAAAGTAGTTCCAAAGGATCGTCTACAAGAAAACACGTCTCTGGAAGCTTTCTAGTTGGCGGAGGCCCCTGGGCTGCAACTCCTGAAGTTCATGCGTTAATCCAGCACTGAGTGTATCCCAAGAAAATATTCCCCAGACGTTTATTCCACCACTGTCCACTTGAAGGTTTCTAAATAGAAAAGACGGGTTCATGGATTCGTGCTGCTTGAGCCATACTCTGATCCTCCCATCAGCATGACGGAGGAAGGACTGAGACTCAACGGAACAAGAAACTCCTTCCCACTCGTCAAGTGTCTAATTTCAATATTTCTGAGCCCATAACAGGCTCTCTTTTCTGTTTTTAAGTGATAGCTAAAGTACCCTTGATGGTTTCTTGCTGTAAAAACCAATTAGTAGCAGGGTCGTGTTGTGCGTTCGAATATGCTTTGTGATGCGTCTGCATTTCATCGATCTGCGATATGTCTTCTTGCTGCTCTTCTGTTGTTGCCCACGATTCGTGTTAGTGGCTTGGTACCTCTTCTGTTCAAAAGCCATTTCCGACTACAGTTCTTTCCATTGCTTGAGGTTTTTTAGCTCAGCTGCCATTCGCCAAACACCTGAGACGCTGTTGTACAAGACAAGTCGAGAACATTAGCAGGTTTAGAAATGCTTGACCAGCAGCTTCTTGCCTCCATGATCATACCTAGTTCAAAGTCGCTTGAACCTTTTCGTTTCGAACCCTCGTTTTTTGGAAGATAGTCAACAGCTGGGTTCAACCCCTTAGATTATCAATAGGAAACGAAAATGCTTCTCTCTGCAGAGATCATTTATATTATAACTGTTCGTTAAGTGCACCTACAGAGCAAAAGATACCTTAGTTTAGTACAAATGACAAGAGCCTGTCATCCATATGCAAGATTCGAGAACCGGCCTTACGTCGTTACTGAGCACTTCTTGGAATAGGGGGAGCAAAATAAGTTCCTTTTTCCCGCCATTTCGTTGATTGGCTTTTAGTTCCTACGTACTACCTTGGTTTAGCCAATCAGAGGCTTAGCTTAAAAAAATTCTAGAAACTCATATGAGAGAGAGAGAGAGAGATGAAAAAAAAAAGAGAAAATTGGTCACTCGGTTTTGAACTCACGGAAGACGAGAGATGGTTTTTCGAAGTTGGTGAAGACTTCGGTTAGGGCCTTAGCTCCGTGCGCGAGTGTGAGATATGTGTGAGTGAATTCGCGAAGACGATTATGACTGAATGAAGTGCGAGACGTTAAGGAAGGCCACATATAAGGTATAATTGGGTTCAATTCTCTGTTGCTCCCCTTATCAATTCGTTCATTCTTATAATTGCTCATTCCCCCGTTCCCTCCTCGCGGATAATATAAAAATCTAATAGTTTTGCATTATTAACTTAAAGTCTGCGCCTTCTTGCCTAGTCATTTATTATGGTGGTCATGATTTACATCCGTTTAGGCAAAAAAAGTCCATTCTAATACGTTTACAATGTATTCATTTATTTGATTCGTGTTAATGATCATGAATACATAAGTTGCATGTACATGTTTGTGTTTTCAATAAAATGTTAATTGTTATCTGTGGTAACTCTCACACAAATTTCTATGTCATTAGTAGCGAGCTAGAGCCTTGGGGAAACTAACCGTATATTTTTCGGCCAAAACTGAATTAGTTACGTTTTTAAGGAAAACAATAATTAACTCCATTTACATAAGCTCGTGACATTTGGATAAATGTAGCTTTTTTGCCCCTTTATACCGAAAACCGAATTTCCGACGTATAGAAAATTAGATTTTCTCTCTTTATTTCGGATGATCGGGTTCTTCTCTACTTACAATAAGCAAGTTAGGTTCAAGCTCTCTACAGACAGCTTATTGAATCTTCAAATGCGAGAACAAAATATTGACGTAAACTTTGAATTAATTCAATCACAAAATATTACAAAAGCGAAGTGTCTCCACACTGATTCATTAAAATTATAATTTTGAGCCCTTTTACCGGACAGTTTTTTGTTACTCCGGCCTACTTGCTGTATTTCTTTATGTACCACAATTTTATATTACGCTGACTTACTTTATATGGGGTTGGGCTGCGACTTCGAATTGGTTGCATTGGACTGATCGCAAATTTGGATTGGTTTTCCATCTTAGAAGTTCATAGATGCTTCTTTATGTTGACGTCATAATGTTCATGTTATGACGTCATTATCTTCTGTATGACGCGTTATACAGATCGGAACATCACGACGTTCCAATCAGCCGTTAAGGTATGAGAAAGTGAATTTTTCTCTCGGGTGTCGATTCTTCTTTTGCGGTCACATCTGTCAGAAGCTTTACCAATTTTCACATAATCTTGATACTTTCCACAAATTATCTCTTAGAATTGAATGCATTTTGCTGTCTTTGAGATGAAGTAATCAGTTTTTCTCGCCCCAACTATTTGTCCACTATCAAACTTGCTCAAATGGTAACTTTTAGCCATTATTGCGATTCCCCGAATATTACACAACGTTGGAAATATCCCTCATATTTTTAATATTCTCACACGAGTCTTGCCTTGTCACGTTTTTTATCAGCGGAATAATATTGCTTTGTGGTTACTTGCCGCAGTGTTTATATTCTTTTACTTTTCATGTAGTACCACTGACATACCATAGGGGGTGCATGAGCGAATTTACCATTTTGCTGCCCCAATGCTACTTTTTGCCGCCAATTCCTACCCGCCCTAAAATCAGTGGTAGGAGCATAAAAATTATTGCATTCAATATACGCCCAGAATTTTCGTATTGACAATAAATATGTTGACCAAAAAAAATATATATATACATAAATTGAAACATAAACATTAAACAATATTAACTTATATTGAAGTATTATTTCTTTTTAGTATATAATAAATCAAATTCAATTTTATTGAAATAAATTTTAATTTTAGCAAGGACAAAAGCCTATGGAACACTGGCATTGTTAAATAGCTTTTTTAATATTCAAAAATTGTTTAAATTACAGTATTTAAATGGAAAGCATGACGTCTAGCTTTCTTCAAAGCATCTGATTATATCATCGTATGGTATTGATTTTGTTATAATAGACTCAATACGCAATATTTTGCCACTCCAGTCTATAGTCCAGTATAATCTATTGGGAAATACGGCACTGAGGGGGTGTTAAGAGGTGTAATCCCTCATTGGGATGAAAATTTTCAAATACGGTGGCACCTAGAGATACGAGTGCCCCGATATATAAGTTTTTTGAGATACGTGCTGTCTCTAGATCGATTTTTGCCTTGAGTTACAAGCCTTCTTTGGTGACGTCACAACCACCACTGTGTTCGGATTCCCAAGTTTTATAGCAAAATACTTAGGTTCTTCAGGAGATTGGTACAATTGCAGAGACGTGGGAGGTTATCTTTTCATGCGAGATAAAGCGAGTGTTGGCAATGTGGGAAAATGTTTCGGACTTCATTTAAAAGAAACACCCCGAAAAAGTTGCAACGGGTCGTGCATCGGAGCTATTTAATGACACTTGCCTAACTGATTTTAGAAACATTCTAAAAGGAAGGAAGAAACATAGCTCATTGGATAGGTTTCTAATGAAACACCCTGCGGATGAAAGTGACAAAAGCGTGGCAAAAAAAAAAAAGAAAAAAACTAGTGAAGGAGAAAATTAAGTTAATCAAAAGTGAAATGAAAGAAAAAAATAATATTAACTTTTAGTTAGCATAAAGCTGGATAACTGGCTCCACCAGTTTATGTTTATTTTCATAGAACAGGGGTCTTTAACTTTTCCAGGGCCAATCCAAGGGCCAATTTTGCTTATTCTTGTTGGCCCAGGGGCCACACTATTGTACTAGCAATATTAAGACTAAACGAAGGCGTATCCAGGGGCTCTTCCCCCTGATCAGCCCCGTAGCCGTTTTTTCGAAGGTGCCCATATTAGTTTTGCGTGCCCACCCGAAAATATTTTCTGAATCTGCCTCTGGGACTGAATATATATATATATATTACAATATAAAATATGTATGGAAGCAAAAAAAAAAAATTTACAATACTTTTAGTTGTTAATATATAAAGCGAAATCAAACCTTTTAGTGAGATTTATAGCACTGTTTATTTTTAACAAGCCTGTCATATCTTATTTTTGACGTTGCAACCCTAAGAGTGTTTTTAAGATAGACATCGGCTATCGTGCTCTAACTTTTGATTTTACCAACTTCATTCTTGAATAATCTGTTTTCAGACGTAGAGGGCATTGATGAGTGTTCTAACTCCTAATTGCGATGAAATTTTTTATATGCACATGACTATATGAAAATGCATCTCTGTAACTCTCACTCCCTTTTGTAATCTTGTAACCCCCTTATGAGCTTTCTACGTAGGCTTATGTGCAGATATAAGTCCTTCCGAATAGTAACATTTTCAGAGCATTCATTTAGATGGTTGGGAAGATGTTCTTATCGACATATTTAGGATAGAATTTAATGAATCCTAAGTTGATTTTGTTTTAAATCACTGTTTCACTGGAAATTATTACCCCTAATGTTTATATACGTTGGAAAACTTAAGTAACACAAAATTGGGGAAAGATCGTTTATTTATTTAGTTCTCTAGCGTTTTTTTATTACGAAATGTGAAAATGTGAACGGAATAAAATACACAGATTTAAGACTCAGAGGAAGCAAGTGGCGTTATCTTTTGGGTGAAATAGTTTATACTTCTTCATGAGACGACGGGCCGCATAAAACATGTCGGCGGGCCGCGGATTGAAGACCCCTGCCTTAGATCATCTTTTATATGTATATCTAGTGTATTTAGTTCTAGCTTGTATACAAGATTTTTTCATTATAAATATTATAGTATGTACATTATTATAAAAAACTGGAATGGTACGAATTAATATAATTTCATTAAGTTCAACGGGGAAAATTGATTTGAGATACTAGCATTTTGACATAGGAGCTCGGTCATGGAACGAATTAAACTCGTATCCTAAGGTACTACTGCGCACATATCAATATTTGGAGCTCCAGCCCTGTGATACCTCTTCTGAAATTTCTGCTTACGCTAATGAATAGTATGTGGGTATCTTCATCAATACTGAATAAAGGCAAGGCGATATATGGGAGTCTAGACTAGAACGCACAACGAAAGAGGATAGAAAAAAAACAAAAGCAAAAACATAAGGATGAGAATTATGAGAGGTGAAAAAAAGAAAAACAAAACACGGGGGAAAGATTGAGAGATTTGTGGAAACTCGAGACACATAGAAATCTTTTGCAAAGGCTGTCTATCCAACTAAGGGATTAAAAGAAGAAGAAAAGGATGGGAATGTATATAGTTACGCAGAAAATCTGTAGATATAGATCAGTGGTTCCCAACTCAATTTAAACTGTTGACCACTTTTCTACTTTTTTACCGGCGGACCATTTCGAAAAATTCTCACGAATTGAGGGGCGGATTTAGGGGCGAGGTGGCGATCGCTCCCCTTTGAATGAAAATTTAACATTGAAAAGGTACAAGGTAAAGGTCCAATGAGGTATCATTTTCAAAAATCGTCATTAACCCCTCCTCCTTAAATAACCTCTAAATCTGTGTCCCTGCCCGAGTTGACTGCAAGACCTTAATAAAAAAGGGAGAGGGGTCTTTTTGGGGGGGAAGATGTAGATATATAGAAGTAAACAAATTCTAATAGTCAAGCCAAACAAAGCAGTGCTGTCAAGGTGAAATCCCTAGTGGCAGCAATGGAAAGTCTCTACGTGCAAGAACGTAGCCAGCTTTTCTTCAAGTGGGGGGGCGGGGAGGGATACTACAAATATATCACCAGTTTCATTTTATATTTAATTTTAATATTTAATAATAATTTTTATAAGTGTTTTTATAATTTTTTTTTCATAAACGGACCATTTGGGACTCCTTTGTGGACCACCCGTTGGAAACCACTGCCATAGATATTATGATTCTTGAAACCGTACCTTTCTATATACATTTCCTTTGCATGCAGTACTCGAGACAATACTGTTGCTAAAAATAGTTGGAAGTGTGTATATACATTCACGGAGTACAAAATCACGCATACCTTTTAGTTTCTATCGTTCGATCATTTCCGTGTCAGCTAACCGTTGTATTGTCGTCGTTCTCGAATAACTCGTTTAATAAGGTACCACAGAGTCGTGTCCTGGCAACAGGTATTCGATTATGGATCTCTTGAAAGTTTAAAAACGGATAATAGAAGGACTTTGTTAATCCGAATTCTGTTTCAAACAACCTTAATTTCTCCAAGTTTTCTGGACCGCATCTTAATCGATTTCCAGTCGCTAATTATAGTAAACAACACACCATCACGCAGGAAGATTTACATGAGCAAAGTAAGTTCCAAGACAATAAAATCCACCAGCAAAGCCGTTTATAACTCAATTACCGGGAATTTACAAATGCAAAATGTGTATTAAAAATGCGTTTCTTCACAATAAAAAAACTTGCATTAATTAAATATTTACAGCAACATTTCCATTCGGCCCTTTTTGAGTTCATTATAAGAGAGTTTAACTCTATAATCGCAAAGCTGATGCTTCATCTTCTATTTCATTTAAAAGGTGTATACAACTATAAACAAAGGAAAGGAGACTGGTATGATTAAGATGTCTTACGGGGTAAATAATTTAGCTGGAAACACTTTTTTCAAGCTTGAGTTGTAGGTTTCGTAAACATTTTTTTCTGAGAAATATGTGGGATTAATAAGTTTATGCAAATTGTGTTAGTTTTGGTGCAAAGGGTAATTTCTAAAAGGATAAGTTCAGTCAAAAGTGTATAAGTTTTTAAAAATATATACAGAAAACGGTTTAAATATACGTTTATGAAAGACGGCGAAGAAACAAAAATTACTGTTTGGAAATTTACTTGTTTATTTGTAATCATTCAATTAGTTTTAATTATGCAATTATTTTTAATCATTCTATTATTTGTAATCATGCAATTATTTGTAATCATGCAATTATTTGTAATCATGCAATTATTTTTAATCATTCTATTATTTGTGATTATGCAATTATTTTTAATCATTCTATTATTTGTAATCATGCCATTATTTTTAATCTCTCCTCAAATAAAATTTAATAAATAATATAAATAAATTTAATAGGTAATAATACCTCAGGGTATTAATTACTTAGGGTAATAATATCTTACATCCTTATATATGGAGAAACAGAGCGTTGTTTCCTGTCCTCATTCGTCTAGCGGTCCAAGACACTCCGGGCTAAACGGAGGGACCCTGGTTCGAATCCAGGATGGGGAAAGCGTCTCTTTTTCTCCAAAATTACACAAGCTCTAGTTTGAGCTGTAATTAAAACGTGGGTGGCAAAAATTATAGTATAATAAATTTAATCCCTCAAATTCTGGAAAAGATACGTCGACGACACGTTTGTTATACTTAAAACTAATACACTCCAAAGCTTCTTCCATTACCTTAATAACTTAAACTCACATATAAAATTCACATACGAAACAGAACAGAACAATAAACTCCCTTTCCTAGACGTTCTTGTACACAGATCTCACGATAACTCAATCTTCACCTCAGTTTACCGTAAACCCACACATACAGACAGATATCTCGATTTTAAATCGCATCATCCAACATGCCACAAAGCTTCCGTTGTTAAAACATTAAGTCTTAGAGCGAATTCTCACTGCAGTAATGAAACACTTTCAAACACAGAAACAAAACACATACACACGGCACTTAAAAATAATGGATACCCTAAACGATTCATTCTCAGAAACTGTAGACCCAATAGTACATCTTTAAACAATACATCTCACACCCGCATATCTATTCCATATATTCACGGCATTTCCGAAACAATCTCTCGCATCCTTAAAGAGGCAAATATCAAAACATTCTATTCCCCTGTCACAACACTTCGCAAACAACTTACAAAAGTTAAAGACCCAGTTCCACCAGAAGATCTCACAGGCGCCATATACCAAATACCATGCAAAGACTGCAACAAACATTACATAGGACAAACAAAAAGAATGATCAAAACAAGAAAAAAAGAACACAAACAAGCACTCGCGAAAGGAGACATAGCCTCACGTCTGGCAGAACACGCTTTACAACACGGACACGAACCCGACTGGGACTCAACAAAAATACTACACCGTCACATCACAAACAAGAATAGTAGACTCTTCTTAGAATCTTGGGAAACTTACAAACTACACGGGAAAGCCATTAATACATCACAACCACTTCCAGAAACTTATAAACAACTCTTACTCTGAAATGTATGAGACATCCCCAAATTAGGTAACCCGCAGTGTGGGTTTCTCATTGGTCCCTATTGGGGTTCTTCCATGATTCTATTGGAGGCCTCCCATTGGTTCTCATTGGGTTTTCCCATTCTGCGGGACTACTCTGATGAAGGGTTTTCCAGAAATTTCAAGTATAAAAAAGAGACAGAAACATAACATCGTCATTACTCCTGATGAAGGACTGCTGCTGATGCGTCCGAAAGCTTGAGTGATCTTTTTCATTGCTATTTTACCAGTGTTTAACCTTTTTATGTAATTTTCTCTCCATTATTTGTAATCATGCAATTATTTATGTCATCATGCGGTTATTTGTAATCATGCGGTTATTTGTAATCATGCGGTTATTTGTAATCATGCGTTTATTTATAATCATGCGATTATTTGTAATCATGAAATTATTTCTGTCATTATGCGATTTTTTCCGCTTGCTTTTATAATCACCTGATTCTTATAAATTTGCAGTCGATTTTTTTATATAAATACGTAATTTTACGATCGCTTCCATCTAAATTTGTAACCATACTGTTAATTCCTTAGAAAATTTTAATCATGTGATCACCCAGAAAGAAAATTTTAATCATGTGATCATCCAGAAAGAAAATTTTATTTGTGTCATCATCTAGATTAAAATTTGTAATCACGCGCTCATTTTTGTATGAATTTTTAATCACAGGCAGATTTTTAATATAGGAGTCTTAGGGTGCATACAGACATGCAACAAAACATCGTAACACATTGTTGCGTAACATCCCGTGTTACGTGATGATGTTACGGGGCGAACATCGTCGCGTATCACCAGTGCGTAATATCACTGAGTCCCATCAGTTCATGGTGATATCCGGTCTACACTGGCAAAACGCTGTAGTTCGTAAACCAGTCTAAATATACGAATAGTGGGGGTGCATCGTAGCCCGTAACATTCCTTTGATTCGACGGGAAAAAGCCGACAACTGGTGAGATGCGGAAACGTTACGAAGTGTAGTCCAATGCGCGACGGTGTTACGATACAATGTTCTGTTGCATGTGTGGACGCGGCCCTACAAGCATAATATTTTTAAATGATTAAAAAATTTAAAAAATGATAAAAAATTTTATGAGACTTGTTGATATGAATTCATGGTTATGTTAGTCATTATACTCTGACGTGCTCAGGTGGGTGTTGATGGGTATTATTACACTCCATTGGAATGCAAGTTTGTGCATATACATATAAATATATGGAGTCATAACTACGTAACCTTCCTACACCCGCCATATTAATTTTCTGCACGCTCTAACGATTTTGTTCTTTAGTCATCCTTCTAAGTTGGCATATTAACTAATCCAATTATATTTTATTTTATTTATAGCGAAATATGTAGATATTCCGTATACAGTGGCGGCTCCATAAAGACTGTAGTGCTGTGGTAGACCGTATAATTTATTTTAAAAAATATAGTTTTATTTATTCATCGCCTTTGCACCATTTCCACACAAAGACTTCATAGAATACGTTGATGATTGAGTGGGGGGGGCCCCCAAGGTATATGATACTCGCTTTGTATTATTAAAATATGTGGTAAGCCATTTTGGCAGCTGTAGCCCCTTCGTTTCTAGCTGGAAGCCTCGATGCGCATGAGTAGAGACGACGGGAGAAGGCGAGTCAACGGTGTGCTATAAGCACCTACATTCATTAGAGCTGTTGAACGCGCCACCGATATAGGGGTGTTATTATTATTCCGTTTTTGTTCATTTCTAGTTTTTGAGTCGGAAACTATTCTTTTGCGTTGCATGCTTGTTTTTTAGGGATAAATTACTGTTTGTTCGGTAGGGATTAATAGATGAGTGTATTGTACTTGCGGAAAATTATTTTTACACTTATTCTTGACTGAAAGAAATGACGTAATACCTTATACCAAGGATTTCCAACCTAGGGAAGGAGTCCCCAACCTAGAGAAAGAGACCCCAACCTAGGGGAAGTGTTTCCGATCTAGGGTGTTTGCTCCCCCAAGAAGCGCGAGATGGAGTAGGTCGTGTACCTGAGTGACATTGTTCAAATTCCTACTTGCAATCGTTTTCAATAAATTAGAATCTAATTGCTTATAATCTATATTATCATTTTATGCATTGAGTTAAAAGCTTACTTTTTAAGTTCAATTTATTCACTCTCAGTATTAGATGCGGTTCGGTAATTAGAATTTAAACTTTTTCACCTTCCGATACGATGTTCTTTTATAAGAGGGGAGGGAGTCCGAAAAATAATCAAATGTTTTCTGAGCGTGCGGGGCATAGTTAAGAAAAAAATTAATTGATTAACTTAATTAAAATTAGTAAATTAATTTTAATTAATTTAATTAATATTTAATTGAATTTTAAGGGCAAATTTGGAACACCTGCCTTATCACTATCTGAAACATCAGGACCATATGTGTATGCAGAATGTTCATGAGGGTGTTACATGTACAATGGGGGTTACAGAGCTACAACTTCATATGTATATATATGCAAAATTTCACTGCAAAGGGGGGCTACATCCCCATTGACATCCCCCATGCGTACGCCAGTGGTAAACACAAAGGGACCTGAAGTGAAGAAGGGAAAACGAAATTAAGAGATAACCATTATATGGCCAAAGGGCCCTGTGATGCAATTTGTTTCCAGGCAAAGGAACTGCTTAAGTATCTGGCCACCTGTCAGTTGAAAAATTATTGTCGTTCGAAGAATTTTCTAATTTTGGAAGAATTTCCTTGAAAGGAATTAGATAAAAGAGTTAAACAACAATAACAATCAACGTCTATTGGCTTAGTGATACCAACACCGATGTTATGGCTCTGGGTAGAGCCTCCGCCCGGCAAGTGGAAGGTCGTGGGTTCAGGTCACACCGAACGCCGAAATATTTATTTTCTTTCGAATGTTTCACCATCTAATCAAGCCATAACATCGGTGTTGGTATCACTAAGCCAATAAACGTTGATTGATATTGTTGTATTGTTGTTTGATTTAATCTGTTTTCGATTTATATAAATAGGTAAAAGAGTGTCAACGTATTCATGTGGGTTTTCCAATTGGTGGGAGAGTAGGCAGCCGATTGCTTTCAAAGTACATTCCATTTTTTTTAATAAAAATCATCTTGAAAAATTTTGAATATTGCAGAACGATAAAGAAAGTAGACATAATCACCACCACATCGTTTATCTATGGGCGGTCACAGGGATTAAGTTGGGCGGGAGCTTACCGGAGCCCAACTCCGGTACTTCTTCATTTTTGGCGATTATTTAAATATTAGCCAGAACCCCTAAATAGACGCTGTCATGAAAAAGTAATAAATTTGAGATTAAGGTCAAGCATTTTGTTGTCCAGAAAAATGGATATAAACAATTGATATGATTTATCGATTCTTTTGCAGCCATTCAATTTTTTAATCGATTTATCATAATATTAGGGCTCCTTCACTTTTTTTTTGTTAGAAATTAAGCCCTGGACGGCCATGAGCATATCCAGTGCCGAAAAGCTGAAAATGGAGCTTTCTGCTATTTGCGGAAGAAAAGAAGTTTCATAAGTATCTCAGGAGCTTTAAACCTTGGTATATTGATTGTAGGCGACGGACTTTAAAATTTGCCTGGTGCAGTGAGCTGTTTGGTGAAAATCATCCTTACCGTGCCAATGTCAACATCGGAGCCAGAACTACTTTTTTAGATGCTGAGGAGAGTAAGTCTTTTTAACGATTTGTCTATCAGCATTAGCTGTGCTGGGCACAGGGAAGAGCCTCGTAGACAAAGTAAAAAACTTAAATGAAAAAGTTATTGAAAATGCTCTCTCTTCTCGAAGAGAGAAGAATACCTTTTGTTTATAAATAAACAAAATATTTAATCGTTATGTGATTTTTCATATTTTCTATGCTGTGTTCAAAATATAGTTTAGTTGAAGATACGACTTGTTTGTGCAATTCTCCCGCACTTCCATACGGCAGAGAGATAACAATTGTACTGCTAGACTAGTATACTATACTAACGTACCTAATAAATTTAGTACTAGAGTACTTTAGTACTAAAACGCTATAGCACCAAAATACTAGTACTATAGCGTTTGCACTATAGGAGTACGGCAAATGCAATTACACTCATACATATGCTAGTTCGCTTTTCCCCTAATTTTGTAATAGCATTAACGTTAATTGGGTAAACTACCATTTATATTATTAGTTAAGTAGATTAATATTAATAAGTAATTAATAAACACTTTAATCGTATACATATGTAGATAAATTTGCTCATAATTCGAATGATAAACAATTTACATTAGTTGGAGTTAATTAATTAATGATAAAAAATTATAGAATTCCCATTGTACTGATTATCGAAAAGAAAATATCGATATACAGTGGTGCCTCAGCAATCTGACGAGAAAAAATGCTTCAGCACTCGACGCTTGCTCGTCACTCGTTGCAAAACCAATAACGCCACGCCCCACATCCAGTCAAGGAGCACAGAGAAGTGAGAGCTGCACAGCTCAGCACTAAAGATCTGCAGGAACTTCGGAGGGAGCAGCAGCAGACGGCTGAGGAACTTCCTTCAGGCGAAGAGGAAGGGAGGGAGGAAATCCTTACTGCACTGCTATAGGTGCTCTGAATGGGTTGAATTACAAAATTTTGTTGAAAAGTGTCATCCTGACAAAGCTCTAACGAGTGGACTGGTTTACTGATAAAGCAATGTCTCACTTTTAACAAATTTTGAAACGTAGACAGAAGCAAATTTTTCTTGATAGGCTTCTAGTGAAACACCCTAATTCTGAGATTCCAGCAGGATTCAGTGGTATTAACCTGTTAACCGGGGAATAAAATTTTGTGAAACTCGTTTCACACTGGGGACTTTTTTTTTGTGGGGGAGACATTTTGGTAGTCTTCCGGGGATGACGAAAAATGTCGTCATATCCAGTTAACAGGTTGAGATACTTTTGGTTTAATATGCGTAGCATTCTGGGAATGACGAAAAATGTCGTCATTCGCATTTTGGGTCTTCTGGGCATGACGAAAAATGTCGTCATTTGCATTTTGGTAGTCTTCCGGGCATGACGAAAAATGTCGTCATACCCAGTTAACAGGTTAAGCGACAGAAAAAAAGATGGAAACCCTGTGTAAGTGCCTGATGTTTTATTAAAAGGAGATTCCCCTTCCAAGTAACTGTAATGACTCTTCTAATTTTATATAGTATGCACATAAATTGTAGTTCTTTTTATTTGTCTGTCTGGTTTTAAAGTTTTGTATAAAACAACAGCCCCATAAATGTATAAATCACGAAGTAAAATACGAAATTTTCGTTGTTCAGGAATAGATTATTCCAATAAGGTTACTCCTTATGAGAAAAATTCATTCGGTACTCGTCGTTTTTGCCACTCGTCGTGCCTTCTGGAACCAATTAACGACGAGTACCAAGGTACCACTGCATATGCAATAGATTGAGTAGTCGCGCTATATATGATCAAAAGCAATCGTTTTCTGTCTCCGATTTCCCTATTTGTTAATTTCCCAAGTGTTTTTCCGAATATTTTATCCTGAAAGCTTTTTACTTTTTGAGTTGATTTGAAAATCTTTGCTTTCAGGCAGTTTGAAAGCTCCTGTTACAAAATTAGCTTTTTTTAATTTCGGAAAGTGCGCGTGCAAACACTTGAATTAAAAAAAAATTATGTTTACTGATTTGCATAATGGAAGGGGGAAGCAACGAATATTTATTTTTTTTTAGTGTAAGACGAATTCTATTTCAATATTTTATTTGACATTTATACGAATAAACGGCGTGTAATTTTAAGTAACAATAATAAATAATTAAACCTATCTTTTGCAAAATAAAAAAAAATAAAAAAAGTAGAAAATCGCGATTTAAAAATCTGTTTGTTTTTGATCTACAAATTTTCCATATTTACAGCAGTTTGTAGACGTTTCGGTGTTTGTTTATGGGATTAACGAAATTCTGGTTAAACAGTATTGTTCGCGTTTTCCATGCATTCGTATACTATATAGTACACTATATGCCCAAAAGTATCCAGACACTTTGGATTTTTTGTTTTTTTTTTCGAATTTCTAAAAAACTACTCTGCCAATTATTCTCTAACTTTGAAGATATATAGAACATACTTGAACGCCCACTTTTCAATAAAGTTTCGGTGACTTGTGCATTTAGGGGACCACCCACATATTGACAAAGTGAAAAAATATATTTGATCACCCTGTATCATAAAAAGCTGGAAATTATTTGTAACTTTCAGAAAATATTTAACCAGCTATGCTTAATGCCTGTGTGCATTTTCGTAAACCAAACATGTATATTCATGAAGATAGAAACGTTTCTTTAAGAAAACCCAAATTTTGTCACATATTTTTTGCTTATAATATCCACAATTTTCAGTCAAATTTCACGAAACTTACAGAACATTTGTCAACGTACAAGAAAAATATTATACTTAAATTAGAAATTAATATATTGAATACACGATGAGATATGAGCATTTGAAGAAAATAATTTTTTACTGCGCATGCGCGAAAGATATGAATAACTTTCTTTCATAATTTTGTAGTCAATAGTATAGGGCAACTTAAAAAAAATACCAGTGGGATATCTTGAAAATTCAGAAAGTTATCGACGATATAGTGAGCCGTATTTCTCTAATTCTCTGAAAGTAGCTAGATGATAAGGGTTTTTTCCACAAATTGTCATATTCCAAATTACCAAACACCCCTGTTCTGAAAATGAAATATTCCAGATTTATGCAAATAAGGATCAAAAGTATCCGTACACCAGGATATTTTTCTTCTCCTTTACAGAAGTCAAAAACCTTGCTTGGTGCAGAATGACCATTGTTGTCCTTGCGCCATAAAAATACAACAAACCAACAAGAAGTCAAAAATTAGTATGAAGTGGGGCCATATTTTGCTGCAATGACGGCTACCACTCTATCTGGGAGGCTATCTACTAGTTTCTGGAATTTTTCAGTGGGAATTGCATGCCATTCTTGCAAAAGAATATTAATCAGCTCTTGCGCCAATGTGGGGCGTTTTGGCCTAGCTCGCAGTCGACATTCTAATTCATCCCATAGGTGTTCTATGGGATTTAGGTCTGGGCTCTGAGCATGCCAGTCCAATTCCTCAACATCCATGTCAGCAAACCAGCTCTGTACAGCCTGTGCTGTGTGGATAGGAGCACGATCTTGTTGAAACAAGAATGAACCTACTCCAAACTGTTGTCACAATGTAGACAACATGGAATTGTCCAAAATTTCGAGATGGTCTTACGTCTTTAGAGTTCCCTTCGCATGAATCAGAGGACCAAGCCAGAACGATGAGAAACATCCCCAAACCATTATGTTTCCACCACCAAACTTAACTTGCGGCACAATACAGTCAAGTAAAAAGCGTTTACCCAGCATTCTCCACACCCAGACTCTACCATCTGATTGTCAAATAGTGTACCGTGATTCATTGCTCCATAACACTTCACGCCACTGCTGCAGGCTCCATGTTTTGCACACTTTGAATCATTGTAAGCGACGCTTGACATTGATTGCAGTAATGCTTGGTTTATATGCAGCTGCTCGGCCATGAAAACCAAGACTTTGCAGCTCCCGACGAACTGTCTTTGTGCTGACGTTGCATCCAGAGGCTTCTTGAAAATCCGCACGAACTTTTTCCGCCGATTTCA
>QLNU02015003.1:22560951-22580352 GCA_006491805.2 Dysdera silvatica | reverse complement strand
AACAGCATATTCTATCCTCCTTAAAACGAAATAAACTTCCTAACCGTGATAAAATTGTGTTTTATTAATGCTTTCTTTATTTTCATTCATTTCATTTTGTTTTCCAAAAGAAGGATGCTATAGAAGTAAGAAGATCTGGAGGCTAGAAATACCTTTAATTGGTTATCCTTGAATACTTATAACATAGCAACTAAATACGAAGTTACTTTTGAATAATCATTATTAAATCATTTACAAAAATGATCATTCATGATAATTTCTCGCGCAAAATTCCAACAAGCATGTTCTGTATGTTGACCAGTTTGGCAGTCAGTTTTTAACCCTGCGACGGATCATCATATTGTATGGAAGTTATTATACAATAATTTCTGCCACCCACGTATTAATTACAGCTCAAACTAGAGCTTATGTAATTTTGGAGAAAAAGAGACGCTTTCCCCATCCTGGATTCGAACCAGGGTCCCTCCGTTTAGCCCGGAGTGTCTTGGACCGCTAGACGAATGAGGACAGGAAACAACGCTCTCTTTCTCCGTATGTAAAGATGTTAAGGTATTATTACCCTCCGCAGGGATAACACAATTGCCAAATATGGTCAACACAAGAAAGCCTCCGGGGCGAGATTTTTGTGAGTTTTCGTGGGGGAATTTATTATACTATAATTTTTGCCACCCACGTATTAATAATATGGAAGTTATTTTTTCTCAGGACGTTAGAATAGTTGCTTTTCACACAATTCTTTCAAACTCGTGAATGAATATGATTGTTTTGTCTTCATTTTCCTATTTTCCGTCGTAAATTTTCGTCATTTATCGTAAAAATTTACGATTTATTTTTCACTCAGAACGATAAAAATCGTAAGAGCAAATCGTAAGTCATTGTTATGCATGCCAATTGCGTTTTCCGCTCGGTTAATGGGTTTTACCATAAATTAGTTTTTTTTATTCATTAGTTTTACGTCTGACTTATCCCCATTTGTTTTAATTAAATGTAATTGTAAATTAATTTACTGCACGAAGTTTATTTTTCAATTAACAAATCGACTTTAACAAAAGTACAATGAAAAAATATTATTTTCAGGTTTTTCATTGATGCTGCTTATTAATGATCTTTCGTAACACTAATTATCGCGTGACTAGTACTAGTGTTAAAGCAGACTACTCTAATAAATTCGTTAACTCAATTAATTATCGTTCTATTAATTCCATAATTAGTGTCATTTCATTAATTGCGTAGATTAATTTTGGGTATTTTACAACATCGTGCTGAAAGTGATCACCTTTGACACGCTTCCTGAAGTGTAGACTAACTGGAATTACAATATTTGCAAACAGCTGCAAACGAAAACGTTGTATACACAGTATTTGTAAACAGCTGCAAATAACGATGCTGAAAACACGATTCCTGCAAATAGCTGCTATTTACAGAAGGAAGGTAGGCTAGTTACAGTTGGAACAACAGTGTGAAGCTGCATATGAATGATAGTATTATCAAAACGTTTCGTAATCCTCAAATCATTCTAAATAAGCCACGTCATAGTGTTGTAAATTATACCATTTAATTCATTAATGAAATATTAATTTAAAACATAATTACTTAGATAAAATATTTTTATAAATAAAATATTTTTATATAAATTCATATTTGGTCTTGTTAATTTATATGCAACGTAAGAAATTTTATTGATTTAGTTGAACTGTAAATTTTTGAAAAATAAAATACGATAATTTTGTTATATATATATATAACATGATATTATATTAATTATATTTTATATTATATATAATATAAAGAAGTGTATATATATATATAAATGACAGCAGAAAATTTTCCATAGTCTAATACAAGTTATTCAGAATTGTTCATTTATTCATCATGCATAATTGCACTAGATTACATCTCTTAACTAAGATTAAAATTTACGTAATAAATAAAAGCATTGTACATAATCTTACTACTAGTTCTTGCTAATAAATCTCTTATTAATAATCTTGTTAATAACTTCAATTAATAATTACATATATTAATCAATTATACTAATAACTATAAAATTAAATGTAAAGCGTATCTTGGAATATTAACTGATAAATCTCTTTTTTAATTTGCCAATAATTCCTTTTCATCTGCTAATTAGCGTAGCTTATTACATATTATATCACAATTTATTTCATAAGCTTCATCTGCCTTTTTAGTTTTATATAGTTGAAGATCATTAAAAATTAAATTATAAAATTAATTACTAAATTGTATTAATTTAATTTGATAATAAAAATATTTAAATGTCGCATTATTAATATTATACACAGCTATATATAGATGGTATTTTTTATTTAATTTCATATAATATTCTTTCTTTCCGATTCTTATTTTTTTAAATATATCAATTATCGAAATCATCTCTTACTATATCTGATTTTAATATAAAAATTTTCAGCACAATTTCAGTATCAATTTCTATCAACTCTCAAGATATTGATTCTTATTATCAACTTTCAAGGTATTGATTCTTGTTATCAACTCTCAAGATATTGATTCTTATTATCAACTCTCAAGATATTGATTCTCATTATCAACTGTCAAGACATTGATTCTTATTATCAACTCTCAAGATATTGATTCTTATTATCAACTCTCAAGATATTGATTCTTATTATCAACTCTCAAGGTATTGATTCTTGTTATCAACTCTCAAGATTGATTTGTTTCTTATTTTCAATTCTCATTGTCTCGATTCTTATTGTCAACTTTCACGTCAGTATACTATTTCTTGTTCTGTCGAATTTCTGTATTTTTTTTCTTGTTATATCGATTCTCAGAAAATTGTTATATTAACTCTTAATTATTTTTTCTTCTTAAGTTATTAAATTTTACATTGTCAGTACTTTATAAGAGCTGCGTTAATGTTTTAATATTTATGTTCTAAAAATGTTAAATTAGCGTAATTTATAATTATAAATTATGTTTTCAATAAATAATTAAATTTCAAATTAAGATAAATTATCGACAAGAATATATATTTTAGCGTGTTCACAATTTCCATAATTACTTTTTGCAAGACATGTAATTATAATATTTATTCTTCATAAGACACAAGGTTTATTTTGTTTTATAAAAAAAGTACTTAAATATTTATCATAAAAAACCATGACCATATAACATCATAAATCATAATATTTATATATTCATGATATATATTTTTTTCGCTCTTAAATAATTTTACGAAGGCTTGAATGTAAATAACTAAAAGGACAATATAAAACACGTTAGTTTCGCAGGCCTTCAAATGTCCGAGTGTTTTCAGCGATTTTCTTTGTAGAAGCTTTTAATGTTTTAAATTGTTGTTGTGTTGAGGATAACAAAGCATTTGGAATGAAATTTACTTAAAATTAATTGAAAATAAATAAAACGGACGATAGAACATCGCACCACAAGGCCCTTGAAAACCAGTTGAATATGAGAAGCAAATTAAACTAACTTAAAGAAATACTAATTAAATTTAGTAATATAAAATAATTAATCGAACTTAATGGCATTCAAAAATATTTTAGAATAAAGTAGGCGATATTAGTGAAAATTTTATTAATTTTCAAATTAAGGTGAACAAATTAAAAGAGAGAAAGGCAATAGAAATCTTAATTGAATTATTTTTTAAATGACACTGATACATATAGATATATACATATGATACATATAGATATTTTGCAACGATTTTGATTAATCAAATTTTTAAATAAAATAGGCGATGGCAGTTTTAATTTAATTAATTTTTTAGTGAAGTGGACGATAAGATTTTGTGTGTAATTATTTTAAAGAAAGTGGAAGATAAAATCATAAATATGTTTAATTTTTAAATGAAGCAGACGATATCGTTCTAAATTTAATTAATTTTTAAATGAAGCAGACGATATCATGCTGAATTTAATTAATTTTTAAATGAAGCAGACGATATCATACTGAATTTTAATTTTAAATGGTAACGATATCATGCTGAATTTAATTGGTCCAAATGAAACAGACGATATCGTTCTAAATTAATTAATTTTAAAATGAAGCAGACGATATTATGCTGAATTTTAATTGCAAATGAAGCAGACGATATCATGCTGAATTTAATTAATTTTAAATGAAGCTGATATCGTTCTAAATTTAATTAATTTTTAAATAAAATAGGCGATGGCAGTTTTAATTTAATTAATTTTTTAGTGAAGTGGACGATAAGATTTTGTGTGTAATTATTTTAAAGAAAGTGGAAGATAAAATCATAAATATGTTTAATTTTTAAATGAAGCAGACGATATCGTTCTAAATTTAATTAATTTTTAAATGAAGCAGACGATATCATGCTGAATTTAATTAATTTTTAAATGAAGCAGATTGTATACCTTCCAGCAAAGTTCAAACTGAAGCAGATATTCCTGATGATTCAAAGTTTATTTAGAATTTATATTTTTTAACGAAGAAAATATAAAGGGAGTAAACTAAAGTCAAGTAAATTTCCTTTACTGGAAATAAATAGTGCTAAACTAAAACAAATACATACTTAAAACTTAACTGAATTAAATTGAAGTAAAGTCACTATGCATCTGAGTTAAGGTAAATTCTAGTGAAAAAAGTTCTCAAGCATGTTTTTGCATCAAAAACTCGATAGAAACCTCGCCTCTAAACCTGAAACCGCAGATGTTTCTTTAAATAGAGAAACGTCCGAGTTCGTAACATCAAAGCTAAAGATTAAACTTGATTTGTCAAATATGTAAATGCGAAACAACTTGCAGTTCGCCAACATCCTCTTAGTGACGCAGAAAGGGAAATTCGCCGTTAAGAACACCTGGAATCATCTGGGATTTAGACTTCCGTAAAAATCGATGATGCTCTAGTGAAGAACAGCATCCAGAAGGATATCACGTCTTCAACAAATGGTCTTCATCGAAAAAGATTCCGATCCGTGAGTTCTTGGGGCTTCTCGCTACAGATTGGCCAGGTTCGGAGGATAGAAGATTACAAAGAGATTGCAAGGAGGGAAAAATAACGAAAAGTCAAAGAGAAAGAACTCTAAACCGCAATTCCAGAGACTTTTATTAGGGTTTTAGAAGTTCAAGTACTGGGTGATCGGTTGAAATTTAGTTTGTGTTGTCCGCTGCTTTTAGAAATATTTGAGATCACAGACTTGGAATTAAATGTATTTTATCTGTTGCTTGTAGCAATACTTGATAATGAATTTGAGGTTGTATATATCGCTTGCTGTTCAACAAATAATGACACATTCCCTATCTAATTCAATAGATTGTCAAAATTTCTTAAAGTCTAATTAATAATTATAATTAAAACTAATATCTTATAATTTTCTTTTGGCAAGATAATATCAAGATCATCATGTAATCACTTAACACTCTGTCGAAAAAAATTCGACACAGCTATAAAAACTTGAGAGAGAGAGAGCTGAGAAACCCAGCATGCATATATACTATGTAAATTATTAAAATTTCAGAACCAACGAACTTACAGGGCTTGTCTTCTGTGCAAGTAAAGGACATACAAGGCTCGGCGATTGCACTGAAGGTCAAATTTGATTGCTTTTGTTGCTTTATAACTTCCAGTGTTCGGTGCAAATGGCTCCGAGTGTTACCTGTGGGAATTATGAGCAACCATCCAGAGTTTGAGAGAGCTTAAGAGTTTTTGAGTAAGCTTAAGAAAAGACGGTTAGCTGTGTAGATATATCTGCCACCATCTTGGAGGCAGCAATGTGGTAATTAGACGATATTGGCACTAGTGGATTCAAAAGGCCTGAATATATCGAATAAATAAGTGCTTGAGAGGATTGTGTCAGCCGGAGAGCAGCCATAACGATACCGATGGCGTCTGTGTCTTCCATTTAAAGACACATATACCTCTACACACTTTATGTGGTATCAAGGGACATGATTCGGCGACTACTGGAAGACGCTGGTATGAATTCCCGACGTCACTTAAAACGTCCATCACTGAAAACTTACCACAAGCAACACCGTCTGGAGCGGTGTGAAGTTCGAGGATCCTTGAAGATGTTCAATTGGAGTCTTGTTGTGTCCGGTGAGGAATCCCGCTTCTGTCTAGATGCGGATGGTCACCGTATCAATTCCGCTGTAGTTGTTGAACGGTGCAGAACTTGGATGTTTGTTTGGACAGTCATTTACTATGTTAGTTGGTTTCGATACAATTGTGCTGCAAGGTATTTGACAGCACGTACAAGCACGTTGATAACAACCTGCAGCAAATTGTATTGGATATATTGTCACGCCTTTCAAGAGCTCTTTATCAGCAAAATAATCCTAGACCTGCATACTCAAGCCCCCTGGATATCAAAACACATTATTTTCTCGCATTTGATCATATAATCTCTTTTAAAGCCACTTCAGCCACCCCCATAATTTCCGACTTGTTGCGCTACTGTTGTGTATAGCAGCTTATATGAAAATTAGAGGATATTTCTCAATTTATCAAAACGTTTCCGTTGTGTTCCCACTATTCAGTAAAGAAAAAATTCTTTTGCTGTGAAATTTGAATAATTTATTTGTTTGACCTTTGCTGTCCTTGAGCCGTAAAATTCATAACATAAAATTTCTTTATCTTCGTGTGCTCCTTCGATAATCGAAATTTAAATTTCAGAGCAGTTGGACAATTTCTGAGTGCCGTTTTTTTTTTTGGCAATGAAGTTTATTTACCAAAAGGTAAAATGAACTATATATTAAAAAAGAAAGTTATGCTGAAAATTATGTGCAAATAGCATTTTAGTAGCTTATTAAACATATCAACATGCTATGTCCAATTTGTTAAAAATTAAACCACATTCAGTTAAAATAATAGCATAACTTTTTGAAAATATGTTCATTGAACTGATTTGTGAGTACTGTATACTAATTAAAATGTTTGAAAGGATGAGAGAAATAAACATACAGATCTTATAAAAATTATAAATAAATAATTAAATAAAGAAATA
This sequence comes from Dysdera silvatica, assembly GCA_006491805.2. Classification (NCBI taxonomy): domain Eukaryota; kingdom Metazoa; phylum Arthropoda; class Arachnida; order Araneae; family Dysderidae; genus Dysdera; species Dysdera silvatica. The sequence continues at coordinate 22,573,382 of QLNU02015003.1, read as the reverse complement.
GGAGTATATGTCGAAACTACAGCCTTGATCAAAAGTATTAGGCACCCAACTGAAACCCCTTTATTTTAAACTACTAATGTGTAAATAAACGTATGTAATGCAACTAAATGTATGTAATCTAATTTCAACTTCTACTACGTATGCAGCATAGGCGCATGCAGAAAGTTCATAAGTTAGGGGTTATAGGCTCAATGCGGGGGGGGGTAACAAAGCTACAACTCATATATTCCTATGTTGAATATACATAATTCCATAGCAATGTTTGGGGTTACAACCCCCATCAACACCCCCCCCTGCATACGCCAATGGCATGCGGTGACAAGTAACTTCAACTTTTACTACGTATGCAGCCATAAACAAATGAGGTTATTTTATGTAACGCAGTTCAAGTAGAAAAATTAGTGCCTAATATTTTTGATCAAGGCTGTAGAACGAATTAACATTACCCAGTGTTTCATCTAAAGCGAAATAGAAGGGCGCAACGCCCTGCTGAACCTATTAAGCACCCTGCCCTTCAATTTGTCCGCCCTTGTGCCCAAATGTCCCACCCAGCCCTCGGAAAATAACGCACCATCCTTCCCCGATGATGATTCAAATTCCCACGTTAGAATCCAAAACGCGTGATGAAATTTGTTGATTTATAAAAATTTTGTACTTCATTATTTCATTTCTGTAATAACACTGGTTGTTTTGGCAAAATGAAATTGCAGACGAATATTTGTAAACAAAGCACTGTTGCCAGGTTTGCAGACTTTCAACCACGGACTACTGCGATAAACGTTAGCGGTTCCACGTATTTTTGAGATCAAATTTTTGTTAAAATCAATTTGTTTGTCTTTAAGCACTAAATTAAGCATGTTTTACATCCCTATTTTATGAAGCTTACTTGTCATATAGTATAGGATAATGTTTAACTAAATTATAGATGTACTATTATAATTATTTTTTTGTATGGAGTTGGGATTTCTCGCCATCTGGCAACACTGTCGTTAGATCGCAATAATGTGTAATTTCCTCTTACCTTTCGCATATACTTAACTTGCAATTTAAAAAAAAAAAACACTACAAAAAATACAGAAATTTTAAGAAAGCAGCGATGGGATCTAAATCCATTAAGACTAAATCAATAAATCATTACGATTTATTAACTAAATCAATTAAGTTTGGAACTTAATCAATTAAATCAAAATTATCTGAAGTAGTTAGTAGCAATAAAGCTGACGTAACCGCGGATGTTCGTCATGAGTATCCGTGTATTATAAGCGCCCTCCCCGCCCCCCCAAAAAATGGCGTTTTGTCAGGTCATGCGTCCTGCCCTAATTTTTTTCTAGGTCAAACACTATATTACCTAAAATAAGAACAGAAATGGGAAGATGCAACATAAATTACATAGGACCTAAATATTAGAATGGAATACCAGGCGAGTTAAAAAGATTAAATAATATAGTAACATTTAAGAAAATACTTGATACTTATTAATGTCTAACAATTTAGAGATAATTATTGAATCATCTCACATAATAAGTGCATTACATATGCCTTGAAATAGAATGTGGGATGATGAAATATATGTAGAAATAGCCTGGTGGGCGCATATATTGTTTTTGTGATTTGTTATGTTTAATCAGCCTGAGGTCCTCAAGCTCGTTATGTTCATTGGAGATATGTCTTTTGGGACCTTTCTTTCTTTGCATCGTCATGTAATGTCTCAACGACTGTACAAAGAAGGATAAATAAAGAATTATTATTATTAATATTATTGTGAAACTGTTTTTTAGTTTTTTCATTAATTGGTTCTTTAATTATTCCAAAAATTTATACAAATTGTCATGTCTTTTGTTACTCTGAATTTTTATTTTTTGTTGCTCCGAATTCTTAAATTTTTGTTATTCCAAATTCTTACCCTTTTCTTTATTCGAATTCTTATTTCCTTTGTCATTTCGAGTGCTTGCAATTCTATATTTTTTTTCAAACTTCTTCCAATGTTTATATTACTTTCTTGATTCTATTCCACAGTTCGGATTCGTAAGAGATGGAGGATAATTTAAGCATAGATATGCGAACAAATAAGCATAAATAGCGAAGATTCAAATTTTTTTGTTGTAACATAGACATGCGAAAATCCCTTGTTATTCAGTGAAAACTTGTGGCGAAATAAAAATGATAGAGGGAAAAACTGGAGGTCCATAAACCACAACTGTTTCCCTCACTAAAGCACCACTGTTTGTTTTACTTCCAACCTAATGCATTCTGCCGATGGTAAAATAGATGACTTGTTTTTCCCTTTCCTTCCTTCCTGCAGTGAAGCCCAACAAATAAAGGGAAAAAAAGGGAAAAATATCGCCGTATGTTCTAGAAATGCGGGTAAAGGTAAAAGCGCTTTCCCGTTTCATCTCCTAATGGATCTTCTCCCTGTTCGTTTGGAACAGTCGGGCGATGACGATGATAAATAGAAAAAAAACGATTAATAATTTATCGATGAAGGATTCCAACTGGGTTGCGTATTTTTATTCCTATTTCTTTTCGTGCTTGCTGTTAGTTTTGTAGCACTTGGTGTATCTAGATTGCTTTTAGACGTGCTGTTGGAGTCTTGTTCGCAATTTCGTTCGCCGAGTGCATTTTAGTTTTTTTGGAGGTTAAAGTGGCAAGATTTTCTCTTTTCGAGACTATTTGTATACGCAGATTCTCTGAATGATCACATATACAATGTGGCTCAATCTTTGCAGCCATTTGTAGTCGCAAACGTGCTGAGAAACTTCAAGTACCAAAACATGTCAGTCAACATACAAACAAGTCACTGATTCAGTGTGAATACTTTTCATAAGGGGGAACATGGTCTAACCTCTGCTCTTTATATATAAAAAACTTATTTTTATGCATGCATATTGTATAGTGCAGTAATTCCCAACCTTTTTCAAGCCGCGACCCACTTTTATAGTAGCCAAGTAATCCTTGACTCCCCCTTTTTTAGCAACCAAAATATCCGCGCCGCCCCCTCACCCCCCATTTGTCCGTGTTGTAAAGCGTGTTCTGCCAGACGTCAGGCCATGTCTCCTTTTGCGAGTGCTTGTTTGTATTCTTTTCTTCTTGTTTTAACTTGTAAACGTAAACTTGTAACTCGTGTATCACGATATAAAATATAAATTAATGTTAACATTGTAGAGCGTAGATTTTGATACTGCGTACATGATAGCGACGCATTTCAGATAAATAGCGCTGTCTTTCATCGGCAAACAACTGAAATAAACTTTTACTGAGTTTTTACGAAACTTGAACCTATGCAATTCGTCAAGTTTTTCATGACATTTTTTCGTTACGTTTAGTACCGATCTTAAATCTCAAAATTCTGAACCCTTTTACATAATATTTCTCCATCACGTTTTGTCGTCAAGCGAAAATATGACATTTTACGTAACTATTGTCAAATAATGTGTTTCCAACTTTAATTTAACTATACATTTAACTTTTTTTATTCTACTTATTTCTTTCTATTTTATTTTGCTTTTGTGTTCTTGTATTTTCTTTCTTTAGCACCCCTACCAGTGGCAAAAATTATTAAAAGTTATGATAAACCTTAGTTCACTATGTTCTTTTGTTGCCATTAGCAAGGTTTGCTCACGAAATGTCGCAATACAAAAATATGGGCTGTGATTCGTGGAAAATATTATGTTTAGATAACTACGATAATTTGTGTTATTACAAGGGATGGAAACAACGGCGTTGTAGAAAGTTCTTTTTATTTTATAGGTGCGTGTGTGTGTCTGAAGTTAATTGGTTGATAAAACGCAGCTAAACGAGGCACGAGAAATTCTAAAAGACCTTGTATCAAGTCCACGAAGTTTATGATCAAGAGCAATCAAACGAACTGTGCGAAGGTTTCATCAGATTGCTGCTCCTCGGGCCAACGCCCACGGGTTGAGGTTAATCTTGGGATTTGGGCTTCATCTCCGACTCGCGGACCGGTCTAATACATTAGTTGCTCTGGAAGATAGTTCCTCAAGCTATTAGATCCCAATTCCGGGGAACTGGACTTGGTAATAAAGAGATTGGATTTGATCCCGGGGCGGATAAAAGAGATGGAATTAAGGAATCTATCACTGTCGTTATCTTTTTCTTGGAATAGAGATAACTGCTTTCATGTGAGACGCTCGAAGACATTACAGATATAGTTAAGACCAACTCTTTCACTATATAACGATGCCATTTTACTTCGGTTGGGTTTCTCATAGATTACTTTTATCCGAACAGAGAAACACATCAGAAAATGTTCTAAATAATATTATACAGAAAACATTTTTTTTACTGTAATTTCCAAATGCTGTGATTGCTACGTTCTATGGTTAACACAGTTCGTAATGAAGTCAGGACGTTGCAATTTTTCTCGAACATTCCAATTATTCCAAATTAAAATCATTCGGAGCTCATATCTCAATTTTTACCCAGTGCAAAAACTTAATATAATTCGCAGACATGTGGACACAATAACGATAGTTCCAATCATTCCAACGGGAAATCTAAAACCTGTTTTACATTTCTCAAAAATAGTTCAGCTATAAAATGAGCAGAAAAATGTGCTGCACAGTAGCACAGAGGTAAAATATTTGTGCACCGTGTAGGAAACTGGGATTAAGATCCTGCTTGAGAGATCTAATATGAACGACAATATGTGAGTGTTGAACTTAGTTTTCCCAATGAAGTTATATGTAGTATACAAGAGTACATGTGAATAATGCGAGTATGATTATACTAGATGCGCATGTTAATATTATTTTAGTTGTCTGTATTTTAGTATCTTTTAAATACATATTTATGAAAACAATTTAATTTAAAATTAATTTATAAAATCGCTAATGATTTTTTTTTCTGTTTAAGCTTGATGGTGGGTGAAATGTGCTAAAGTAAATGTTATGTATTATTTATTATTAATTGGAAATAAATATTTAACAAGTGTTTCAAATATTATCACAGATGAGAAATTCATATAAACGTCTCTGATTCAGTTGGCAATCAGGTTGGACAGTACTACCTTCTTTGCTCTTGCGCACAAAACATAAGTAAACAACTTAAAAATAAGTTCGTTTGTTTGGATTTTTTATGGCGCAAGAGCATCTGGGCTATACTGCGCCAAGAGATATAACAAATAATAAAGAAGAAGAAATAAGAAGTCTAAAGAAAAATCGACTAAGACTAATAGGCCTATTTAAATTTAGCGGGTTTCAATCAACATTTAGTCCGTTATTTTTTACTTTGTCTGTCCGCTACCAATGGAATGGTCAATCGGTGAGTGGTGTCTTAGATGTTATTGTGGTTCACGCGCGTTGTTCTCACGTGTTTACTCATCAACGTTCAGAGAGCAAGTTCAAGCAACTCGCCAACTTCTGTCGAGTGGAAAATTGAAATTTGGCAAGTTTAAAATTGACGATTGGTAGTTTACTTCTAAATTCTAACTCGCTAATTTCTATCTCTATAATTTCTAATTCGCCGATTTCTAACCCTAATTTCTAACTGTCTAATCTCTAACTCGCCAACTCCCAATTTCTAACTAAACGTCAACTTGCAAATTTTCAACTCGCCAATTTCCAACTTTCAAATTGCCAACTTTATAATTGCCAACTTTCAAATTCTCAACTCTCCAAATTCTAACTCTCTAATTCCAAAGTTTTCATTAACGGTATTTCTTGACGAGTTTGAGGAATTCCACAATAGAAATAGAACTACGTATTCACTTTGTAGGCTTCCTTGTGTGTTGCCACTTAGAATAGCAAGAAACGCACAATTTATAAGTGTAGTTTCTAAAATTCGAAACATGCCAAGTGATTTCTGTTTTTTTTTTATGTTTTACAAATGTTATATCAAATTTCACTTTTTACATCTGGCAACAATTTACGTAACTGCGTTTCGAATTCTAAAATAATAATCAGTCTTAAATTTACCATCGAGGTGTGCATACGTACCATGAAGGTTCCGCCAAAAAAGACGTATTAAATTTTTTTAACCTTGCATTCGAATTAATGTATTTATTGATAATTACTGTAATAATTAACTTAAATATTTAAAGATTTAATGACTATTATTTTTAACTAGATGAACCTTGCATGAATTTATTATCAAATTTCGCTTCATCTCAACTACATTGGATTTATCAACAACTTTCAATCAAGTTTTATGGAATATATTATATTATTATATTATATTATATTAATTTTACAATCAAGTTTTATGGAATGACCGCATTAATGAGCAATATTATATATATATACTGAGTAACTCAGTAGATTTTCAACGTAAACAGTAATTATCATTATATTATATACGAAAAACCTTTACCTAAAGTTCAGTTCCCTAGATGCGCATATTTCGCGCTGCAACAACGTGAAACGCCGAGATTAAACTCAGACAATAAAAAACCAACGGAAGCGTGTTACGCGCTCTAGGAAGACACTTACATTGGTTTTCTATTGTTTGAATCAGTTCTTGATGTTTTACATTGCTGTGCCGCAAAATATGCACATCTAGGAAACCGCGCCTTTTCTCTTTTTACTATCACCAGACAAAGCGTAAACAAAAGTGGGTTCAATATCTATTGAAACCCGCTAACAACGATATTGCAAAAGACAGGCGGGGAATAATGTACTGTTATTTTTTAGCTGTGGTTTATTTAGACAATTATAAATGTTGGCCAATTTTAAAGGGACAGAAATGTTTAGTTTGAATCAGGAACATACGTTTGTCCACTGTGTTTCACTTCAAACATATTCCAAAGCGATTAAAAGAAAATATTGTGATAGAGTAGAAGCTCTTTAATCCGATATTCTTTGGTTCGGCACATTCTATAATCCGGCATCGATCGAGCTGCTCGCGTTCGGTTTTTTCCTGATGGATTCGGGCGTTTGTTGACTTCGATCATTAGGTCGGATGAGGAAGGAGACATGACAGACGAAGCTAATAAAGTCTCGTGGAAATAGGCTTTTGATTCATTAAATACATTTTGCCGAATCCAACAAAAACTATAACTCTGCAGAACTCATAAATTTGTGTATAATCTGTAACGATGTTTTGAAGGAAAGATCCGAATCACAAAGGCAACATGTTATCAGAGACTTTTTTAAACAGTAAAGCTTATATGTATTTTTTTCTTGCTATACAGCAACTTATTACAATTTGTTTTAAATATCATTGTACTGTCTTAAATATCATTATACTGTTTTAAATATCACTGCACTGTATTAATTTTTCTTTGGTATTCCCGTTAAAACCATATTGACGTTCGATAATCCGGTAAAATCGCTAATCCGGCATGTCAGTGATCCCGAACGTGACGGATTAAAGAGCTCCCATTGTAGTTAGTATCACTCTATTTGGTTCTCATAACTTAACCTTTAATCGATTAAATTGAGTTCGCAATCTATCAGCGTCAAATCCTCAACAAAGCCGATGCCATATTTCTATTACTTAATACAACCCTTCCAGCCATGTGCTCAGAGAGGCGTGCAAATGATTGGTGTGAGGATGAATATGTTACCTTGACGACCGTCGCAGAGTTCAGTTGCTTCAGCAAGACACGTTAATATTGTTAAATCTTCTGAAGACATTTTCCATCTTTCACCTCCTCCGGGATGCGGCTAGAGTTAAAGATGAACGCTCTGGGGAATGGCGGGGCGTAAGTTATCTAACTCTGCATCTGTCAATTCCAGGTCAGTTGCAAATCAATTTCCAGAGGAGGAAACTGCTCAGAACTCGCCTTATGGACATTGAATATTTGTAGCAGAAATATAGGCTAATTCTGAAATCACTGAGATATTATTTTTCTCAGGTATTCCCAACTATGTATTTTTACTGCAATGAAAAATTATTTACTAACTTCGCATTGAATATTCCCATTTTCACTTCACTAACTTCGCATTGAATATCCCCATTTTCACAGCTCCTTAAATCGAATTCACTTACATAAGAATTAAAACATATATCACGTGCACATCCATAAAATATTTGCATCATTTGCACAGATGAGTTTTAGAAAAGAAGCAAAGAAAGTTCCGCCATGCATTGGTGGCATATTGGATGATAACGTAGTCGTGTATGATGCTACCTAGAGAGTCATTTTCTTAACTATAAAATTTTTCATTGACAATTTATGATAATTTCTATAAAATGAAGACATAGTCAAAATATTTCGAATTTCTGGATTGCCTCATTTGCGTTGCGAGGGCGTAATAGCTCAAATTATGAAACTGACACATACTATACAATTTCTACAATTACAAAAGACAGGGAAAAAATTTTCATTTCTAACGTTATTGTTTTATGATTTACATATGAAAAAATTGTTTTATCAATTGTATATGAGATCATCGGCGCCGATAACATACAAACATTGGGGGGGGGGGGGTATACTAGTGGAAGGAAGCCTATTGTTCACCAGGGCCGTAGTCAGCGGGTGGCTCCAAGTGCCCCCCTTTCAAAACGTTTTTACTACCAATACTTATTCATTAGCGAGGCTGTAAAAAATTCTTGCCTCCACAAAAAAATTTCTGGTTAAGGCCTTATTGTTAACAACTCTTTACAGAGATAACAGACATCCACCCACAAAGCAGTGTTTAATTTAAATGTGCTTCTGCTTGATGAACCAACAAAGCAGTGTTTAAGTTAAATGTGCTTCTGCTTGATAACGTTCACTTTACCATAAAATTAATATTCTAGTTACATTTCCAGTTTCATTTTCACATGCAATGCTCCTTACTAAATTTCGTATTTATTATGCTAATAGTGTATATAAGGTATCTTCAATCCGCGGACCACTTGAGTCCCGCCTATTCATAAAAAAATACAAATTATTTCACACAAAAATACTGCCCATTGATTCTTCTGACAAGGGAACCTCGAAGGGAATTTTTTCTGACAAGGGAACCTCGAAGGGAATTTTTTCTGACAAGGGAACCTCGAAGGGAATTTTTTCTGACAAGGGAACCTCGTAGACTGAAACGCATGGATTTTATTAGGAGTGGTGCCATTGGATAGGTCTTGTCATGAGAAACAAAAAATCCAATGGAACTACCCACCCGAATCCAACTACTCAGGAGCTACAAGGAGATTCGTACAATCCGTCCATCATACAATCATTCCACTAACAAAAAAAAAAAATCCTTGAAATGTTATTTCGTACAATTTTCCGTTTTTTTAAACTGTTATTAATGCAGTCAATGTTTTGGTGCATATTGCAATTAAATAAATGTACTTTTTTGATATAGAATATTATGAATTTGGACTCTCTCTTATAATTCAATTGCTATGCCATATACATGAACAAGCGAGATCTAATAACTTGTTCTTGACTTGTGGCTATATTTATGTAACTGGGATGTCCATAATGGGATACAAGGAAACCACAAAAAAGTTTGCTGATAATTGCTTTGTCAATGATCGCATTACAGTCACAAGACTCACCCAAGACACCTTCATGAATGGGCACGACTTCACATATCACAGGGGTGCATGCCACCTCCCCTGAAACAGCGCGCCTGGAACGCGAGCCACAGCTACTGCTATAATTCTCCATGGTTGAGTACCTGAGAAAACTGCCTCCTTAGGCTCTGCCCATGCCCTCTTTTCATCCCATAGGATCAGGCGAGGAGTTAGTTCTTCATTCAGAAAAAGCTATTCAAAGTTTGATATTGTTCATTCAGAAAAAAACGATGAAATTAATTAACAGAAGATTAAACTGTAAAAACTTATTTTTGAAATAGAACATATTACCAATAGAACATTTACACGAATACAGTGTCTTGGTTAAAATGTATGAAACATTAAGGGAGGGTAATCACACTGAACTTATAAGAATAAAATTAAATGAAAAAGACAGAATTACATGTAGTAAATACAATGACCTATTATCCCAAAAATAAGGACCGAAGTAGGAAGGAATAATGTAAATTAAAAAGGTGCAAAACTTTGGAATGAACTACCAGAGGAATTCAAAAAATTGAAAAGTAAAGAAACATTTAAAAAAGTCTAAGAAAATATTTGATACAGGGTAATGGAAACTAAAACAAAAAATTAGAAAAAAATATGTTAAAAGGATGAGTAATTCCCAAGTGGTTATGTGTTATCTTTGGAATCAGACTATAATTTTAAGGCCCCAGGTGTATTATATCCTTGTTGATATTTCCTTGGGACCTTTCATTGTAGAATCTTCATAGAGTCTAATATGATGTACTTTTAATACGCATTGTCTGTATTATTCTTTGTAGTTATGTGGTACGTTGTTATTACGACTTCACAAATGAAGAACAAATAAACAGTGATTTAATTTGATTCACTTTAAAACACATCTCCAGTCAATATATATATATATATAGCAAAATAATACGTAATACAAATAACATTTCAAGAATATTTTTTGCTTGTAAGTGAAATGATTGTATGATGGACAGATTGTACTAACCGCCTTTGGCGCAGTATAGCCCAGATGCTCTTGCGCCATAAAAAAGCCAAACAAACAAACCACCTTGTAACTCCTGAGTAGTTGGATTCGGACGGGTAATTCTATTGGAAACAAATAAGGGAATGAGGAAAACTCCTGTGAATCCCCCAAGTCTCAAAATAATATCCTGCGTACGACCAGAAGAGGAATGAAAAACTGATGAAAGTGGTAACTGCCACCTTGGGCTTGGATATGCGATAAACGACCAATCAAATGCCAGTCAGCGCCAGTGTTGCCAGATTTGAAGATTAAAAAGTGGCAAACTCTGCTCCAAAAGTAGCGAATTTGAACTATTTGTAGCCCAAACACAACAATGAATTACTTTGCAACTACTAGTAGTAGTTTGTTTGTTTGTTTGGATTTTTTATGGCGCAAGAGCATCTGGGCTATATTGCGCCAAGTACCAATACTACTAGTAGCAGTTCCAATAGCGGCTTTGAAAAAGGTTGGTGGCTCCGGTCCCCTCCGACGCGGCACGGGCATGCAACATTTCAAGTGCCCTCACGTGCGCTCTGTGAATACGGAATATCATGGTCGTATCGCCAATAGCAGTCTAGAAAAAGGATCGGTCTTTGGACCGTCCCCGATACGCCCCTGACATGTCTAGAGATTTTTTTAACGGCCACAACGCGTTGTGGTCTTTTTTTACTCTTATTGAGCGTTTTCGATATTTTAGCTTAACAGATACTTATTTATACTTATAGATACTTATAGATACTTATTTATATTAGCAGGTCAATGTTGTCTTCTCTATACTTTCATTGCTGAACGGAAAATATAACGAAAATTGAATGAAACGCAAGTTAAACTAAAAATATTGGCTTCACTTTGGAAATGTCTTTCTTTTTGGTTTTACGGCTCAAAGACTACAGTGGTCATGCTGCGCCGGGACCTACTGTTTTCCGAGGAATCCGAACCTCTTAAGGCCTAGGGAACCAAACCCCGGACTACAGTGAGCAGTGCGATCTTTTTATGAGATCTCTGAGTAAGCGTTCTTTGCACTGTTGGGAGTCGAACCCGGATTAACGGCGCACTAGGCGAACGCGTTACCACACTGCGCCACCGCAGGGCTCACTATGGAAAGAATTCCCAAGTTAACAATTTTCCACAGTATCCCGCAGTGTACAATCTACACTTAAACAAGCACGCACCATTATAATCAAGAGCGGATACAGACTTTCATTTTGGGGGGGGTGGAGGAGGGATCAAGACAAAATTTGCAATGGTCTTGGAATAGCACTCTACATCTATCATGAAAGTTGGAATTTTTTAGTGAAAAAATATTTTTGGGGGTCGTAACCTCTGTGACCTCCCCCTCTATATCCGCGCTTGAGTACAATTACGTACTGAAACACAGCAAAATAGACCTCACTAATGTGGCTCCATGGTTTGCACCTTCGAGCCTATATAGCGTATATATGCTAGAAGGTTTGCACAGAACTGCAATGTTAAACGAGTTTCGGAGTCACATGACGTCCATTTGAGTAGATATAAGGTCTCTGTGATTGAAAGTACCAAAACAAGAATTGAACCACAGAGATCTCATAGGAATTAAGCGAGTATCGAACTTGTTATGTTTTAGTGAAACTATCGTTCACTGCGAATAGAAATGTTCAACAAACAAAATTTTTATTGTATTATGTAATACTAATAATATTTTGTGATTTTATATATGAAAATAAGAAAGTAGCTATTTTTCAGATTTATAGCCTGAAGGTAATTAAAAGTAGCCCAAAAATAGCGTGTCGCCCAATTCGAAATTTTTGTTGCGAGGGCACTTGGAAAGTCGCCCAATCCGCTACTTTTAGCCCAATCAAGCACCATTGGTCAGTGCGGTGACATCACCAAGTCCAGTAACCTCTCAATTTCAATACTCTTTAATTAAGACAGCACTGCATACTATCAATAATTTTCTTCAAAACAGCCATGGTTACAACCTCATCAACCCTTC
>QLNU02015003.1:22543850-22556708 GCA_006491805.2 Dysdera silvatica | reverse complement strand
GAAACGAATGGCCCAGGATAGACTTGTGTGGAAAGCATTTGGAGAGACCTTCATTCAGCCATGGGTAGATAATGGTTGAATATAATGATGATGATGATGATCTCTCTCTCTCTCTCTATATATATATATCTCTCTCTCTCTCTCTCTATCTCTCTCTCTCTCTCTCTCTCTCTATCTATATATAAAAGGCTATATTGTTGTCTATACCTTCTTAAGCTTGAATATACAGGGCTACTGTAGAGGTGTTATTTATTTCCCCACTACACGGGTGGGAACAGAATCAGACAAAGATATTGCTTTATTTTGCGGAGATGAAACATGCAATCCTTGAATTGTATCGCGCGAAACATGCACGGCGGCTTTCCAGTTAATTACAACTTAAACAACCCCCACTCAGGTGCTCTTTCACAAACAAAACCAACTCAAGAATGAGCTATTCGCAGGCTCATTTCGCCCAAGTCCGCGCTAACAAAAATATGCAAATTCAGATGCACTAGGGAAACAGAGCAACACTTATGCGGCCTAATGAACTACGGAAACAAAGCAACATTATGCAATCCAAAACTCCCTTAACACTACTATAAAAGATTAATTCATTATCAAAACGCTATATATTCAAAAGTATTACACGTACAAATATGAGTGACGTGTGAAAATAATCGCAAACTCACCAAATTTTCTACACATGCTACAAATGTTCTATGTGCGCCGTCTGGGTCACACGACGCACATCCAGGCGGTGGTTGAACTCGTTCGACACATTTTGTAGCGTCATCCTGTCAATGATCATCACCGCAGCATTAATCCGTTCCCTGAGCTTGTCTAGTGTTTTTGGTAGAGGGGGCACATAAGCAAGGTCCTTAATGTGCCCCCAAAGGAAGAAGTCACAATGCGTTAATTCAGGTGACCTGGGCGGCCAAGGGAACAAAGCGAGGCACCTCACATTTAATTTTGCAATCATTTTAGGAGATACTGAAAGAAACGCAACTCGTGCTGCCACCTGATGCACATAATACAAACTTAGTGAGTTTGAGGTTATTTTTATGTATCATTCATATTTTTACGTGTAATACCTTTGAACATATAGAGTTTTGAAAATAAATGAATCTTTTATAGTAGCCCTGCATTAAGAGTTCAAATTATTAAGTCATGATTTAGGGTGCGAAGAATCCTAGACACAGCGATTGTTAGAGGCCCATCCACGCCTCATTATATTTATATTCCATAATTGGATGCCCGTTAAGATAACCAACTTCGTTCAAGTGACCTCTATCGAACAATAATTGAAGTTTTCTTTTTATTACTTTTTTCTTTGGCAACATACTCAGCCAGAACCCGCTTCCCCAGACAGGTTAATTAGAAATAGAGAGATGACAGGTTTTGTGAGCCGCAATATATGGTGCTTAATGCTAATTTGAGAAGTTTGAATGCGATTTCTGAAGAATTGTATTTCTCTTGATGTATGTTCACATCAGACACAATTATTAAAAAGTTCTTGATAAAATTATAAGAAAATGTTCATGATTAATTTTAACGTTGTCATACATTTGTTAAAGGCAAAAATTTTCATCATACCCGATAATGTGGTAATATTAAACGATAAATTACTCGTAAAGAAAAGAATGATATAAGATCATCCTTTTCTTTACGAGTAATTTTTCATCAATGTTACTATACGAGCAAAAAATTAATAGAACTCAAGTTATGCTCACCATTTCTTTTAAAACTTAAATATTCTTTTTTTTTTTCATTTTTGAGGGATTGGCCAACTTTTTTACCACACATCACTAAGACATTAAATTTTTCAGATTGGTTTAGTTCAACATATTGCTTGTGTATATAGAATTTCATACATATTGCTTAGTATAGTAATTTCATACATACTGCTTATGTATATAGAATGAAAACGAAAACAGATTTCTATCACTGGCATTGTTTGGTTATTGTGTTTTCGTGTACGTTAATTTTAGGCCAAAATTAGCATTCGCTTGCGCATATTTTACAAAATAAATAAGTTTAGTACATTTCATCAGTAATTATAATTTACAGTACGATTTATTATAAAATGTAGCAAATTTAGAAAGATATCCCCTTTTTCAAAAAAACAGGTTTTATCTTTTGTTTAGTGTTAAAAAAATATCCAAGCTATTATATTACTATATCCGAGCATCTTGCCTTACCAATTTTTATAAGCATGGAGTATCTTTCCTTCTTGAACTTACTGACAATAAATTCAGGAATTTTTGAAAAATGTCTTCAACTTTAAACACGCAACGAGCATTAATTATAACGCAATATTTATTTTGTTTAGAATACGCACGAGACAGCTAAATTATAGAAACAAAAACATTTTCTCGAAGAACAATCGCTAATGTAATTATGATAATCAGTTTTCAAATAGTTTCAATTTAGAATCTTGCAAACTTGTTCTTTACCATACTGAAATACTGGAAAGATTTGATCTAAAAACCATAAAGATAGCATTATGCGCGAGTGTATAAGTATTCACGTAGGCCAAGCTGGTGTCCAAATCGGAAATGCTTGTTGGGAACTGTACTGTCTGGAGCATGGAATACAGGCAGATGGGCAAATGCCTGCTGACAGTACAATTGGCGGTGGTGACGAAGCTTTCAATACCTTTTTTAGTGAGACTGGAGCCGGAAAGCACGTACCGAGAGCTATTTATGTGGACTTGGAACCTACCGTCATAGATGAAGTACGAACGGGAACCTATCGCCAACTATTCCACCCGGAGCAATTGATTACCGGAAAAGAGGATGCTGCAAACAATTACGCCAGAGGACACTATACCATTGGCAAGGAAGTCATCGATATTGTCCTAGATAGGGCCAGGAAGTTGGCAGATCAGTGCACGGGATTGCAGGGTTTCCTTATCTTCCACAGTTTTGGCGGAGGGACTGGATCCGGATTCACCTCTTTGTTGATGGAAAGGCTTTCCGTGGACTATGGCAAGAAATCAAAATTGGAGTTCGCCATATACCCTGCTCCACAAATTTCAACTGCTGTTGTTGAGCCTTATAATTCAATCTTGACGACTCACACCACCTTGGAACACTCTGATTGCGCTTTCATGGTGGACAACGAGGCCATCTATGATATCTGCCGAAGGAATTTGGACATCGAGCGGCCAACTTATACTAATCTGAACCGCCTTATTGGCCAAATTGTATCTTCAATCACAGCCTCTCTTCGTTTTGATGGTGCTTTGAACGTCGATCTTACAGAGTTCCAAACTAACCTAGTACCGTATCCTCGAATTCACTTCCCTTTGGTGACATACGCTCCCGTGATTTCAGCCGAGAAAGCTTATCATGAGCAGATAACTGTGGCCGAGATTACCAATTCGTGCTTCGAGCCTTCCAATCAAATGGTCAAATGTGATCCACGTCATGGCAAGTACATGGCTTGCTGTGTACTCTACAGGGGTGATGTTGTCCCCAAAGACGTTAATGCAGCCATTGCCGGCGTCAAGAGTAAGCGATCCATTCAGTTCGTGGACTGGTGTCCGACAGGTTTTAAAGTCGGTATCAACTATCAACCACCGACTGTTGTTCCTGGAGGAGATTTGGCCAAGGTACAGAGGGCCATCTGCATGCTGTCCAATACCACCGCTATAGCCGAAGCTTGGGCAAGATTGGATCATAAATTTGATTTAATGTATGCCAAACGAGCTTTCGTTCATTGGTATGTGGGGGAAGGAATGGAAGAGGGAGAATTCTCGGAAGCTCGAGAAGATCTTGCTGCTCTGGAAAAAGATTACGAAGAAGTCGGTATTGATTCCACTGAGGGAGGAGAAGAGGAAGGGGAGGAAGAATACTAAAAATATTTTTGCCATCCTTTGACTACTTTCGTTTGTAAGTTCATGTTAACCCATACAAGACTTTGCTTATTACTCAAGACTTTTCCCTTTCTTGTATTATCAATAGTATATTGGATCATAAAATTATCATATATGCATATTGAAACGTATTTTCCTTGAGTACAATTCCGAAAGTCGAAGCTATGTTCATTACTAAAGTTTATTAAAATTGTACTTATTTTCTATTAAACGACGCACAATATTCTGATGCTTTTATTTTAATAGAGGACTTACAAATAATGGTCATAGCAAGACGTTTTTCTGTTTACATTAATTCATTAACTTACGTTAAATTCAAACAATTCCATTATTTTACCTATTCATTAGGAGTAAAAAAACATAGGTTCAAACTCTATTGAAAGTTAAAGTGTGTGGTTTATATATATACATATATATATATATGATATGACCATGCATTTTATAAGAAAATGCAATGCTTTTTTGTTTATTCTAATATTTTGAATTGGAGCTGTACTACTTTTAACTGAAATGGTATGAAAATTTTCCCTCTTTGTAGTTAAATAATACAACATATTATTTTGCAAAAATATGCAAGATTGTAATGATACAGTTTATTAGTTTTAATATGATATATGAAACATCACGTTTTTTTTAAATTTTAAAATTTGTCACTCATGTCCCAAAATACCATGGCTTTACCCCTATAATGATTTAAAATAAATTCAAACATACATTTGCTAAGATGAAATTCCTTAAATAACGATGGACCCGAAGGCTAGAATGCAGTGTCTGCTACCATATTGAGCCAAATCCAGTTAACTTTAACTTCAAACACCTTCTTGGCGATATCAACTGTAAAGGTGTTATTGCATGTACCAGTTTCCATCGCAAGTACTTTTGAGTAGAATTGCGCGTGAAGAAAGAAGCTATTAGATTCAGCAGTCTTTTCGTAATCTTATAGCACTTAAGCCTCAATCACATTTGGGGAGTTTATTCGCTCCTCGTTGGCCTGTAAACTAGCCAGCAACCGAGCGAGCTGCAACTAGCTCGAATAGCCTCGATTACACACAGTTAGTAAAACTCGCTCAGTGAAGGTACGCAGCAGAATGTACTCAGCTGTTGACAATTTAGCGACTACTAACAGTGAGTTTTCTAAACTGGCTTTCAGTTCCACCCACCTCTTTCGAAGGTTTGTTTCAGCCGATCAAATTCGCGAAAATCCGAGCGAGTAGCGAGAAAAGTAGCCCACTCTTCAACTTTACCAGCAGTAGCCGAGAGGGCGGCATGTTGACTACACAACTTTATTACACTGAGCAAGTTTAGTAGCAGCGAGTAAATTTGCTAGCGAGGAGAACCTAAACTCGCTCAATGTAATTGAGGCTTTGCGTTAGAACACTAGACGAACACTAAATAATTGTCGTATGACGACACATGTGCGGAAGGGGTAAACCCACGCGAGTTCTACCCAAATATCAAACCGATTGGGTATTTCGCGCTTAAGACGTACCGTGATTTCTCGCTTGCAATAGAAATGTTAAATGCATTCTACCATCTTAATGCTCCCTTCTCTAGAAAGTGTGCTCGAAAAGGTAATATAATATAAGCTATATCTAATATAGCTACTGAATATAATGGAGCCTTAAGGCTCCCCTATTTACATTCAGCAATAGTTTCGTTCTTATACCCCCCAACTTCTGCTTTATTTTTACTGTCATAGGTTCACGTATTTGGCAACTATATTGGCGTTAACTGGATTTGGACCAAGACTGGCCCAGATACGGAATCCTCATGTAGATAGCCTATATCATAAAAATGAATTAACAAATAAAACAAAAATTCTCAATCATAGAACAAAGATTTGTAGAGTTTTCTCAGCAAGAGTTGTAGAGTTTTCTCAGCAAAAATTGAGGAAAAAGATTAGAAAACTATAGGGGCGAACAGAAAATTAATAGCTAAGAAATAAATTTGTTGTTTGTTATTTAGGGCGCAAGGATTGCTAAGATCATGCCCATCAGAAACTACAGTTTCCAGGGAAATGAAAACCTCTTCTACGGCAGCGGTTCTCAACCTGTGATCCACAAAACATTTCCAAATGCTCCGTTTTCTCCTTGCTCAAATATTACAAAAAAAAAAATCGCTGTATTTCCTGCTAAAAAAGTTGATAAAAGCCAGATTAGAAAATATTCCCGCTGGTTGTTGAATCCAAAATTTTCCAGCTAAAGAAGGTTTTTTGTTCCTGTTTTTCGTTTGCGATTGTGTAGGGAAGTAAGTTCCTTATTTCTCTGAAATTTGTGAGAAACGTAACATTTCGAATAAAGTAAAACTTGACGTTTTGCATGCCCAAATACTTAAAAATATCTTCCATCGTTAATACTGATGTCATTGTGTTTTTAAGCACTTACGTTGATGGAAATATCGTCGCCCTTATGAGAAAAGAAAAGAATAAATAAAAGCATATAAGAGAGTATATGTATAATTGATGTTGTCAGAAAATGTTATTTAAAGTTCCAAGTTTTAATGACTTCTTCTTCTTCTTCTTTCGCTTTGCCATTTCCCATGTTATATGGGGTCGGCGTTATGGTCCTTTAATCTTCTCTTCCACAATCTTCTATCCAATGCCTCTTCTCTACTCCATCCATACTCTTCCAGATCTTCCGTCACTTTATCCTTCCATCTCAGCCGTGGTCTTCCCCTCTTCCTCTTACCCATTACCACCAGCTTATCCAATACCTTTCCCACATATTCCTCATTTCTCCGCTCCATATGCCCAAGCCATCTTAACCTATGTTCTTGTATTTTTCTTCCTATGGGTCCAACCTTGACCGTACCTCTAATTAGGTTATTCCTTATTTTATCCCTCCTTGTAACACCATTCATCCACCTCAACATTCTCATCTCAGCCACTTCCATCTTCCTTTCATGCGCTCTTGTAATTGGCCAAGTCTCCGCCCCGTATAACATTGCAGGTCTGACCACAGTTTTGTACAATTTTCCTTTCATCCTTCCGCTTACTTTCCTATCACAGAGCACTCCACTCATCTTTCTCCAATTTAACCACCCACATTGGATTCTGTGTTGTATCTCTGTGGTCAAAACTCAATCGCAGCCTATGAACGATTCAAGATCCTTAAATTTTTGTTCCAGGTTTTAATGACTAATTTGGAAAATTAAGTTTGATTCAAATTTAAGCAATTTAAAATTCGAAACAAAACTTGTTCTTTACAATAAAATATCGACTAACAACTTGAAAAATATGTTTGAGTAAAAGCAGCTAAAACTGCACATAGGTAGACGCCTTTAACATGTA
Organism: Dysdera silvatica; assembly: GCA_006491805.2. Taxonomy (NCBI): domain Eukaryota; kingdom Metazoa; phylum Arthropoda; class Arachnida; order Araneae; family Dysderidae; genus Dysdera; species Dysdera silvatica. The sequence continues at coordinate 22,549,560 of QLNU02015003.1, read as the reverse complement.
CACTTTCGTAGGTGCCTTTGACATATGCGCCTTCGTAGGTGGTTTTGATATATGCGCCTTCGGAGGTGTGTTTGACGACGATAGAGCTTCGTGAATAATTTTTCTCTGAAAAAATTCTCCGTGATTCAAAAAAATTGAGACCGTTGGTCTCACCGATTTAACGGTTTTCACGGGACTAGTAAAGAATTGTTAGATCAAGAAATTTTTTTAAATCGGGGGAATACATTTATAGGAAACAATGAGGCACCCGCGGGGCAGTGGGGGGGGGGCTGATGAATCCTGGTCTCTTCCTTGGGCTGAAAATTTCCATGTAAAATTCGTTAAATGTAACGAAGATTTCATTAAATAATAACAACATTTTTTTTACATTTTTGCCCCCCCCCCAGGAGTAAAAATCGTGGGCGCGTTATTGATCGGAACTGAATAAGAAACTATAGAAAAGGAAATTCATAAAAATGCTTACCAACGTTCTGAAGAATACGCAATTTTAATAAAGATGACACAACGTATGCAATTACTACTGCTTCAAAAAGGAATCTTTGCTTGAAATTTATTTTAGTTTTTCTTGAATGTTGGCATTTAAGATTGCTTTTTTCGTTTTTTCAAATGCATCGGAAAGCTCACCACTGAAGCCAAAACGCAGTAAATACTTCTTTACATACAGTAAACCAGCATTTTCTTTAATTGAGTTCACTCAATTGAAGTGGATTTTCTGACGATAGTTGATTGGCTAAATGAAATTCTACTTGCAGGTACATGCCAGGAGTCGGTCGTGTCCTCTCAAAGGACGTATACAGTGGATAATCGGAGAGGACGAATTCTTGCCTATTCAGAGGCGAGTGTCCTAGCGCACCGGCCCAGTCAGCCCCTGCTACAGGCTAATAACGAAAAGTTAGCATTAAATCGATGAAAGCAAATGTTAAATCGAGGAAAGCAAACGTTAAATCGAGGAAAGCAAACGTTAAATCGAGGAAATCAAACGTTAAATCGAGAAAAGCAAACGTTAAATCGAGGAAGTCAAACGTTAAATCGGGGGAAAGCAAACGTTAAATCGAGGAAAATATAATATTGGATTCAATGTAACTCAATCCTGACCAATACAAACAATCGTTAAATCGAGCTTATCGTTAAATCAGGTATCGTTAAATTGAAGTCAGACTGCATTAGAACATGGAAGACATTTTACGTTCCTGACGGAACTCGGCGAAGTCCATCTAAAACGTAAATCGAAACTAACGTTTTAACTTTACTCCACATTTATAACGATGATTGCGACTTAGAAATCTACCCTGCGTAAGTACTGCGTCAAACCATCTTGCACTATACTGGGTACTTGTTTCAAGAGAGAAAGAGAGAGAGGAAGTTGGGATTATATATATATATGACTCTTATCGTTAGCGGAGAAACGTGCTGAGTGAAAACAGGCAGTTTGTTCACAAATAGCCACTGGCCCTTGACATACTCGATGTTTTGTGATCTCTCAACGATTTCTTCGTAGCTTGTTAAAATTGTCCATAGCCCATCGTTGTTCTATCCTTCTTTTAACATGTCTAGGCCATAGGCATGAAGAACGTGTTTATAAGACAAATAATATGATGTGTGAAAATTATTGAGGGTTAATGGGACCTTTAAGTTTCCTAAAATAGAGAAATTTATGATATTTTTTTTAACTTTAGTTTTCTCAGTAAATATAAATCTAATTGAAAAAAAAAATTGATCAACAATAACAAACAATCTATTATGTGTATATAACATGGCTAAAAATAATTTTAAATGCCAAATATTTTTCTTAATTTCGATTTACAAATTGAATATTACATGGCAAGAGACTGCACGCAGAATTGAAACTTAAATTTTGCTGCTAGAATGTTGCTCATGGACTCAAATTGTTCACAGATATTGTGTACTCAAACTCTATCTAAAAAAAAAAAGAATAGTTATGAAAATTAATTACGAATATTATTTTTTCCTTAAATATGCTGTTTTACGCATAGTTTTAAGACTCTATTTTGTAAATATTCAATAACCTATGAATAAAAATTTCAAAAAGCAGGCAAAAATTGTAAAGGACCATATAATAAAGTTTTCTGGAAAATTTTATTCAATTATAATAACCAGTTGGCAAGTTATCATGCGCGTAAGCTAAAAAAAAAACCATGTTCTGAGAAAATCCACTATAAAATTTTAGGAGCATTTAAAATTGAATGAAATGTAGTATTGTTTTTTCATCACTGTGAATCTAATAATGGGCAGAGTTTGTTCCAGTTTGTTTCAAAATAATTCTAATAGTTTAAAAAAATTTTGAAGTGACAAAAAAATCAATTTTTTGAAATTTTGAAAGATCCTATGACCCCTTAAGGCAGTTTCGCCCTAATAAGAGCGAATACAAGAATACGAGAAAATCCTAGAACTAATTTTTCCATTTGCTCATATCCGCGCAATATGTGCAAGAAAATTTACGCTCACATCACGTGCTTCTTCTTGTATTTGTGTTTAATTACAAGTGCAGTGAGTCCGCTCTTATATTATAAATATTGTTTATTGTAGTCAGTGCCATATTTCTCACTAGGCTATAGACTAGGGCGGCAAAATTTTGTGTATTGAGTCTGATATAACAAAATCAATACCATACGATGCATCGATATACCATCGATATCATACGTTTTGACAAAAGAAAGCCAGACGTCATGCTTTCCATTTAAAGACTAGTGTGAGATAGTCTTTTATTTCTTGCTAAAATTAAAATTTATTTCAATAAAATTGAATTTAGTTCATTATATACTCAGAAGAACAAGGTATGTACAGCTGCAAATATTTCTAAAGTGAGATCACTGGTAACAAGAGAAAATCCACCGACGCAGAAATCAATTGCAAACTCTTTAAAAGCTTCTGTAGCAACAGTAAATAAAATAATAAACCAAGATTTATAACTTAAAAAAGCTAAAAAACATAATCTTCACCGTCTTTTGTCGAGACATGTGGTTCAACGCAAGACAAGTTGCAGAATCCTGTATGAAAATTACTTATCAGGAGATAAATGGAAATACGTTGTTACCCTTGATGAAGCAGGGGTTTATCTAAATGAGTGTAACAAAAAAAAAGGTCCATTTACTATCGCAAGCGCGGAGAAAAAAATGTCCAAACTTGGTTCCGAGAATGCAAAGAAAGCTTCAGTAAAGGCTTTATGATTGTCGCAGGTTTCTCTTACAATGGGAAATTAAAAATAAAAAAGTGGAAAACAACGTTAAAATCAACTCATCATATTATCAGGAGAATTTTTTGCATCCAATATTTACAGAAGAAATTCCATTTTTTTTATTCCAACAATTTTCAGAGTATAAAACTGCAATGAGGTAAAGCCAGCAGTCATACCTCGAAAACTACCACTGCATTCCTTGAAAAAATGAAAATTGACACAAGTATTGTATATATATATCTTTTCAACATATTCCTGAGAAGTCCCCTGTTGTTTCTCCTATGAACTATTGTGCCTTTGGTCTGCTGAAAAGAGCTCCCTCTAAGCGCAAACCCACTACCATTGATGGACTTTGGAAAGTTGTGGAACAACAATGGCAAGCAGTACCTCTGGAAACGTTGCAAAAAGCCCTTCTATCATGGAAAGCATGATGCAGACTTACAGCTCAGAAACAAGGTTATCAGATGGAATATTTAAAAAAATAATCTTTACATTTTAAACATTAAAAAAATGGCTTCGAAATCGTTCTAAAAATGTGCAAACACCCTCTGTAACTATAGACAATAATTAAACTGTAGATTAATTAAACTGTAGATAATTTAACTGTGATATAGCTAAGTATGACAGACGGATAAGCTAGTAAAGGAGACATATACAATAATCAAAACGATAATTTACAAGTATGTATTTATTTTATATAAATCGAACACTACGCAGATTAAATCAAACAACAATGTCAATCAATCAACGTTTATTGGCGTAGTGATACCAACGCCGATGGTATGGCGTGATTAGATGGTGAAACGTTCGAAAGAAAATAAATATTTCTGCCTTCAATAAACGTTGATTGATTGACATTGTTGTTTGATTTAATCTGCGTAGTGTTCGATTTATATAAAATAAATACATACCTGTATGCTGCAACGTGCATTTCGATCAATTTAATACCAGTCTCTTTGCAATTTGGTTTAAATAGTAGTCTATGTACTACACCATTCTGCGAAATAACTGGCAACAATATATATACGTTCGTAAAGAGATTATATATTGTCCTTCGTAGCTCAGTGGGTAGAGCCTCCGCCCGGCAAGTGGAAGGTCGTGGGTTCAGGTCCCACCGAAGGCAGAAATATTTATTTTCTTTCGAACGTTTCACCATCTAATCACGCCATACCATCGGCGTTGGTATCACTACGCCAATAAACGTTGATTGATTGACATTGTTGTTTGATAATTTACAATGTAATTAATAGAACAAGTTTAAATTTAAACTGTAAAAAACATTGTAATTATTTTAATTTTTTTATAACAAGCAACTTTTTTTAAAAAATTTAAATTATAATGCAAAATCAAGCCATCTTGGTTTCTTCGAAAATTTGCCAATCACTTTATTTAGATCAATATAGATGTCTCTATGGGCGTATATTAAAAGTCTCTTTTCCGTCATCCGCGTTCGAAGCCAATTTTGAAGGCTCTTCAACGATGAAAAAACTAGGTTTTGCTGAAGCAACACTTAAAACGTAGCTTGAAAAGAGAGAAGAATGTAGATTCGTGGGAAAAACGTCTAAATCGCATTTTTCCATAACTTGGCGACTTTGGACGCCAGTTTAAGACTTTTGTTTATTACATTCGTGGCAAAAAAAACCATAAAATATTTTTCACCGTCTTTATTTTTTTTTTCTATTTAGCCCTGACGGGGGCGATCGCCCTCTCCGCCCCTTGTTGGATCCGCTTTCTACAATCACTGGCTTTGAACTCGGATCTTCAGGGCTCAGACTCAAAGAACTTTAACTTTAGTTAAACTTCTTTGAGTTTTTAACTTTAATTAACTTTAGTTATTAATGTTATTACAGCCACTCTAAATGCATAGCTGCATCTTTTGTTGGATTAAGACTATTTTAAATTAAAGGGATTCAAGCTTAAACCTAAAAAATGCGAAGTATCAGAAATAGATCTGCACATAAATGAATAAACTTGAACTTAATGAATTAATATTCCAATTATAACTTAAAAATTTATATTTTAATTAAACCTTATAAATTATTACTTTAGTTGAGCCTTATAAACTGCACTCTAATTAAACCTACAAACAAGCGAACTAATTAAACATTTTAAATTGTAGTTTTGGCAACAGTCAATCGTGAAACACGTTAACAAAACCGCTGATAAATTAACAGTCAAAAAAAGTATGACATCTTTTTATTACCTGAACTAAAACGTAAAAAATTTGAATTGGAAGTCCTTCTTCAGTAGAAAATCAAAAGACATTTAAAAATTGATTGATAATCGACCAAATTAAAAAATTACGCATTAAATCTAGTGTTACTGAGATGCATTTAGCTCTAAAACACTATTGCCATTGACTATTTTTAGCCATAAAATAGCTATAAACAGCTATAAATAGCTAAAAGTCACAAAAGTTTAGTAAAATGGAAGAAGATTTGTCGAAACAAATCCTGCACGAATTAAAGAAAATAAAATCCAAAGTAAAAAAAATAAAAAAGGAACCGAAGAAAA
>QLNU02015003.1:22523834-22540396 GCA_006491805.2 Dysdera silvatica | reverse complement strand
TTCATCCAGCAGTGGATAGATAATGGTTGAATATGATGATGATGATGATGATATATATATATATATATATATATATATATATACGTGCAATAATTAGGTGTAAGAGGTTTGGTTGTTCAAAACACAAATTAATTAAGAATAAATTACTTATTATTTAAATTGTTGCACAAAAACATAAAAGCATGAAAATAAAATTTCCCGCCTAATTAACCGATGTTACAGTTGTGAACAAAACTATCGATTATGGTCCTGAGCGAAGTTCAGAAGTTAGGCCCAGCAGGTGTTGGCTGTCATCGATTAAACGATTAATCGATGGAGGGCGACCTTCGAGGCGTTGGATATCGATTTTCATTTCATCGATTTAATGCGTTTTTGACGACGATCGAACGCCACTTTAATAGCCTTAAAAAATGGCATCCTAAAGTTTATTGGTTTGTTTGTGAGATTTGACACCTGCTTTTAATATCCGCAGTTTTAAGCTGCAGATGCCATGAAATAATGGCATGAAATAGCCATAAAATATTAATGAGCGCAGTCATTTTTGATTTGTTGAAATATAGACCGCTTTACACGGGCCTTTAAAACTCATATCATCGGAAAGGGATCGTAAACAATCTCTAAGTTTATGATCAGATTTTTAGGAAACATTTTGCAGAAGCAATCTTTAAGAACTTTGCAGTCTTTAGTTTTGAAGGTTAGTAGTGCTCCTATGGTGGTAGGGGAGCAAAGCGTTTATCTACCAACCAGTAGTTTCGGGTTTGAGCACCGAGATAATTAAGAGCGGCCGAGGTTCGGACTCCTCGTAAAAATTTAAGTCCCTGCCCTCGATCAGTCCGAAATTGGGCTCCCAAAATTAGACCAGTTTGCCAGAGGTCCAGTTAGTCAGAGGACCTCTTAGTCAGGACCAGTTAGTCAGAGGTTAGAGCCCACAATAGCAGGCCCGTACACCGAATATCGAAAGGGAGTATTTGATGAAAAAAAAGGGGGGTTTTGATGGAGATAAAAATTTCTCTCATAGGGAGTAATATTTTACAGGTAATAATGTTGCTCAAACGAGGGTAGGTTTCACCTCTGAAGCACCATTTTGTGTGCAGCCTTGGTACAATTATAAGATGCATGATGAAACGGTTATCAGCAGGACAAAGATTGTAACTGGATTAATTGATTGATATATATATGATTGACTGATTGACATATAAGATTGATTGATGAACATATACGATTGAATTAAACAATAATATAAATCAACGTTTATTGGCGTAGTGATACCAGCGCCGATGTTATGGCGTGATTAGATGGTGAAACGTTCGAAAGAAAATAAATATTTCTGCGTTCGGTGGGACCTTAATCCACGGCCTTCCACTTGCCGGGCGGATTTTCTTTCGAACGTTTCACCATCTAATCACGCCATAACATCGGCGCTGGTATCACTACGCCAATAAACGTTGATTAATATTATTATTTGCTTTAATCTGCGTAGTGTTCGATTTATATAAATAAATATACGATTGATTTGTTAACATGCATAAGATTGATTGATTGATTGACATACAATGGATTGATTGACACGATTGATTGATTGATACATTGATTGATTGATTGATTGACACGATTGATTGATTGATATGCAATTGATTGATTGACATACAATGGATTCATTGACACGATTGATTGATTGATATGCAATTGATTGATTGACATACAATGGATTGATTGACATACAATGGATTGATTGACATACAATGAATTGATTGACATACAATTGATTGATTGACATACAATGGATTGATTGACATGCAATTGATTTATTGACATATGCTGTTGATTTACTGACATGCGATTAACTGATTGACATATACGTATTAGCTTGGGATAACAGGTCGACCGTAGTCGTATTCGTACTTTGACAATATCGCACATCACGTGCAATGTTGCCAAATTTTCAAATGCTTTATAATATTTTACTTATTAATTCTTCTTTTTTTTAAAATTCGTTTACACCAAATATATGCACGATGTTTTAACAGGTACGCAAGGTCACCTTTGCCACAAGATTAATAATAGGGCTTTAGCCCTAGGGCGCCTATATTTATAAAGATTTTTTTATACTTTTACGATTTAAATATATATTTACCAATGTTTATAAATGCTTCTATTTTTGTGATGGTATACATATCATAATAGCTTAATCGTACTTTATTGTTAATGCGAATTTAATGTTGATTTATGCTTCACTTCTATTTCGTCCCCCCCTCCCTGGAGCACAGACTATTCCAGTGGGCCTAAAAACGTTAAATCTCGCAAATTTTACACTAAATTTTTATCAAAAAAGTCGATTAAAAACACGAGCAATTTGGTCACACCTGCTATATATGTCTGATTGATTATCATCCAAGATTGATTTATTAAAGATTGATTGATTAATGGTTTTTACTACGTTAAAGTAAAAAAAAAATTCATATTGAAATATTAGTATTTTCCAAAAACTATTCATTTTATTGAGTATTCGTTCAGCTGTAATCAATGACGATGATGTCATCATCATCATTGTCATCAATGATGATACGAAAATAATATGCGCAATTCCCTTCTTTTTGTTCGAAAAGCCACTGGGGTTGATACTGCGTACCATCTGTTGAGTACTGCAGATTAATAATGAAACTTTCTCTTAAACTTAGTTTAGATAAATTGCAAAAGCTAAATATTTAATTAAATTAAATATAACAACGTTGAAAATGTTATTTTATAGTTGGCGAAAATTTGCATAATTTGCTGAAGTTTGGCGAGAAATTTAGCATATAAAGAGACAGAAAAAAATGTTACAAAGAAATGTCGTGGGAGATAAATGGAAAACTATATCAACTAATAATAAATTATTGCGAAAATATTAAAATAGCGACTTGTTCCGCTAACGACTTATAACGTGTTGTAATACGTCAATTTCGTAACTTATAACGGTTTATTACGTGTTATAACACGCAAAATTTCGGGGAAATTTCAAGTTAGAATTCTCCGTGCTCAGTCAAAACTGATTTGAGCATTTAGGAGCCGGAGATCAATGCATTTAACATCGGAAGAGTAAAGAGCCATTCAATTTATTCAGAGACAGAAGCGTCTCTTGCTGATGTTGATTTGTCTCTTCGTTAATTAAAATGGCGGTTAGAACACGGCAAGTCTGCTAGTGGGGATGAATATGAAATTGAATGCAGTCACGCCAGTGACGAGAATTTCAGCGAATGTTATCCAATGTGCTCCTCCGAAAGACTTGCAACACAATCAGTTTCAACATCAGTTACATTCAAATTTTCGCCGCGCAACTTTTGGAGCACGAATCACGTTCTTGGTTTCTGTTTGGATTTTCCTAAAATTCATAAACTATAATTGAAATTAATATTTTTGGGAAAAGAGAGCTTTAAAAGAGAGAGAAAAAGCGACATTCCTTCATTCATTCATTTGGTAGGAAGGAAGGACTACTGGCACAAGTGAAACCTATTTAAGCGAATTAAATTCTACTATAGCATTCTCTAGCACCAATATTTGGGAACGTACTTATTTGAAATTTCAGTGAAATTATGAGAATTAGAATTCTCCATGTTGTACTTAAAATTGATTTCAACTAAATGAAAGTTCTGGAAGGAGAGGTCGATGCGTTTAATAACGAAAGAGTAATGCACACAATTTACGTAGGAATGAAACGTGTCTTGCTTGTTGTAATTTATCTTCTCGCTCACGGGAAAGATGGTTGAAGCAAAACGAACCTGTTTGTCGAATGAGAATGAAATCGAATGCAGCACGCCAAACTTCGAGAAATTTGAATGAGAATTTCGACGGAAGTTATCCAACAAACGTTCTCGGAAGACTTGATATATAATCAATTTCCACCTAAGTTAAATTAAAATTTGCAATAAAATTTTCAGTGCCCGAATCATGTCCTGGATTTCTAATTGAATTTCCCTGACTTTTATAAACAATCAAAGTAATTGCTCTGAGAAGTGAGTGAGAGATAAAATGCTGAAGGTGTTATTCATTGCATCGAGAGGGGGGTGGATTGAGGAAGGAAGGAAATATTGATTGATTGATTTACATTTAAATATATTATCTCAAAATATTAATCAAATTTAACAAATATATCTTAAATATAGTTATCTCAAATCGCAGTTTCAAAAAATTCTTTAAATCAAATGGAAAACAAAACGCACAGGCTTGATTAATTAATTCATGTTTTCGATTTTTTTGGTGCGTTTTTTTATTCCGACTGAGAGAATATTGAATACGATTTTTCAAAATCTGTGGATTGTGGAAGCGCTATTGATAACCAGTATCATATAGGGTGCGAAAACTTAACGAGGTTAGAAAGTGAAAATAAGGACAACAAAATATCATCTGACGGTACGAAAATATTTAAAAAGGTTACAGATATCTGATAAGCTTCATATGGAAAAGGGCTCAAGGATTGCTTCATAATTGAAATAGATTATTTTGCAGTCCGCTGATATAAGCCTGACATCACCGAACATGGTATTTGAGAAGAAATTGAACTGGTATGTAATATTTGGGCGAAAAGAATGGAGTACGCAAATTAATTTTACGTTAATCTGAATAAATTTAGATGTATAATGTGTAAGGAGGGTCGAGAGATGTTTGGAGCTAAACAACCGAAGCGTTGATCAATAATTCGTTTAACATATTATTGAAAAGTTTGTGGGGGTAAAGAGAAAGTATTAAAATAATAAGAGCAGTCTTGAATTATAAATTACAGTAAGTTTTATTGCGGAAAACATCCTTCTTTAATAAGTTCCGACACTCTGAAAGAAACTGAAAAAAAAGGCGGAAAAGTAGAATAAAGAGGAGATTGCAAACAACTGAACTAAATTATGCAATAATGTTTGCCACCCACGTATATTTAGTATATTTAGCTCTAGCTTGAGCTAAATATACGTGGGTGGCAAACATTATTGTATAATAAATTCCCCCACGAAAAACTCACAAAAATCTCGCCCCGGAGGCTTTTCTGTGTTGACCATTATTTGGCAATTGTGTTATCCCTGTGAAGGGTAATAATATCTTACAACTGAACTAAAGAAAAGAAAAATAAATCGTATTATTTATGGTAAAAAATAAAATTTGCAATATATCTTAATGTTTTAAAATTCTCTCTTTATCTCAATGTATAAAGAAATAGTGTGTGCACATAATTTAAGTACACATAAATAGAAAGTGTCTACACAATATTTTTGTACTTGCCTGCAAATTGGCTTTTTTTTTACTTTAAAATTATAAAGCAAATAGATTAAGAAACATCTTCGATGTTTTGAATATGAGAAAGTTGGAAATAAATGTATTCAATAATATTGATTTTTTTTTAAAAGACTTTAAAAGGACGTGATTATTGTTCAATGATAGCCGAAATGCAAGATATAATTCTACAATTAATATTTTCTAATCCTCGAACAAATATTCCACCACTTGTCATAATTTTTCAAGTCTTATGTTGGATCTAAATTGAGTATTTTATAATAAAGGCTTTAGACATTTTGGATAATTTATTAATATGCCAACAAATAAATTTGATTACAATGTTAGAGAAATTAGTATGACGTTCTGGCGGAGTAACACGTCTAGACGCTTTGATTGTAAAGGGGAGATTGACTTATTATTTTAGAATTCCGAACACAAAAATACGTACTGTTGCCAATTACATAAACAGAAATTATATACAACATTTGTTACCAGATAAGGAAAGTGACATTATGTACAATATTTGGAAAACGTCAAATAAAAGGACAGAAGCTGGCATGTTGCCAATTTTATGAATTGTGCTTATTAAGTTTACGTTACTTTCTATCCCAAGTGGCAACAGTACAGAAAGTCATTAATAAAACAAATGCGTAGCATTTCTGTTGTTGAATCCAACAATGGCCTTCTAATTTTATTAAAATGTAAAAAAAAAATTTTTTTTTTTAATTAACTTCAGCAAGAACATTTTTAAAGTTAATGGGTTACCAATTCAACATGGGCTATCATGTTCCATGGGTAGAACGCTGGTATCGTAAACCAGGGTTCGTGAGTTCGAACTCCTTTCCCTTTTTTTTTAGTATCTCTAAATTCAATACTATTTGCCCTATACTTCTAGTCTCTTATATAGTATTTTCAAGTTTGTTTTCTTGTTGCAAAAGAATGTTGTCCTTTCTTTATAATATGCATATTGCTTGTCCATAATGAGTTACAGATAACTAAAATTTGCACTTTGGTGTGAATTTGCCAATAATCTTTCATAATTTATGGTTTAAATTATTCGTGTTTAACATGATTAAGAAAGCTTATTAAGAACAAAATAGGACTGACCATTGTGCCATCATAGCTCAGTGGTTAGAGCACTGGTCTCGTAAACCAGGGGTCGTGAGTTCGATCCTCACTGATGGCTCAACTCTCTCTTTTTTTTTCACAAAAATGGGTGTCCTACATTTTTAATATGTTATGCATTTTTTTTGTAATGCATAAAAAAATTCTTTTTTGAGGAAAGATACTTGACTCATTTTAGGCAATACCCCTAGCAAAACCATTCACATTGCGCACCCTGGGGTCTAGCCATATCCGCCCCCTGTGTGTTATTTAAGCGCATTTTACGCCTTCATTGTTTGCACCCCTGTCGTTCGACACCCACGTATTAGTAGCTCAAATTAGAGCTATTTTTGTTTAGGAGAAAAAGAGACGCCGTCCTCATCCTGGATTCGAACCAGGGTCCGGTTTTTGTCTCGTTCGTCTAGTAGGTCAAGACACCGCGGGCTCAACGCGGGGACCCTGGTTCGAATCCAGGATGAGGACGGCGTCTCTTTTTCTCATAAAACAAAAATAGCTCTAGTTTGAGCTACTAATACGTGGGTGTCAAATTTATTGGTAATAAAAAAAGTCCCCTATGAAAAACTTACAAAAAACTCGCCCCGGTGGCTTTGTGTGTTGACTATTATTTAGCAATTGTGTTATCCCTGTGAAGGGTAATAATATCTTGCACATTTAACTTACGTTTAAATCAAAACACATGAAAGAGAAGCGTTTTGGGAAAGGAATATTCCATGCTCTGATTGGTTGCTTTCAATTTGATCTACGAGGGTGTGGCTTAGAGCAAAGACGTCATCTCATTTCAACCATTCAAGTATAACTCGGAATCTATCCAGACGGACAGCGAGGGGTTTACTTCGAAGCGGGAGGGGTGTAGGGTCTCCCCCACTAACGATTTTCTGAGTTAGAATATAATCTGAATGAGTTAGAATATTTTCTGGTTATGAAAAATGAGTGTCTGGTTATTTATGTAAATGAGTTAGAATATTTTCTGGTTAGAAGAATTAAGTTTGTTAAGTTTGAATTTTGTAAAAAGTAAATACTCACCTTGTAAAAAAATGTTATATATATATATATATAGGCCACACCCTCGGTTAAAAGCATAGCATGCATAGCCACGCCCTTACGTTAAAAGCGACCAATCAGAGCATGGAATATTCCTCTCCCCAAATGCAATACATGAAATCATCAGACTTTTTAAATTTATCGTAATATATTAATAAGACAGCGAGAGAAGGACAGTCAGTCAGTCAGTCAGTCAGAAGTTTATTTAAAGTTTGTAGTTTTTAACTAAATCAGAACTAATTCAATCGATACTTGGAAGTGAATCGATATTCCGGGTATAATCGATATATTTCAGCCATAATCGATTACAATTTCATCGTTATAGTGAATTCAATTTATATTTATTAGATTGATGAGATGTTTGCATTGTTATTGTTTTACCCCCAGTTCGAAAGAAAAAATCTTATAGGATGAAGGACAAAGCGAAACACACAAAAAATTTAACTATAGCCCACAGTGAGGAATATTAAATTTTAACCATATGGTCTTCCAATAAAATATATGCAAAGGACGAACAACAACAGCATATTTCTTTCAAACGTGACGAAATCAATAAATTCAGGTATCGAAACGGTAAATCAAATAAAAGAATTAAGTCGTTCTGAAGTTTTCATCGTCTAGCGAGAAAATGAAAACGCGAAGGGTTACTTCGTTAGGAAAAAACTCAGAATGAAACAGGAAAAAAAAGGTAAATAATTCAATTTGTCGCATGGTTAGTGACGTAAGACAGCCTATCGAACGGCCTGTCAACACGAAGTAAATTGAATTAAGGACAGGGTTTTCAAGATTCCTTAAACCAGATGATGCCAAAGACGTCAACGTATCGAATTTGCTATTAAGTTAGAATTTATCTATATGATTGTTTTTACTAGGAGTCATCTAACATTGATCTAATAAGAATGTGCATTGATCTAATGAAAGTATGCATTTGTCTAATGATAGTATGCGTTGGTCTAATAAAAGTACCACTGATCTAATAAGAGTATGCATTGATGTAATAAGAGTATTCATTGATCTAATAAGGGTATACTTCATCATAATAATATTATGCATTGATCTGACAAGAATATACATCAATCTAATGAGAATGTGCATTGAACTGACAAAAATATGCATTGATCCGACAAGAACATGCATTAATCTAATAAGAATATGCATTGATCTGACAAGGATATACATTGATCCAACTAAAATGTGTTAGATCAATGTATATTCTGTAAAATCAGTGCATATTCTTGTCAGATCAATGCATATTTTCACTGAATTGATGCATATTCGTGTCAAATCAATGCATATTTTCACTGAATTGATGGATATTCTTGTCAGACCAATGCATATTTTCACTGAATTGATGCATATTCTTGTCAGATCAATGTATATTCTTGTAAGATCGGTGAATATTCTTGTAAGATCGGTGAATATTCTTGTCAGATCAATGTTATTTTCACTAAATCGATGCATATTCTTGTCAGATATGTATATTTTCATTAAATTGATGCATATTCTTGTTAGATCAATGCACATTATTATTAGATCGATGCATACTCTTATTAGATCAATGCATACTTTTATTAGATCAATGCATACTTTTATTAGATCAATGTATAATTTTATTCGATCAATGTGCATATTCTCGTTAGCTCAATGTTCTTATCAGAATATGTCATTTACCGATTAATGTTCTTGTCAAATCACTGCTCTTGATAAACAGTAATGTTCTTGTTAAAGATTAATGTTCTTGGCAAAGATTAATGTTTTCGGTAAAGGTCAATGTACTTGTCAGATCAGTGTTCTTCTTAGACCAATATTTTTGTCAGACCAATGTATATATTTCTATTAGGTCAATGTATATTCTTGTCAGATCAATGCATATTCCTGTTACATCTATGCGCATCCCTGTTAGATCTCTTCAAATTTCTTCCAGGAAAAGT
Organism: Dysdera silvatica; assembly: GCA_006491805.2. Lineage (NCBI taxonomy): Eukaryota > Metazoa > Arthropoda > Arachnida > Araneae > Dysderidae > Dysdera > Dysdera silvatica. The sequence goes on along the minus strand of QLNU02015003.1, from coordinate 22,531,061 downwards.
TCCCATATTTCCCCCTTATGATCCGCGACAAGTGAAGAATTTTTAAAGCGGTGCGTAAGCGGATAAACTTTGTGAAACTTTGCTTTAGGATAAATACGCATTGACAGGGCTGGGAGGAGTAAAGGGGGCAAATGCTCAGGGGGGCCCCACGCCGAAATTTAATAATATATCACACACATAATTTATCGGTAAATGTTATTGGCTGCGACAGGGGAGCTGCTGAATTCACTAGGGGCTCGTAACTCCTGTTCCCGGCCCTGCTCATTGATATTGTGTTAAAGCTGCATTAAATGTCCCATAGATATTTAGAAAGCACATAACAAGGAAGAGACAATCAATTTCAGGACATTCATTATTGTTATCAAGTGGCAAAATAACTGACATTATTATCATCATCTAGATTATAACGATTAGAATGGGACTACTTCAACCACCATGACAATTATCATTACTGTATTTATGATAATCATCCATAAGTTACTGTCACATTCATTTCTGTAGCCATCATTTTCATCACATTATAATTGCCATAATTAGAAATAGAAAGATTACTGAATAATAATCATTAATGTCATTATTCCTTCTGCAACATTATCATCATTATAACAGCATAATAACAGCAATCGTGGTCTGCATAGCTCATCATCGTTTCCCACACAACTATATTTTGCAAATTATTTAATTTTTATGAAAGTATTTTAACATAAATATGATATATGATTTTAATGAGCAATCACTGGAACATTCTCGCATTTAATGAATATTTTTAAATGCCTGCTGCTCTCTTTTTATTAGAAGAAGATTTTATTATTTTCCACAATAAATGAAATCAAATTTAGCAAATTTTCTAGAGAACTCTAATATTATGTAACTTTCTTGAGGAAATTTACATTATTTTGCCCGCAATTAAGTAAGTTTAAAAGATTGTTTAGTTTTTCAATTTTGAAGATTTTTTTATAAATTAAGCTCAGTTTCGCAAATGCAGCTGGTAATTCAATTCAGTCGAAACCGTATATACATATGCAAACGGACGCGGCAACGAAATCCTTTGCATATAAGCGAGTTTCGCATATAAGCGGGTTTTACATCTAAGTAGTATTATCTGAACTAATGGATTAAAATAATTTGCTCATTACATTTTTATGGTATTCTGTTATTAAATTAGATATTCTTATTTCTAATTTTATAAATCATGTGCATTGTTTATTACGTACAGTACTATTATGTTATTTATAAAAATAACAAGAAGTAATGTAGTAGTACTCACATAAACATATGGACTGTATTAGTGGAAAAAATGGGTGTATGGGTGTTTTGATAAATGATTAAAGATTTGATCCTGTTAAACAATAAATAAGCTAATAAATGAAACTTCGACAAGGGTTGACAGCCATTTCCGATGGGGAGAGACAATCCTTAAAAATAAGGGCTGCCAGCTATATATATTTGCTATGAATGAAAACTTGTTTTGTGTATATCCGGTTTAAATTCTATAAGAAGACAGTAGTTTGGCTTCAAACATACTTGCATACATGTGGTTTTCGCATGTATAAAATCGCAATTAAGCTGGTTTAGATAACATTAAAAAGATGGAAGAAAATTTAAGGTTCAATATTTTTTGCATATATACGGGTTTCGCATATATGCGAGTTGCATATACGCGGTTTCGACTGTATTATGTTTTTTATTGGTTTATTCAAAAACGAACTTCTTATCTCTCACAAAACGGACTTCTCACTTGTCACACGGAGCCAGTTGCTTGGTAGAGAAAACAAATAAGACACATAGTATATGTTTTGAATGATAAAGTCCAAAAATTTTCTGCTTGTCAGTTGCAAATAGCCAGTCGCAAATGGGGCCATCAGATGACTGGCTTTGTTGAGCTCTTACATTACTGTTATTTTTAATACCATTACAATGGTAATTATTGATATCAAAAACAAATTCTGTGGGAATGAAGGTATGAAACCCTCTTCCTATTGCTGTTCTTTCTAATTTAGCTTCCTGTGCTGTGTGTGTTGCAGACAAATAGAAATCTTGTCAATAACTCATCAGTTACTCATGTGACTTTTCGGATTCCAAATCGGTATCGACATGCGTCGCGTAACCTCTCGTGCTTATCATCCATGCAAATGAACATGAAAGTCCTCTTTGTTTTTCCTTCTACCAAAGCAAAACAACAGCTTTTGGTGGCATTATTCCGCCATAAAATATATTGATTCCGAAGAACAGGAAATTTCCCGGACAAAATGGAATATTCTAGGGAAAAAATTAATAGCTTTGCCCGGGAACTGACAAAAACCATTGCGTGGCAAGGGAAAAATATCGAGACGCGATTTTACTAATGCTTCACGATTCGTGCTGTTAGGCTTTGTGTTTCCGTGACAACACTAGCTGCAATTTGGTTCACCTTGTCTTCACATTCCTACCTGATCCTTTTTACAGGACCATCCCTGTAATTTTATTGCTCGTTTTATCACCTAATTTATTTCTTTTCTCCCATAAGAATGTATTGATCTGGAAAATCTCAAGGCTAGAGCCGTCAAGTGACACCCCCACTCGATGGACGAAAGTTGCAGAGTGTTACGAAGAAAAACAAAACTGACCTGCAGAAGTTCGGTTTCTTCAAGCACGTTTTGGATCAATTGCAGCTTTCAGTTATCTTTCTATAAGAGATATCATCTAAGTCCTGTTGGAAATCGATGTCCTTAGCAGTAATTGAGCTTTTAATGCCTTTTTTTTTAAAGAGAAAGTTCAGTTTCAATGGATCACAAATGCGGTGTTGAATCCACTATAAATACGGCCTTCAATTGACTATAAATGAGGTGTTGAATTGACAATAAGTACAGCTTTTAATCGACCATAAATGCAATTTTTAATCGACCATAAATATAGGTTTTAATCGGCCGTAAATGTAACTTTTAATCGGCCATAAATGCGAGTTTCAATCGACCATAAATGCGATTTTTAATTAAACATAAATGCAATTTTTATTAACCATAAATGAGATTCTTAATCGATTATAAATGCGATTTTTAATCGATCATAAAGACGACATTTAATCGATTATTTTATTACATAAAGGAATATTATCATACTCTTGATTTACATTGACGATGAGTTTCGAAACTTCCACAGGAATATCATCAACAAAAACTAAAAATGCGTCACAATAGCCCTAAGATTATAAGCAAGCGAAAGCAGAAAAGGTAGGCACAAACCGATGTTAAATACCTGCATAACTCGTGCACAAAAAAATAGAGAAAGTCTGAATTAAAAATCAAGTTTGTGCTGCACATGTTAACTGCATATAACCACATTTTGTAAATCAGAAAATGCGACATTTTGACAAATCTTTTTAAGTGTTTTGGAGGAGTACAAAGATATTTGGAGCTACTAAAGCAAATGTGCTGTGTGTGTGTGTGTGAGACTCTTGCTTCAAATTTTCATATCAAAACTAGAAGTCAGGGAATTAGGCAACTTTGTTAATTATTCAACAATCAGAAATGCAGGCAAATGGGCATATGTCGTGAAAGCTGCTCGTTAGGGAAGGGTAGTCATAATTACGTTCAACGCCAGATGAAAACCATTCCTCCTTCGTTATCCGTCTTATACGCTAAAACGTAAGTGATTTTTTGGCAGAAGGTGATTGGATTTTTATTGGAGTCTTGGGAGTCGTATTCACACCATGAGATTCTTATATTTTTGTTTAAGATACAATTCATGTTCTTGTTACAAAATTTGCAAATATTAAAAGGAAAAAAATATAAGATTTTCTGTTCAGATGATAATTCTGTATCAGTTTTATATCCTATAATTTTTATTGCAGTCCGGGCCGTTTCTACCATTAGGTCAGAATAGACGACCGTTTAGGGTGATAAAAATTTTAGGGGCGGCAAAATGGCGTAAAAATTTTAATTTTAAATCAAACAAAGAAAAAATTGAGCAAATGAGGAGGAAAAATTAAAACATATAATTGTTTTCAAAAGAATACGGGACAATTACTTAGTAAGTCTTTACTTCGACGAATGTAAAAATGTTTGATGTGTTTCATTGTTTAATTTTGCACACAAGTTCTTTTATATCTAATACATTTAAGCCTTCTAGCTCTGATAATACAACGTTGTGTTTTGAAATATTACTCTCTTAATATCCCAGTTTTCAAAAATATAAAATATTGAAATTAAACAATTATAACATGTAGCAATTGTTTTACTATTCACAATACCCTAATATTACAAAATAACTAATATAAGTTTAAAATATAAATATAATTAACGGGTTTAATGATTAAAAGTATAATAGAACATTTACGTTGTTGTACCGCTGGGTGTTGGTGGTGGTAGAGAGGGAGATCTAGTCGAAAGAGTAATGGTAGTAAAAGGGTGGGCGGCAATTTTCAATTCTCACAAAGGGCGGGAAACACCTAGAAACGGCTCTGATTGCAGTACAAGTGCATATTGTATTGTTTAGAATTTTACGTATTCCTATATTGTACAGGGCGATTCAAGATTGATAATAAGGCAATTATTTTTCCAACAGTTGCTCGTAGATACTTTGGGTAGATACCGTTACTCGGTGATACTTTCCCATGAAATAAGTATTAAAATTATGTAATAATGTTGAACATGTTATTTATTTTATAAGTGATTGTACTTGTGTAAAATTATGATAGCTTTCTATACGAGCGTTCTGTCAACACATTTTTACTTAGAAAATTATTGCCATATTTCAAATTAGTTAAATAAAACAAACATGTTTCTAAGCCGGATATTCGTTGAGATGTCGTACACAGGGGCGAACTGAGCCGCCGGCTCATCGGCCCTAGGGCCGAAAATCCAAGGTATGCGCCCTTTAAGGGGAACCCAGTGCGCCCCTGTATACAACCCCTTGTAATATAAGCAGTATATTCCTACATGTATCGGCACATTATGTATCGTTTCAGCGCTTTTGCTCTTAGAAAGTATATTTTTACAATTAACGGCTGAAAAAATAATTACTGTAATATTTATATTTTGAATTACCCGGTATAAAATCTTATGTATTCAGGGGCGAACTGGTCCACCGGCCAACCGGCACCAGGGCTGGTGCGCCCTCCTATAATCCAAGGTATGCGCACTTTGGGAGGACCAAGTCCGCCCCTGTATGGATGGTGTATTTTAGTAATGATTCAGCGGTTCTCAAAGGTTTAGGGATTGCAACTCATTGTTCAGAACTTTCAACCATTTAGCGATACATCTGGTTTTAACCCTCCGACTGCTTATCCCGCGATTTCCACGGGCAACATGAAAGTAACAAGATTTTCTTTTCAAGCGATTTTCGTGGGTATGAAATTTTTCCATCTTTCATCTCTCATCATCTTTGGTTACAAAAATGTGCTACATATTTTAACTCTCAATTACATGTAGATTTGAAATATTGAATAAAAAGAAATATGCAGTTTTTGAAGCGACTTCGATAAAAAAAAAAAAAAATTGAGCAGTCAGTGGATTAACGGATAAAAAATGTCAGCATATTCCAATTTAATTCTTTTTATTACTAATATATCTTATATTCTTCTTCAACTTTTGCTCTAGGGTTATTGTCGTTGAATGATTGTGGCGAGGTTAATGATCGTTACCGAATTACCACCGTCTAAATCTTCCTTGCACCCCTCTTTTAACCCCATTCCTCCAAGATCTTCCTCCATCCACATCCAACCATCTTCTTCTAGGGTGCATCGCTTTTATTTTTCCTCCTAGGTTGATTCTCATGATCATCTTCTTAACCATCCTAGATTTTTTCTATTCTTTTTGAATATCCAAGCCATCTAAGTCTTCTTTTCCTTATTGTTGTCACAAGTTCTAGGTCTTCATACGGATTTTATCGCGTTTCCCAATTCTCAATTCACTGTTTGAATTTTCTGTTCCAAATATTTTCCGAAGTACTTTTTTTTCCCATATTCTCAGCAGTTCTTTGTTGCTGGAAATCAATGTTTATGCTCGTGTGTGTGTGTGCCCCGGCTTCACATAAAACTAGAGACTTTGTTATTGCTTTACACATGATAAACTTTAGTTTACGCGCCATATTCGTGGAACAATATTTTTGGAATGCTTGCTTTACTATATATATTTATATAATATATATATATATAGTTAGTTTGTTTATGTATGTTAAATACAATGTACTATACAATTTTTATATTCAAGAACTTTTCCTGGCTCATAGCTCGAGAATCACCGATCTAGGTTTTTTTGTAAACTCATATCGTTTGTATTCTTTAAATATATTGCTTATTCTTTTTGTATATTTACATTGTCGACACTTTTTATATACTAATATTGCTTGCACTGCTTGTATATTTTTATATTTCATCGTTCGTTTTCCGGCGCAAGGACAATCAAGGACTTGATGCTCTGTACAGTTCAACGAAGATTCCGAACCACTATTACCAAGAGAACAAAATCCCGGACTACGGCGAGTAGAAAAAACGATACGCGTTCTACGGCAGTGGCGGCTCGCGGCGCTATTTTAGTGAGGCGGAACGAGGCTAATTCACCAAAGTAAGTTGCATTACGGTCTATACTCGCCAAGAAACCGGTTTCACTGAATGAGTAAATACGTAGGTTAATGTATTTTGGTGAATTGGCTTAACTCCTGCCTCACTAAATTTTCGCCACGAGCCGCCGTTGTTCTTCGGTACCATTGAGATACAACCCAATTCCATGGAACGATGGGTCGGTTATTCCTATGCCACCGTAGGACGTATACGTACATCGTTTATATTTTTTGTGCACTTATATTATTTATACTTCGTGTACACTTGCATTATCTGTAATTCGTGTTGTGTACGTAACGTACTCACATTATCTATACATTTATGCACTAAATGTACGTTTGTATCGTTTATAATTTCCTCGATAAATAATGATCATTTATAATTTCATCGATAAATAATAATCATTTATAATTTCGTCGATAAATAATAATCGTCTATAATTTCATCGATAAATAATGATCATTTATAATTTCATCGATAGGTAATAATTATTTATAATTTAATCGATAAATAATAATCGTCTAGAATTTATCGATTCTTTTCTTAAATATTCTCCCAGCCAAGTGCGTAATTGTTTTATCCAGCAGACAGCTGGCAATTTATACACTGAGGAATTCTGTTTACTTTGGGAAGAAATTGGGGAAATTTCAGAGATAAATAAATTTTATTTTCAAGCCTTGAGCAATTTT
>QLNU02015003.1:22495852-22523734 GCA_006491805.2 Dysdera silvatica | reverse complement strand
TGATTTTAATTCAGTTATAAATACACACTATAAGAAACATAATGTGTGAAAATTAGCAGCTATCTCCTTAGATTAACGCTAAAAATAATGAATAAAAAGTGAGTTTGAATTGACGGAAGAGAAATTTTATTTTATTTTTTCAACAAAATTTTTTTTTATTTATTTTTTTCAAAAATTTTTTTAAAAGATGCGTGTAATACTCATTTTAGCGTAAGTACTGTCACGGTTTATCTACGACGGTGATTCGCTGAATTTCTGACAGTACGGATGCTGGCATGAAATACATTATTAAATATAAATATGTCTCTTCGTTCACAACCAAATCTGCTAGATTTACTTTCCCATAATTTTGTGAAACTTCGACAATTTGATTTTTGAGGTCCATTTTATGTACGGGGATAATGTGATATTTTCGAAAGAAAATTCCTTTAAAAACGTCGAAAAAAGAGAAATATATTTATAATCTGCTTTGTGTTATCTTTACACGGATAAATAGAATACAAGCAATACTTTTTAACGGAATTTCCAAAATAAAAATAAAGTCTTCTCTTATGCGCGAACTAAATTTCAATTTGCAATGCGATTATAAAAATTAAAGTAATTTGTTTTCTGCTATGACTTTCAGAAATAAAATTGAAAGAATATAGAGCAGCAATGCGTAATCGGTTGTTATTGTTGTCAGCATGGCAGCAGTATAGTAATTGAATGACTGACATTTTGTTTTGGATTTTGACTTACTTAAATTAAATGCATTGCGTAGATAAATCGTGTTTAACCTCTGAAGGCTTTCATATAATAGAGGATATGCACTGTATGCCACTAACTGTCTTCACATAACCATAAATCACGTAATTTTGATACTTGTGTGAGCTGTGTTCAGCTGGCATAAAGTTGATGGCATTTACGTGGACCACTGGCAATTTTCTCCTGTTGTTACGAGGGTGGATAACTGAATTCGCGATAATTAGATGCTTCTTGCAATGCAGTAATTATACGGAACAAATGAATGTTATTACCAAAATGATAACACACCCAGATACAACTGTTATAGGATGAAGAGGTAGATGTGCAACGACTGTCCTGGCCAGCTTAGGGGTCATTCAAGTATTACGTAACCACATTTTCCGCCATTTTATACTCACCCCTCGCTCTTGTAAGAAAAAATAAGCAAATGCCTAACCCCTCTCATGCTTACGTAAGATTTCGGTTCTCTAATTGGTTGGTACAAGTTTTTAAAACAAGACTGCAATGTATGTGATGCAAATTATAATACTTATTTACATTTTTATTGTAATATTGAGCATTTATTTATAAGTATGTTATAATATTAAACGCTTATTTATAAATAGAGAGTAATCACAATAAATTATCGCGTTTAAAAAAAGTTTTAACACGCTGTTAATTGCTATTTTTTTGGCACAAGAAAGTATTTTGTTACATTTTTATTGTTAATATTTCTTACATTGTAAGCAAATAGTGTGTAATATATAAAAAGTGGATCTGATAAATGTATTATTTTTAATAAATATATTTTATGATAATTTAAATATATTATGGGGTCACGGGGAGCATGGAGGGGGCTCCCGAGCTTAAAAAGGATGAGAGCCACTGCTTTAAATATTTAACTGCGATTGCGCTTATTTTATATTTGATATCTTCTGCTTGCAGTGTGTCATGCATTCAAGTATTGAAGTTCTGTTTGGGCGGTTATCACTTTGTGTTAGTTTTATTATTTTTTGTCTCTTACGTAAGTATGGTTCAGACTCCCCGCCCATCCCCTTTGGCAGCAAAAATAAGCAAATGTCAACCCCCCCTTCCCCAAAGATGTTTGCGTAGTATTTAAACGGCCCCTTAGAATCCTAATCTCAACCCCAGGGAGCACCACTAAGATGAAGTGGTGATTGAGACCGAAAGGTCCAAATTCTGTTCCTTAGGTACGTGCGATTTTGCAAGATGAGGGGAGACGAATTCCACTTGATATCACTTGCTAATTGGTTGAAAGCCCACTTCGACCAGTATTTGCGGTAATCGGTACATGCAGTACAATGCGGTATTGCGATAGAGATCTTGACTGCCAATGGGCGAAGGGGAGATTGTCGATCCGTGCTGGCGTACACGGACGCACTGCTCGCACTGGTGCCATCATTTAATTTCTAGATTACCGCAGGAGGAGGAGGAGGAATTATGCAAGGGTTTCATTGGACCACCCTTCCCAATGAAACCCTTGCACAATCCTCCTCCTCCTCCTCCTGCGGTAATCTAGAAATTAAATGATGGCACCAGTGCGAGCAGTGTCAAGATCTCTTGACGTTAAAACTTGTCTGGGATTACAGTGCTGTCCTTCTACGCCCACCTTTCCCATTACCATCATACACAACTGACGATGGTAATCTAATCAAAATACGCACATATCAGATATCAGTGTCAGTGTTTTTTTTTGTTCCATCTCTAGCGTCTGGACCAGAGACGGATCTAGATCATATGGCCCCGGTGCGAGTTCAAAATTCGTTGCCCCGCTAAGTATTAATTATCTTCGAAGTAATTCCTTTGGTGATACAGTTTTTTATTTTTATTTCTGGGAATCTTATCAAAAGGCTACTAAATCTTATTATAAAAAATACTGAATATGTATTATCACAAGATGGAAAGCCACGATAGCAGTTGACATTTGCTTACAGCATGTAACATGTAACTAAACCACAAGTTCTTTTTCTTATGAGCCAAAAGTTAAATTACTTTAATATAAAAATTAAAGCCTTACATGAATTTTAATAATCTGGAGTATCCTCTGTGTTCATTCAAGTTAGTTCACCAATTTTGTATAAAATGGCTACAAAGTACAAAAAGTTGGCTATTTTGTAACAGGTTCTATAAGGACTGGCTCACCATTAATGGTACACCATAGCAGATTTAAAGAATTCTATGTAAAGACAATACTTCCAATAAAAGAAACATGAAACAGTACCGAAATAAACGTAAAAATCTGACGAAATATTACTAAAAGCTATTTGTTCGCCGAAGTCATTCCGGCCAAAAACGGCTATTGAAAATAAAAGCAACTACTTACAGTATTATTTAAAATATCAATACAAAGCAATGCAGAGTCTCCTTTCGCCATATCGATAACTTTCATCGATTACAAAGCTTGTTATTGGATTATGAGTAACGTAAATATTTCTTGTTGCCAAACCATTAGATGGTTTCTTCCCCCTTCTCTTTCTTTTATAAAAAAGAAAGCAGATTGACCTTTGATATTATGAATGATGGCATAGTGACGTAATAGGTGTGATCGACTACATCGTTGTGACGTCAAAATATTAGCATTTGCTTTGCTTTGCTTTCTTTTTGGTTTTACGGCTCAAAGACTACAGTGGTCATGCTGCGCCGGGACCTACTGTTTTCCGAGGAATCCGAACCTCTTAAGGCCTAAGGAACCAAACCCCGGACTACAGTGAGCAGTGCGATATTAGCATTTAATATGTCGAAGTGCTCCATAGGTTGCATTTAGCTTATTGTGCTCAGGTATTCGTAAATATACGATGCCTCTTGCCCATTCAGAGCACTAACGTGTGAAGTGATCCGTATTCAGTTAAGCCTAAAATGATTTATTGAACTGCCGTGGGCATCTAAGGTAAACAACATGGAGAAAATCAATTATTTATAGTATAGTTATATATAATACTACTTGTAGTTAATGTAAGCTAGTAGGTTCAAACTACTATAATCTATCAACTATAAAAAAAAATAAAAGAAGACTATATTGTGTATTTTTCGATCGTTTTTATTTTTGATCATTGAGTTCAATGTCTTAGTTTTGTTTTGTAATATTTTTATGCATTACATTGGGATCTATTTTTTTTTTTTGGTACTGGGATCTGAAAAATTGCTCTGTGTTTTTTGGTCTGGTGTTTTAGTAAGAAGTTGGAGAACTGGAATTTGATTTTAGCTAATAACTTTATGACTATCAGAAAGCTATCGTTGTTTAGTAATTTCTGTTGCAATCCTCCATATGGTGGCATATTAATGATTAAAGATAATAGGACTTGGACACGTCTCATATAAGCTCCTTGTAAAACTAAGGACTGGGAGAGATCTTGGCGAGAATACCGATTGTGTGTGTGTGTGTGTGTCACCGGTCTGTCAAGTCAAGGGCGGATCTAGGATGTTATTACGGGGGGGGGGAGCGGCGGTTTCGGGGCCCCCACCAGGAAAATTTTTAGTTTTGGACTGTTAAATAGTTTAGGTAAATGTTGTTATATTACTAGCCTTCCTTTATACCAGGATTTTCCAACATACGCCCGCAAACAATGTTAATCCGGCCCCCCCTACAATCGTTTGAAATAAAAAAAATTCACAAACAAAAATTTTAGATTTTTTTCAGAAATAAGGAAAAATAGTAAAGATGGCATAGGTGACCCCTTTATATATCGAAAGTACACAAACAAATAACTGGAAAAAACTCTAAAAGGAGGCTGTTAAGTGTAAGTTTTTTTCCTTTTTTTTAAGAAACCGCTAGACAGCGAGATCCGTGAAAATTCTTTAAGTGGCCCGCTACCCAAAAAGGTTGGACAACCCTGCTTTATACTCACCAAAATATTTAATTTACGACAATGAATTAAAGCTGGGCTTTTCTTTAATTAAACTATATGGTTTAGGGTAGATTATAGTCAAGTATGACAGAAGGATAAGCTAGTAAAGGAGACATATACAATAACCAAAACGATAATTTACAATGTAATTAATAGAACAAGTTTAAATTTAAACTACAAAAACATCGTAATTATTTTACTTTTTTTATAACAAGCAACTTTTTAAAAAACTTGAAGTTTATAGTGCAAAGTCGAGCCATCTTGGTTTCTTTGAAAATTTGTCAATCACTTTATTTACATCAATATGAATGTCTCTATGGATGTGTATTAAAAGTCTCTTCTGTCATCCGCGTTCGAAGCCAAGTTTGACGGCGCTTCAAGGATAAAAAACTACGTTTTGCTGAAGCAATACTTACTGAAAACGTAGTTTGAAAGACGAGTAGCTTGTAGATTCGTGGAAAAACGTCTGGATCGCATTTCTCCAAGATTTGGAGACTTTAGTGTAAGACTTTTATTTATTACAGTTGTAACAAACAACATATAAAATATTCTTCATCGTCTTTAATTTTTTTTCCTATTTAACCCTGAAGGGGGGGGCAATCGCCCCCTCCACCCCTCGCTGGATCTGCCAATGCGTCAAGTTGATATCTCTACAACATACGGCAGCCCTTGAAAGTTCAGACAATTACTCCAAGAAAAAGGCAATAGAATCACCCCAAGACAGACGATTCTCACGTTAAGAATATCTGGAGGGAGGGGGCATACCTGCCTTCTGTCCAGACCGGGTCGTCCTACCAGTCTTCCAAGGGTTTCGTACTAAGTTGAACTTACGGATAGGTGACAAGTCTTGTTTCTGGACTGAAATAGTTCTAAATTGTTGATGCAGAACGGTCGGTGCTTACAATTAACTGTAACACTTAGTGGAAAATAATAAAGGAAGAGAAAAAAGCCGAAAGGGATTCAAGGATGACATTTAAGAGGGGGCAAGAAGATATCTAGGAGATGTCTGCCTTAGACTGCATCCACAGAACACCGTATCATAACACCGCCACGAATCAAGTTTGGATCGCACTCCGTAACAGAACAAAGTAACATTACCGCGTCCCACCATTTGTCGGTTTTTCCCCCGTCGCTTCAAAGGAATGTTATAATGCTATGTTTCACCCCATGTTCGTGTATTTAGGCCGGTTTACGAACAACAGCGTTTTGTCAGTGTAGGCTGGATATCGGGATGAACTGATGGGACGCAGTCATGTTACGCATTGATGACACGGGCGATGTTCTGTTACGATTTTCTGTTACGATGTTCTGTTGCATGTTTGTACGCACCCTTAGGAGTAAAAAAGCTGACGGTTGCTCTGAAATGGAGGAGGGGGTGAGTGCCATCGGAGATCTTGGTGAGTTTTCACTCTTTTCCGTGATGTTTTTGTTAATTAATGTTTGTTCGTTTGGCTTTTTTATGGCGCAAGAGCACCTGGGCTATACTGAACCAGTTAATTAATGCTAACGTTAAAATAGGGAGGAAATCCCCCGAGTTCGAATTTAACACTATATTGCCGATTTCGCCTGCTGTACTATTGCTGTATTATGTGCGTTGAATAAATAACTAAAATACATAATTCTGTTTAGCGTTCAGATTCAAGGTTCTAACTAGGGCCCTTTCTACCATTAGGCTAGAGTAGGCGACAGCCTAGGGTAGCAAAATAGCGTAAAAGAAATTGTTTTTAAATCGAAGAAAGAAAAAATTAAGAACATGAGGAGAAAACATGCAAAAGAGGAAAAATGAAAACATCGAATTGTTTTCAAAAGCATATGGAATAATTACTTAACAAGTCTTTACTTTGATGAATGCAAAACTGTTTGATGTGTTTCATCGTTTAACGTTGCACATAAGTTCTTTTATATCTAATACATTCAAGCCTTCTAGATCTGGTATTACAATGTTGTGTTTTAAAATATGACTCCCTTAATTTAAACATTAAAAACTAAAAACTATTAAATTAAAAAATATTAAAAATTAAATATTATCCGAGCTTTCAAAAATATGAAACATTAAAATTAAACAATTATAACATGTAGCAACTGTTTTACTATTCACAATACCCTAATGTTACAAAATAACTAATGCAAGTTTAAAATATAAATATAATTAACGAACTGGTTTCTAGATTCAAAGTAGTCTATACTAGAAGATTTATATTGTGGTATCTCTGGATGTTCGTAGTAGTAGAGAGGACGGTATGGGCGAAAAAGTGGTGGTAGTAAAAGGATGGGTGCGAAGAATAAAAACAAAGCACGGATAAGATATAAAAAGGCAAAAAATTAGCATGAAAATTAATAAAACCAAAGATAACGAAGAAGCCCCCCCCCATCCCCTTTAAAGAAGACATCGCTATGAAGTGTAACGATCTGTATACGGGGCTTCCCATATTAAACACTATTTAATCAATTCACTTGGCAAGTGGAAACACTTAGAAACGGCACTGGTTGTGACGTTGATTGCTTAGGGTCATAACGCATGCACGTCACCCATTCTTTCACTTGCCAAGCGAATTGATTAAATAGTGTTTAATATGGGAAGCCCCGTATACAGATCGTTACACTTCATAGTGATGTCTTCTTTAAAGTGGGGTTTCCTCGTTCTCTTTGATTTTATTAATTTTCGTACTAATTTTTTGCCTTTTTATATTTTGTCCGCACTTCGTTTTTATACTGGGTGGATTATAATATTATATGCAATATTTTGCTATTATTTGATGTTGAATGGTAGTTGTTGTTTGCTACATTGGAAGTAATTTAATTTTTGTCAGATGATTAATAAATTTTATAGATTTATGTAATTGGGATTTTGCCATTTCTGGAGGAGATTAATCACTTCTTTACGCTTGATGAGTTTGGCGAGAGGAGAATGATTGCATCGCAGCTTTTTTTATTATTATCACACTAATATGATGCAAATTAGCAAGAACTAGAAATAATGTTTTTGGAGAGTAAAAGATAGAAATACAGCCATTTATACATTTTTTTTATTAGTATTAGAGAACGACGTTCGTTATTTCAGACACATCATTCTTGTTCTCAGATTTTCTAGAATACATATATTAAGCGAATTATTTATTCATCACATCTGTTAATTAATTTCTGAATTTCTCTCTATTGGCATCGGACTTCATTAAAATTTACCTTTAAATTATGGAATTCTTTTGTAAGACATTTGCAGCACTACAATACTAAATATTGGTTCAGTTTCCTTCTGGATACCGTGTTCGCTTATTATATACGGCTTATAACAGAAGGCTGCAAAATAAATCCTTTTAAATTATGAAGCAATCCTTTGATCTCTCAATACTGAGGTTATCAGATAGCAGTAATCCCTGGCGTTTGCAGCATCAGATGATATTTTGTTTCTCTTGCTTCCAATTCCGCCAAATTTCCGCGCCGCATTATTGGTCGCCAATTCCATTTTTGCGATTCGCAAGAGGATTTGGATAATCCTATTCAATATGTTCCACGTCCGGAATTAAAAAATCAGAATTCAATAAATTAAATATACGTTTTCCATTTAATTTAAAAGTAACGTTTAAATTGGGGTTTTAAAATTTGGGTTTAAATGCAAAATTTTCCTTCCTTCCTTCCTTCCTTCCACCCTCCCTCCCTCCCCCCATTTTATCTCTCACTCACTTTTCAGGGCAATTACTTTGATTGTTTATAAAATTCAGAGAAATGCAATTAGAAATCCAGGACATGATTCGGGCACTGAAAATTTTATTGCAAATTTTAATTTAACTTAGGTGGAAATTGATTATATATCAAGTCTTACGAGAACGTTTGTTGGATAACTTCCGTCGAAATTCTCATTCAAATTTCTCGAAATTTGGCGTGCTGCATTCGATTTCATTCTCATTCGACAAACAGGTTAATTTTGCTTCAACCATCTTTCCTGTGAGCGAGAAGATAAATTACAACAAGCAAGACACGTTTCCATTCCTACGTAAATTGTGTTCATTACTCTTTCGTTATTAAACGCATTGACATCTTCTTCCAGAACCTTCATTTAGTTGAAATCAATTTTAAGTACAACATGGAGAATTCTAACTCTCATAATTTCATTGAAATTTCAAATAAGTACGTTCCCAAATATTGTTGCTAGAAAGTGCTATAGTAGAATTTATTTATAGTAGAAGTTCGCTCAAATAGGTTTCACTTGCGCAAGTACTAATTTCATCTGAGAAAAGTACGTTCCAAACAAGCATTTTAAAAGCAACTTACTACTTACTTAATTTCAATTTAAAATTAAATGATATTATTATTATTCACTTAAAAGTAATCAAACTGCGATGATTCATTGCATATTTTAATTAAATTATACATTTATTATAAACAAAAAAATTTTAGAGCACCAGATTCTTCCTAATATTAAGCTAAATTCAGTGTATTTTGTTTGCAGAACTGTAAAGTGATTGAAACTAACTTGGATTGTTTTTACAAGCCGGCAAGGTATATCTCACAGCCTAACATATGGTAATACTGACTTAAAAGATGTAAAGAAAAAATTGACTGCTGCTGCATTCCCCTATAAGTATGCTTTCCCACTAAGCATACTCGCCCTGTAAACACACTTACCCCAAATATATATTTTCCTCCTTTCAAGCGCTATAAAAACATCAAAAACCTGACACTATCATCGCAAGGTATTGCGTGTACATACAAAAGCTAAAATGCGTATTTTTTATTATTGGATGGAAGGTATCAACACCTTTTAAAATAAAGGATCTCTCTTAAAATCCCCACTCATTTTTAAATCTTCCCTTTAACAGATAATCCGCTTACTTCCAGGTATCTCACGTAGGTTATCAACGTTTTTCATTTTAAAAGTTCTTCCGAAACCTTTAACATCTATTCTTTTTCCTCCCTAATCTCGAAATATTTTCCCTTAAGTTCCTCCATGCCGTTCTTCTAAAGTTCTATAGAAATCCCTCTGAGCCATCCGAAGTTTTGAAAGACGCTTGATCTGAAATTGCTGAAGCTGCAATTCTCCCTTTTAGATAGGGAGTTTATAATCGATATCCCTTCCAAAATGGAGAGATTTCTCGTCAGAGGTATTGCTTCTAAAGTAAATTTTTCAGCAGAGAAAATTTGTAATCGCCAAGAGCCGTGTGAGATATACCGGATCCTTCTAGGCATGTGCAACAGTTCTTTGGGCCCCTATCTTTACGGTTAAGTGAAAAATGCACACACTCATACACTACGTTTATTATGAAACCTGGCACATACACACAAGTATCTACATATTCATTTCTTAATTTTATCCTATGATGCTAAAATAAAGCAGAATAATTTCATTCCTCTATTATTAATTTCAGGTATTCTGCAGTTTTGGTTGAAGCAAAAATCTCATTTTTTTAGAAAAAAAGACAGACAGACAGACAGACAGGCAGGCAGATAAACGGAAAGGAAGGGAGGGAGAAGGGAAAGAACAAGCACGTCTGTCTGTCTGCTACTGCCGGAATCGAACCATCGATCATTAGGTTTCCCGTCCCAATGTTATGACCCCTGCAGCCCCTAGAATTCTAAGCCGACACATCGGTCGCCATTTTGTTGTACAATTCCGGTTCCGTTTACCATGGCGATAAAATTTGTAGCATTGGCGCAATGTTCGCTATTTTGGCATAAAAATAATTAACAATCCGCGATTATCTGACGAATGTAAACATTGGCGCAACTTTTAAAATGTCGCCAATAAATGCAATTTGCAACCACGATCACGTGATACAATGGAAAGAAAATGACAGGTATGCGCCTGCTCCCTTTTTTTAGGAGCCTTAATGACCCCTAAGCCGCTGATTACGTAACGCAGCATTAACGTGTTCGGTTAGCGTGTTATTGATCTTGACTCGACCCTTAGTAGTGGCAAAAAAAAAAAAAATAACTTACAAACTAACTGTTCACTCTAATCCCAGAGTTGATTCCCTAGTCATTAAGAGGTTCGAATTCTTCGGAAAAAGTAGATCCATTACTCAACGCTGACGTAGTGGAATGCATTCGTCTTCCACCTCATTAACCATGGTCCGGATTCCAGTTTTACCGTGGAATGAAAGCGCTGCTTTTCGGCCCATCTTAGTATGAGATGCGGTTCTTTGATTGAAGAAGTTTGTATTGTTAGAAAGACAGTTAGTTCCTCCGCAGCATGACCACTGTTGCCCTTTTGTCGTAAAAAAACAGAAATAAATAGAGAATGTTAATGTAGGTGGCAGTCACTTTGTCGTAAACCAAGTTTGCTGTTTCTATTGTAGTGTACTTTCTAGAATTTCTATGAAACCTAGATTTAAAATTAATTCAAGCCTTCTACCAATTTACCTTCAGAAATAATTAAACAATACTTAATAATTTTTGACACCCACGTAGAAGCTTAAGCTTTCTTCTTTTTCCTTTTTTTTTTTAGGAGAAAAAGAGACGTCGTCTCTATACTGAAGTAGGACCAGGGTCCCCCCCCGTTTAGCCCGGAGTGTCTTGATCGCTAGACCAACGAGGACAGGAACAACGCTCTCTTTCTTCGTATATAAGGATGTATACTGTCCACGATTGTTTAGCGGTCAGAGCAATCTGGGCTCGAAGGAGGGACCCTGGTCCTACTTCAGTATAGAGACGACGTCTCTTTTTCTCCTAAACAAAAAGAAAAACGCTCTAGCTTGAGCTTCTACGTGAATGTCGAAAATTATTAAGTATAATAAATTCCCCCACGAAACTCACAAAAAAAAAACCTCACCTCAGTGGCTTTGTGCGTTGACCATTATTTGTCAATTGTGTTATCCATGAGAAGGGTAATAATATCTTATATAATTAAACAAATTACTCGTGATTAAACTGTACATTTGTGTAAAGTATTGCGAGAGTATAAGGAGAGTGGTGAGCTCCATACTCTTCAGAAATTGATTAGCAATCGATTTGAAATTGATAAATAAAAAGTTGGAAAAGTTATGTCCTGACATCCACCAGAGCCTTCATCTTTAACTCTACCCAAATCCCGAAGGGGTTAAAAGATGGAAAATGGCTTCGGAAGATTTAGCAATATTAAGCTGCCTTGCTGAGTCAACTAAACTCTACAACTTGGTTGTCAAGGTAACGTAGTCTCTCGCACACCAATCATTTGTCACTCCTTCAAATATAGGTCTGGAGGATTTATGCTCAGTAACAGACGGTATTTGATTCATCGGGGAGGTTAAGACTAATGGATAGGTCGCTCGGTTTAAACGCAGGAGGATCAACGGGAGGTAAATGAAGTGACACCAACAAACATAATCCTTTTTAATAGCTTTGTGAAGCAAACGCATATGGCAAGCATACGTTAAATGGATGGCATTTAATATTGAATCCGATTGTTAAATAAGGTATAACGAATAGAAGTAGCTATTAAAACTTTCTGACGTAATGCCAGATAAGTTTATATTTCATTAGGATCTGGGTGTATAATTTATTAGGATATCATGAGATATCCAACGTTTTGTCTGTTATTAAAAGATCGACGCTTAGGCGACAGATCATCAGGAGGGATCAAGCGTTCGATAACATTTGGCTTCGAATCCGAATTTGCTGCACGGTAAACAAGCGCGTTACCGCTGCTTTACGAAAGGACATATGGATAACCACAACAGTAAGTCTATGTGTTCACTTTGCAGGCTTCCTTAGGTGTTGCCACTTAAAATAGCAAGAAATACAAATTTAACAATTACAGTTTCTAAATTAGACATTATAACAACTAAGAAAAGCAGCCAAACTTTGTTAAAGCCTAATCCTTAAACACGGCAATATATGCTTCCAATTTGCAAAGGTCAGATATAACCGACCTTCTTATATGCATGCTATATAAAAAAATAGCTATGTTTATATAAGGGCTATACATCATGGAACCTCCTTTTCAGCTGTTCTGAGATCCTAGCTCTTCTAACGGTGTTATCATGGCTCTATCCTATATCTTCCCATTTCATACAATGTTGCTTTTAGGTTCTAACCACATACAGTAAAAACTCGATAATTCATCATACATTTCAATAGACCATCACAACCACTTCCAGAAACTTACAAACAACTCTTACCCTGAAATGTATGGGGATCCCTCAACATTAGGTGCCCCGCAGTACAGGTTTCTCATTGGTTTCCATTGGGTTTTTCTATGAATCCCCTATTGGAAGCCTTCCATTGGTTCCCACTGGGGTATTCCATTCTGCGGGATTGCTCTGGAGAAGGGTTTTGCCAGAAATTTTGAGTATAAAAAGAGGCAGAAATATAACATCGTCATTACTCCTGATGAAAGACTGCTACTGGCGTGTCCGAAAGCTTGGATGATCTTTTTCATTGCTATTTTACCAGTGTTTAAGCTTTTGCATATAAACTCGAGTGTACGAACCTCAGTCATTCGAATCCTCAATCAATCCGCAGAGGGACGATTGTTGTTTTTTTTTAAACAAGCGTCCCAGTGCGGTAGAGGAGAGGAAGAAAGAGAGAGGGTAGGGAACGGCCCCCATCATAACGGAAGCCCCCTTCCATGCGGCATGTACAAGCTGGTTTGAGGGTTCTTGTTACGTAGTTTAAAATCTTTGAGGCGTCATAATGTTTTCATATTCATAAAATATGTTTAATGTACATCAATGAAGCTGTCACTCCATTTTTAAATGTGTTTTTTTTTTCAATTTTTTCCTGGTTTTACGGTTTTCTATTTATTTATTTTTTAATTGTATTCAATCATCCGGATTTTTGCTTATCCGAATATCTCTGATCCGAACTTGTCTGGATAACCGAGTTTCTACTGAGCAATGAAATTTGTATATAACGATGTTTCTCCTTAGTCATATTCAACCTTGCTTAAAACAATAGGCGTAATCTGGCGGGGGCATGGGGGGGGCATTTACCTTCCAGTTTTTTCAGAAAAGAGGCAAAAATTGTATTTTTTTCACACAATTTTAGTTTTTTTGTTTTTTGCCCCTTGCCCCTCCCAGTTTACAATATGTTTAACTCTCAAGTCACGCTTATGTGTGTAGCAATATCTTTTCCAAGGCCCTTGAATATCGTTATAGAAAGATTTCAGTATATCATTTGGCCCACACATACCATTGCTATAATCAGTACTTACTCATATTTACTATTTAGTACATCGAAATTTTCCGAAACTGTTAAATATTATCTTTAATTCGTGGGTACTGTTTAATTTTCAACACTTTAGGATAAAGCCTGTCGGTGGTAAAAACATTGTAGCTAAAATTCATGTGACTCGATAATTAAGCGGAGCTTCAATTAATATATTTAAAAAAAATGGCAATTATGTTAATTAATAGTACATACAGCAGAAAAGTTCATATTTTCATCGCTAGGGGAAATTAAGGCGCTTCATATGGCACTGACTCTTACGTAGCTTGTTTAATACGTCTGAGCCCTCTACGTTACTCATGTGCTAAATATGTAACCCACTATGATCAGTCAAGACATTGCATTTTATATGGATCGGCAACAGTATATCTTGACGTACTTGTCTGAGAAAATTTCTTCAATAAACGGGTTCCTTCATTAAATTTCCTTTAATCATCATCCTAATCATTTTTTGAAAATCTTAGGTAATTGTAATCATAATCGCTGTGATTATAATCGTAATCGAACTGATTATTTCTGATTGCGCGCAGGTAATCGTGATTAAAATCTGTAATCGTAATTGTAATCATGCTTTTTTGTGTATATTCATAATCCTAGTCGTAATCGAAAAATGAAAATTGCCTGTAATCGTAGTCAAAATAATGATCCAAATTTTGATACTTAGGTAATTGTAATCGTAATCATATTCCTACCATGCTAATTGTAATCATATAAACCGATTGTAATCGTTCCAAAGCCTGATCTTCACAGACAGAAGTCGGGAACACAAATAGGAAGAACTTGACGCGGAACATTTTGAAAACATCAGGAAATAATACGACTATCACCAAACATGCCATGAAGAAGTTCTTTAACTGGCCGAGCCAAGCATGTCTGTGCCTATGGAAGTATTCGTTCCCTGACCGAATGAATGACCAACATATCACGTCACATACGGACGCCATTGTATGCGAAATTTTATTTTGTTTTGTTGCTATTTTCATGGCGCAAGTTCAAGAAAAATCATACTGCGTTGAAACCTTCAAAATGCTACGTACGGCTGTTGAACACACTGTGTCAATATTCTGCACATAGAGGGCTTATCTATTAAACACACTTCATAACAGTCAGTATTCCACAAAGCGCCGTACTTTATCCTGGTGGTGAAACTGCACACTAATGTCTATTTTTAGCATAAATCTCTTCTGCATGCTCCAGTTTTAGCATAAGTAACGAATTTTCATTGGTTGCATTTGTCAAAACTCGCCCAAGAGCTTGCTAAACAGAGTCAATTTAATGGTAACCCTCTTGTGCACAGTATAATATATATGTACTGCTAGATCGATGGTATATCCCACAAATGTTTTCAATGGAAAAATTGGACTTGCGAAATAGAACGCAGCTGAAACAAAAGCTTACATCTGTAGATCAAGTCCATGAATTTTACATTATGTTTCTAAAGATGATAGAGTTTGTCATTATAATTTAGTAATAATAATATATGGTATATAGCGGCAGATGGTCGTGCGTTTAGCATTAAGTGCGCAAAGCGAAAACTTTGAAACCGGTGTTCTGAGCGTAAGGGAAAAATTAAATTAAAATAGGGAAAAGTAAAGGAGCATATTCCTTTTTGCCAATCTGACTTCTCGTTTCACTTCCATCAGCGCTTGTGCCAGAAAATCCAGAATCCGTGTATGGTTACTGAATATAAAGAACACGAAGACATACGATTGCACATTAAAATGTGCTGCATTGTCACATTCGCCTGTCGTCTTCAAGTCGAAGTATAGTCGAAAATAACTGATGGTTCTCCAAATTGTGAAAATTTATCAAAATTTTATAAGGACTTCAAGCATCAATGGTTAGATACTCCCAAGCTATCGTTCCAGTTATGGAATGTATATGGGCAGAGGCATAGAACAAATAAGCAAGTGAAAAAAAGACACCTAAGATCGATGTTTACATTTAACGGATTTCAATTAACATTAATTCACAACTCTGTGATCAGCAACTCTCTAATTCGCAACTCTCTAATTCTCAAGTAACTCGGTAGGTTTTCAACGTTAACAATAGCCATCATTATTGCATTTACGGAAGACCTTTGCCTTATCCTTTTCATTGCTTACAGACAAGCAGGCAGACAGGCAGGTAGGCAGACATGCAGATAGGCAAGCAAATCTATTGAAGCCTGCTAGTAATCTGGTTGAAAGTTGGCGTTCAAGATTGAATAGCGTCCTAAGAGTGACACCGCACGTATGTGTATTGTTGCTGATAAATCAGCTTAAAGGGAATGCTTGACATCCAAATTATGTAATCGGACGGTCAGATCTAAGTGGCAAACGATCTAAGCGGAAGAAGAGACACTTCGATGTTGAAGGAGAAAATAAAAACTATGTTCAATAAACAAAAAAAACAAAAAAACAACAAGAATTTAAGACAATGTTTGAGGATATTTGCATATCTTCAAAAACTGCAATGAAGTAATAGCGCTTGTAAATACTGTATTTCATAATATAGGTCACTTTTTTCAACTTAAAAAAAATAAAGGAAAAATTTTTTAAACACACCTATTTGGCTCTATTTTGGAGAATTAACAATCCAAAGCCTGTATAAAGTGCGAAGGGAAGTTATGAAGGAATTTATTCACATATCACAATTGTGATAGAGACCCTGCTAGTGGGAAAAATGTAAACCACCCCAGCAGATGATTTTAATTTTTCTCTTTACTTACGCACATAGCACATTACGCTTAAAGCACTTACGTTACGCGCGCGGCCCATATAGTCCATTAAGTGATTCAGGTTATTAAACGCAACAAATAGAACACATTCTCACAGAAACGTATGGCCATAGTGCATTCATAATCATCAAAGAATATGTCAGATTTTAAGAACTAGTGTAGTAAAAAAGGTAGTGTAGTAAAAAAGTGCATAAAAAGGACTGATAAAAAAAACTCATTTAAAATTTTGTCTGAAGTGCTTGAAATTTGCAAATTCTTGAAATAGCAGATGTTAGAAAAAATAAAATTTAACTAGTCACTTGCAACGAATAACTTGTCATGTTACGAGAGTATCAGGAATTTTTACAATCGATCAGAAAAGTGACAAAGTCCTACTTTTCCTGCAAATTCTCTTTTTCCAGCATATTTTCTAACTTCTTAATAAAATTCTTATTACCATATATATTGAAGAAAAAGCAAAGCACTCTCTCTCTTGTCTATAATACGTCAGGAAAACGAAAATATACGCCTGACTTAATAGGTTTTAGTGTTAGGTTTTCGTATTTTTAACATCTTATTTATGCCATTGGAATGTTTATCTTGGATGGAATGGAAACAGTAGTGTTTTCAACATCATTCCATTGCACTCTGTGCACCGTTTTCTTGTTTCCATTTCTTTACTTTTATGTCGCATGATTTTGTCTATATTCCGTTGGTATTTTCAAATAATCTTTCTATTTTCTGCAGGACACTATCGGATATATGAGGCCTTGAAAATAACAATGGTACAATTCCATTTTTGCTTAAAATAAGATGCGAAAGGGTTTGCGTCTAACGAACCGCCAGTTTCGTTTTGGCCAACAATAACATGGTGCCAACCTGTAGCCAATTAATTACACTATACGTATATCTATAGTGTAATTAATTGCCACCCTGTAGCCAATTGATTACACTATGGATATACGTATACCAGTATTGCAGACAACAAAGCAACCCCAGAGGACTGACTTAACTTTAAAATTTCATTTCTGTGACTTACACCACTATTATTTTCAACGGCTCATATGTACATCTCGATCAATTTCAATAATTTTGCTAATTTCTCATATATCTACTTCAATATTACCTTTATGATTACTTCGTAAATTAATTTCCGTAGATTTTGTATTAATTTGGGGAATCAAAAGCGAAGGAGTGTAAACAATAAAAAATTGTGAAGATGGAGATAAATGCAGCGAGGAAACAAAGAACAATGAATCTGTCTGTAGAGAGATATAACTGATCCAGCTGATTTGTGTCACGATTTAGGAACAAAATGGAGGGGTTCTAAAAAAAGCAATATTTTCTTTGGCGGTAAAGAGATCTAAGTGTTTTTGTATCTGTTTTCTCTCATATTTCTATTATATCTTTTTAGGTTTAGGTGCTATGAATAAGAGGTGAGCAGAAAATCGCATGAAATAAGGTTATGCCTTTTACAGCATCTAAAGGAACTGTCATAAAATAACTATCAAACAACGAATTACCTAAAGTGTCAATGTCGGAAGTTAAAACAAAAAATATACGATTAAATATTGGTTTTATGTAGTCATATTTACAAATGTAGCACAATTGTAGTTATAATACAAATATAGTTACAAATGTAATACAATTGCAGTTACAAATATAGTTACAATTGCAGTTACAAATATAGTTACAAATGTAGTTACAAATGTATTACAATTGTAGTTACAAATGTAGTTGCAAACTTTACAACTGTAGTTACAAATATAGTTGCAAATATATTACAACTGTAGTTACAAATATAGTTACAAATGTAGCACAATTGTAGTTAAAAATATAATTGCAAATGTAGTACAATTGTAGTTACAAATATAGTTGCAAATGCAGTATAATTGTAGTTACAAATATAGTTGCAAATTCAGTATAATTGTAATTACAAATATAGTTGCAAATGCAGTATAATTGTAGTTACAAATATAGTTGCAAATGCAGTATAATTGTAGTTACAAATATAGTCGCAAATGCAGTACAATTGTAGTTACAAATATAGTTGCAAATGCAGCACAATTGTAGTTACAAATATAGTTGTAAATGTAGCACAATTGTAGTTACAAATATAGAGAGAACAGGTTAGGTTTAATTTCTGGACATTCATGTATAAAGCGTGACTGAGATTTTTCTTAATGGAAAAAAAAAAAGTCCCAATATGTCTTTACCCCAAATAAAGGTAAAAATTTTGTACTAAGGAGGAGGAGGAGGAGGATTGTGCAAGGGTTTCATTGGGAAGGGTGGCCGCCGGGGGCGGCGCTGTAATCCCAGACAGGACGCTTGAACAGCGTAATCAGCCGCCGAGGCGGCTGAGGGGGAGATGGATTGCCGATCAACACGGCATTCATAGATGCACGTTCACGTAAAGTCGTCATTCAACAAATTTTGTATTAAAGGTCCTCCGAAAATCTTCGGTTTTCCAACTGAGAACCGAGGCTTTCCGACATATAAAAATGTGGAAAGAATCCTTTTCCACAAGAAGGTGGGAGGAATCCGTGGCATGTAATTTGAAAAGAATATACAATTCAAATTTTATTATATAAATACCCTAAATGAGATTATAATAATATAATAATGTTTTATATGATATATTTAAAACGTACCAATATTTTAATATTTTTTATTACCGTATTTAGGCAAAATACGCACTTTAAATGCTTAAGCCCTATGTGTGCCCCCACCTCATATAAAAGAAATAATCGGGTACAACATTAATTTGTATTTTATATATTCATAAATATTTTAAGTAAATTCTCTAAAATATGAAAGGAGTTTTGTAAAAGCATTACTTGCATTATATTTCTGGTTCTTACATACATACTTTATTATGCTTATTTCAAAGAAATTTAATGAGGAAAATTGGTAATAGTAAAATTTGTCTAATTTGTTTTAAATATTACGGAGTTATAAAACAGTTACACAAACATTTGCTTATTTTATAACTTCTTCGCTTCTGTTTGTTGCAAATTGCAGATAATGCTCAGCAAATTGGATAATTTTAATCGAATTGATTCTGAAAGATATTAAATTGGAAATGAACAATTTTGCTCAGCAGACCAACGTTGTTAAAACGTCGATCGATTTATCGAGCTTGTCAAATTCTGGTAATGCAAATTTGCTACCATATCCGCCCAAAACTTTCAGCTCAAAATCAGAAATATTTGAAGCAAACAATTTATGTCAACAAGCCCATCCACAAACGGATCCTAAAATTATCATTCGAGCAGAAGATAATTCCAGATCGTCATAGACTTCGAAGAAGTCATGGAAATGTGTTAAAAAGGGCCTAGATTTGAATTAATTCAGAACAACGGCGTAGGAAATGGAGGTCTTAGGGGTTCAAGGCACCCCATTGGGAATTAAAACACATTATTTTCTAATGCCGAATTATATAATCCTCTTTAAAGTCACTTGGGCCCACAAAGCAATTTTATTCCCTAAACTAACTTAAGCCCCCGTGAGATTTGAGTTATGTTAAGGTTATGCCGGTGAGTTTATTACTAGTTTTTATTTAAAAAATTGCTGTTGTGATGTATATTAATTATTTTTTATTACATCG
Organism: Dysdera silvatica; assembly: GCA_006491805.2. Taxonomy (NCBI): domain Eukaryota; kingdom Metazoa; phylum Arthropoda; class Arachnida; order Araneae; family Dysderidae; genus Dysdera; species Dysdera silvatica. The sequence goes on along the minus strand of QLNU02015003.1, from coordinate 22,503,699 downwards.
TTTTAATTCTAAAACTTTTATTCTTACGTTTACAATTCTAAAAACCGCCACCAGGTGGAGCTAGGATCGCTAAGAAAGGGCATATAGCCATCAAATATGTATTTACGATAACCAATAGAAACATCTCTTGAAACAAAATATTTACAAAAGGTTCCAAAAACCCCGCCAGGAGGAGCTACAATTACTTAAAAAGGTGGCATGTAGATATCAAACATATACATATATACAAAGACGAAGAGGAATGCCCAGGGAAACAATAAAAATCATAATAAATGTCAAAACCAACGGCCAGGGGTAGCTAGAATCGCAAAAAAAGGAGAACACGCGATCATCACATGCATAAATACAACGATCCAGAGAAATGGCCGCTGAAACCAAAAAATTACAAAAAATACCAAAATCCCCCGCTAGGTTTGGCTACGATTGGTGAAAAGGGAACATATAACCACGTGCATACAACAACAAACAAGAGAAATATCCCTTGAACACAAAAAGTTCTAAGATTTTCCGCTAGGAGGCGTTAGGATCGCTCAGAAAGGGAACACGTGACCATCATATACGTGTATACAAAGACCAAGAGGAATGTCCCTCGAAACAAAAATTGAAAGAAGTTCCAATCTCGCACTTACCAGTAGCATCATCATCATATTCAACCATTATCTATCCACTGCTGGATGAAGGTCTCTCCAAATGCTTTCCACACAAGTCTATCCTGAGCAATTCGCTTCCACGTCACCCCAACCTGTTTTCTTATTTCATCCACCCATCTAGTTTGAGGACGTTTTCTAGGTCTTCGGTGGTCTCTTGGAATCCAGTTCAGAATTTCTGTTGTCCATCGTTGATCAGTTCTTCTTGCAATATGCCCAGCCCATCGCCATTTCAGCCCTTTTACTTTAACAATGATGTCCTCTACTCTAGTTTGCTCTCTCACCCAAGTGTTTCTTTTTCGATCTCTCCTAGTTATTCCAAGCATGCACCTCTCCATGCTCCTTTGCGTTGTCTGTAACTTTCGTATTGCTCCAACTGTTAGACTCCATGTCTCTGATCCATAAGAGAGGACTGGCAATACACACTGGTTGAAGACCTTTCTTTTTAGACACAAAGGCAATTTCCCCTTCAGGATAAAACTGTTTCTTCCAAATGCACTCCAGCCAAGTTTAATACGTCTGTTGAGTTCTTTCATAATGTTGCCATCCATTGAAATCAGCTGGCCAAGGTAAATATATGAATCAGCAATTTCTAGCTCAATGTTGTCAACTTGTATTTTTGTTTCCTCTACGAAATTATTGAACATGATCTTAGTTTTTTGTAGGTTCATCTTGAGTCCAACTTCTTTACTTCTAGTTGAGAGCTCCTGTACCATGTCTTGGAGTTCTAATGGGTTCGTTGAAAAAATAACAATGTCATCAGCAAACCGCAAATGATTTAAATATTCACCATTTATTTTTATTCCCTTGTTATTCCAATTTATCAGCTGAAAAATCATCTGTAAAGCTGAAGTAAAAAGTTTTGGAGAAATGGTATCTCCCTGCCTCACACCTTTGCCAAGTTTGATAGTTTTGTCAAATCCTCTTTATCACCTTTTTTATGCAAAAGAATTACTGTTGCAGAATCCCATTGGTTTGGTATGTTACCGCTGTTAAGACATTTGGTAAAGAATTTTGCAAGTATGTCTTCTACATATTCTCCAGCTTCTTTTAGGATATCTAATGTAATACCATCATCACCAGGGGCTCTTCCTTTCTTCATACTTTTTATTGCAAATGAAACTTCTTCTTTTAAGATTTTAGGAGCTGTTCCTTCGACTATTTCAATGTCTTCGTTTAATCCACTGTTACTTTCGTATAGATTTTTGTAGAATTCTTCAACTCTTCTAAGTATTTCTTCCCTATTTCTTGTTACGGTGCCATCCTCTCCTTTTAATGCAATGATGTGTTTCTTCCCAACAGATAAACTTCCTTTAACAACCCTAAGGCTCTTGTTATTTTCAATGGCTTTCCTTACTAGCTCACAGTTGAATTTTCTTATGTCTTCTTTCATGCTTTTGCGCAGAGTTTTACAAAGTTCTATGTACTCAATCCTGGAACTGGTATTTTGATTGTCCACCTTCATATCTCTTCGCCTTTTCATGAGCTGTTTCGTCTTCTCAGATAATTTGCTATTGTGCTTTTTACAGGTTACACCACCAATTTCCCCAGCAGTTTCAACTATTGTCTTAACAATGTTTTCATTTGCTTCTGAGATATCACTTTCATCAATAAGTCCTTCCAGTGCAGAAAAGCGATTTTTTAATTCCAACTTGAATGCCTCGGTATTTTCTTTTAATTTCTTTAAATCCACCCTCTTACTTACTTGTTTCCTAATGAGCTTCTGTCGTTCTAATTTAGTATTTAAGTGCACTTTACATCTCACCATTCGATGATCACTTCCAGTATTAAATCTGTTCAGTACACTGCAATCTTCAATAATTGATTTCTTGTTTGCCAGGATATAGTCAATTTCACTAGTTCCCCCATTTGGGTGTTTCCATGTCCATTTTCTTTGCGGTTTCTTCTTAAAAAATGAATTCATGATGCTAAGATTTTCAGCTTCTGCAAATTCGATGAGTTGATCGCCACGTTCATTCCTTTCCCCATATCCGTATTTACCAACCGATGTCTCTCCTTGTTCCTGTTGTCCAATTCTTGCATTGAAATCCCCCATGATGAGCTTGATATGTTGTTTCCCTTTGGTGTGTAACTCTTTGATTTCTTCATAAAATTCTTCAACCTCTTCGTCGGTATGGCTTGATGTTGGTGCATATACCTGTACTATTTGAAGTTGGTATCGCTGGGTTAGTTGAACAACGAGCCTCGCTGCTCGATCTGACGTGCTTTCGACTTCAAGAAGGTAGTCTTTAATTCTTTTGTTGATTAAGAAGCCAACACCACTTGTTCTTCCAGTTTCCGTTCCTCTATAATAAAACAAATGTCCACTTTTAAGTTCCACCAACTCTTCACCTTTTCTTCTAACTTCACTGAGTCCTACAATGTCCCATTTGATCTTGTCAAGTTCTTCTTCCAATTCCTGAAGTTTTGCTTCAGAAGCAAGGGATCGTCCATTAAACGTAGCCAAGGTCAATAACAAACGGCAGCCTGGGCCATTCCAGTGATTCTTAGCACCCCCTGCTTTCATGCCACACTGACCGCTGCCTTGATCAGGAGCACTCCAGCACCTGGAGACTAGGGGCCATGGTTTCTGGTGTGTCAACATAATGGAGGAATTAGCCATAATTTCACCACGCTGGCTAGACGGGTTGGTGAATTAGCCCTCCCCTTCCGCCTTTCTATCCGTGTAGCAAATATTAATTTGCCACATAAATAGAAAGCTCAGCCTGCACCACTTGAAGGCGGGGTAGGACACTAGGTTACTGGCCTGGCCGGTTCCACACATCGTCACATACGTTCAGCGTGTGGGTCTCCTTCCAGTTAGATACCATCATATATGTATACAAAGACCAAGAGAGACGATCCGAAACAAAGTGGAAGAAGTTCCACCGCGCTTACCGGTATATATATATATATATGGCCTGCAAAAGGGTTGCTGGTATCTAACTGGAAGGAGACCCACACGCTGAACTAATTACGCTGAAGAAATTATAATCCGTATTTTAATGACAGCGAATAATACATAACCTCGTTTTAGAACAACGATTAAAATAATATCAGTAATGATTACCCTTGTGAAATAATTATCATACACCGCCATCGCGTAGATATCACAAACACCGCTTTTTGATAACTCGGAATGAAACCAATCACTTTTAATAACTATTAATATCCCTTTAAAAATTCCTTATCGGTAATGACATCTCTTATAAAATAAATTTCATACACCACCATCACGTGGACATCGCAAACGGCGCCTTTTAATATCACCGAATAAAAACCACTTTTAATAACAATTAATATTAATAATAATTCCTTATCTGTAAGGATATGTCTCATAAACATTTTTCATACACCGCCATCACGTAGACGTCATAAACACAACTTTTTAATATCAATATCAAGTGACCTTAAAAAATCTTTATAAAAAAAAATTGTCTTCCCTTCCCCTCCCCTTTCCAACCCCATTGGTCAAAGGTCGTTTTACGCGGAGCTGACAGTATTACTACCGACCTTAAAAGAATTCGCCTGATTTAAACCATCAGTGCAACCAACTCATTTAAAAAGCTAACGGAAATCTTGAGTATTTTATTGACACAAATTTCATTTAAATGAAGGGAAACTTGCAATTTTAAGCTACATTGGAAAGAGCCAACGTCACCCGAATACATACTGAGCTACAAGGTTTCAAGTTCCGGCATTTCCGTGTTCTTAGACATTAGCTAACCATTGCATTTACATAATGTATGTTTTGATAAATATGTCGTATTCTGTTGCGTGATTTAGAATTCAAAAGATATTCGTTTACCATGGATTTACAAGATGGGGCGCATAATGGAACATGAGCTTCGATGAAAGCTGCATAAGTTTGAGATATTTTTACTGAGTGCAAAGGTGGTGACGGTAAGGAATAAAAATAAATGTAAATAATAAAGAGGAAGGAGGAGATCAACATAAAGGCAAAAAACAAAATGACTTTTATTTAACAGGACATTTATATAAAGGATATAAGCTGAATAGTTGCTTTACAGTATTGAACTGAGCCGCTCAGTTGCTCATTAATGGGTTATTCAAATGCTCATCAATGGACTGCTCAACCAACCATCAGCGGACTGCTCCATTGATCATTGGTATGCTGACCAATTGATCATCAGTGGATCATTAATAAACGGCAATCATGAATATTTTTTGAATTTAAGAAGTACTGGTCGGAGAAAAGAAATTGTTTACTGAGTCCTTATTTCTAGGTGGTCCTTATTTCTTGGTCAGAAGTCCTTATTTCTTGGTAGAACTCTTCAGAGTCTTTATTTCTAATTAGTAGGCTTTAGTTCGAATATTGCGACTTTTGGGTACTTGCCCAAAACCTACTGCTTGTTACTATTAGTTATATTTTCTGTGGCTGGTAATACTTAGGCGCTAGTAGTTGTAATTTTCGAGATTTATTACATAACTGCGAATTTACTTAAGTGGTGGGGGGGGAGTTACTGTAGTAATAATTATGATGATAGAGAAAATGTGGATAGTAAATATGGTTATAGATCTAGTGATTCAATAACTCGAGATAAAAATTTGGCAAAATCGCCAAATATAAAAATATGCAAATAAAAATTAAAAAAGGTAATGACAGGAAAAAGGGCAAATCTTTTCCCATACGACATTAGCTGCAACTCCAACAAGTCCTGAAAATCACCAAAATACAATATAAATAAACAAGGGTGGATTCAGAAACTTTTCAAGATGGGGCAGTTTGTTTCCGATTAATATTTTCAGCTACGTATCCGATACTTTCCATTTAATTTTCCGGAATTTAATCCCGGCACAAGTTGCGGGGAGGGCAATCGCACCAGCATCCCCACCCTTGGATCCTCCAGTGAGAATAAGCAAGATTACAATGCATCGACATCAAAAGGCTGCCTTATTTGGAACCGCTTATATTCTACGGAGAATACCTATAATATACCAGGTTCTTGGGATGAATGACATTCTAGGATAATCTTCATCTTCAAAGTTGAGATGGGCTGTGCATCTATGCCACAGTAATAATTTAACATCGAGAATATATATATAGTGGTAAACATCAAGTATTTCATACGAAAAAATGTCTATTTTAGACTTAATTGCTTTTTATGGTTAGTTTAGAAATGGATGAGAGTAGAAAGCCTTGGCTTTTTTTAAAAGATTTTCTTCTGGAGTAATGAATATATCGCCCATATACTGGTAAAATGCACAAAGTCAAGAAATGATCATTTTCACTTTGTCGTGAAAAAAACATCATAAAATTGACTCTTTATGTATTGATTATACGCACTAAGTCATAACGTATTAAAAAAAGAATGTTCATGCCGGATTAAATCATTTATTCTGCAATCATCCCACATAAAATAAAAACTTTAAATTCAATTTGTGGAAAACTTTAAATATTGACGGTGTGTTTTACCAGTATACGGACGATATATTATAATTATAAAAAGGTGGTTAAAACCTAAAAGTAAATTAGGAAACGCGTTATTGCAGAATTACAAAGTTCTTCAATATTAAAGAAATATGCTTCAACAGAATTCATTCTTCAATATTTACAAAATACCTTATTCAGTATTTACAGAATGCCTTATTCAATATTTACAGAATACCCTTATTCAATATTCACAGAATATCTTTTTCAATATTAACAGAAGCCATTTGTAGATGCGTCCGAAATGCCGTTTCATAAATATTTCATGAAAGTATAGTATTACGAAAAGTCTACATCTTTTACTCTTTCTGACTCCATAATACTTTCTAGGAAAATGGCTGTATATCTTGCGTTTGATTCAAAATCACGTTAAATCAAATGAGCTCACCTTTTTGCTAACGAAATATAACGATTTATTCATCCAATAACAATTACAACTCCTTTGGCACTGCTAATACTGGTAATGACTAGAACTAATAACTCGATACTAAATGGTTAGAACAAGGCATGTTAACAAAACATTCAAAACTAAGCGGCATCGCAAACAACTCGTCCGACGGCCAAAACTCGGGGGGGCCCAGAACGAAAAGAAAAAAGAAAGAGAGTACAAGTTAGTTAAACATCGGTATTTAACCTCTGAACAGAAAATACTGCGCTTGCGCCATAATGACCATGCGTCACAATTATTCAAACCTGCCGCGCACCACCAGCGTCACATCTGCTGCCACACATTCTTCAATATTAACAGAATCCATTCTTCAAGATGAACAGAATCCATTCTTCAAGACGAACAGAATCCATTCTTCAAGATGAACAGAATCCATTCTTCAAGATGAACAGAATCCATTCTTCAAGATGAACAGAATCCATTCTTCAAGACGAACAGAATCCATTCTTCAAGATGAACAGAATCCATTCTTCAAGACGAACAGAATCCATTCTTCAAGATGAACAGAATCCATTCTTCAAGATGAACAGAATCCATTCTTCAGTATCAACAGAAATAAACTTATTTTTTCAATATTAAATATAATAACAACTGTTATTTCTGCACTAGTGCACTGTTTAAAACGATGTCTTTTTTTTTTAAATCTTACGCCAGTGTCGAAATAAAAATTGCTATAGAATCTCCTGGTGAAATTATTTATCATTTTGGTAGTACCAAAACGTTACAACTTTTTCTTAAGGGGTATCCAAGTATCACGTAAGCAATATTTTGGCCATTTCGTACCCCTCTCTCGGTAAGCAAAGGTTAACATTGGCCAAAATAAGAAAATAAGCATAACAACAACCCCCATAGGTGCTTACATAATACTTGAATTCTCCCTAACAAGTGCATTGTCATTATTGTTTAAAATGTTGGTAATTTTGGGCGAAATAATTTTGAATAGAGCTCATTTGAGAAAACTTCTATAATTGCAGAAGAAAAAGTTAGAAATAAGCCATGGATATTCTGTAGTTAAATGAAGAGTATATATACCTCGAATTTTCTTAATATGGAAGTGACGCTGTTTTCCTTTTTAAATCATGAACTAATTTTATTAATTATATTCCCCTCTTTCACTAAATAAATAAAAGAGGAGAAGGATGAAAGTGAAAGTGGAAAAGAATAGATCTGAGTTATGCATTTAATAAAATAGTTTTAAAAATACTAGTTACTGCTTTATATTACCGCGATCTGACTTAGAAAATACCACAATAAAAAAAAAGGAAATAAAATATAATAAATATGATGAGCTTTAGCATTG
>QLNU02015003.1:22457762-22484067 GCA_006491805.2 Dysdera silvatica | reverse complement strand
ATATTTGTTTTAATATTAAAAATAAATCTACAAAGAATTTTTCTTGGTACAGCATATGTGAATTGAATATTAACATTTACCTCACCGGGACAAACTACAGCTGAGGAATTCGGAATCATCAACGAAAATTCCCCCAAGATGTATTTTTTTTCACACCTCGATTTCGAAAGACTGTCTTCTAGAATATTCTTCACAAAATTCTTGAACATCGTGACGCCGAAAACGAGAAATTTGCAGCGGAAATATTTTCTTGTTTAAAGAATGGAAATTGGATCCAAGAAAACGAAAGTATCTCTATTCTGAATTCGGGGAAACTTCAATTCTCCGAATATTTGCTTCTTATACGATATATTTTGATTCAGTTTCAATTCGATGTGGTTTATAATAATGGCTAACGTTATTAAACCGCAAATGAAAAGTTCGTTCTTGAACCAAATTTGCCATGAAGATGCGTAATTTCTAAATTCATTTAGTTCCAAAACCATGAACTTCATTATTAATGGGGGGGGGGAATATAGGGGTTTGAACTAAAATAGCCCAAAACGTTACCTTTTTCCAAACATCGATTTTGAAAAATCTGCTTATGGTATCAGACAAAAAGTTTCGAGGGTTAATAAACACATATATACTTAATATAAAAATAGCTTTATCATAATTTATACCTAATAATAGTTGTTTATATTAAATTAATTATATGATTAAAAACAAATTCTTGAAAAATATGCTGAATTGGCATCCGCATGATAAATTAAAAATTTTATAATGTATTTACTAATTTATTACATAAAAATAATGACCATAAGCGTGTTGACTGAATAATGCTTCATTATTGATGTAATCAGTGTATAACTAATTTTTTTTCATTAATTAATATAAAATTTCTTTTAATATCGTAAATATACCAGTATATTTTTCTCAAAATACTAAAAGTTATTAAGCAAATTACAAAAACTAAATTTATTTTATAGATATTGGGGTTATAAAGGCTTCTGGAAAATTTTATGTTTATATATCATTTACCTTTTTGGTACTTTTCCGTTAGCCGGGCACAAATGTCGCCAATTGTGAACCAAACGCGAGCCAAGTCGCCAAGCGAAGCGAATGACAAACAGTCAACGGAATAAAAGTCGAAAACTCCAATCTACAACTGTATTATGATTCATATCCAGTTGTTTTTTTACACCATTTGACTGATGTCATCTCTTCGCTCCAGCCGTAAATAAATCTCAAAGATGTTAGAAAACTCAATCTGGACGATTCGAACCACGTACCATTGCGAATGCTCTTCTTCGTGCGGCATGTTGAAAGATTGCACTGCCAACGTACTCCGTCACAAAAAGACAGTTTCATTTCATGATTCTGATCGCATGTTGCATTCTTTGCCAATATACGTTTCTCTTGAAAAAAAGAGACTGCATCTTCTTCAGTTCTGGCTAAATCCCAAATTTTCATCTTTTTTTTTACAAAAATTAAGATGGAAGAAAAAAAGGAAAACGTGCTTTGTTTTGAATGAATTCAGAGAATAGAGCACATGGCCCCAAACGAACATTCCCTTATGGTTGTAAGAAATTTGGCGGAATTCTACATTATTTGGCGATTTTTCGCTTGCGCCCGGCTAACGGAAAAGTACTGAACATATTTAATGTACAAAATTATTTTTATTAAATTAAACAACAATATTAATCAACGTTTATTGGCGTGATACCAGCGCCGATGTTATTGCGTGATTAGATGAGGAACGTCTTTCGAAAGAAAATAACATTTTCTTTCGAACAATAACATTCATTCCTAATATGGTGGTTTAATTTAGGTGAATTTATTTTAATTTAATATATAAATGTAAAATAATAAAGCAGTTCATAATATAGACATGGCAATATCCACTAATATTCACGAAACAAGACTGACGGAGTATTGAGATAGGCGAGGAACATATAATTTATGCAATAGAAAGACATATAATTCATGGAAACCAAAGACAAAATCCATAGAAACCAAAGACATAATTCATGGAAACAATGGACACATAATTCATGGAAACAATAGACCCATAATTCATGGAAACAATAGACACATAATTTATGGAAACCAAAGATATTTTATAATATCGTTGTTTACTTTTTTGTTATCATACAAACGGGAATCAAAATGAGCAAACTGAGAAAAGCGTGTTTAAAAATTAAAGTTACCAAAACAACACAAAAAAAAATATTATTAACCTTGTTAAAAAGCTCCAGTTTTATACATTATCCTTCCTTTTCAAAGGCTATATCCTCTTCTTTCTTTTTTCTCATTCGTTTTGTCCTTCTTGCTTCTCGACACCTTATGTCCATCACAAATTCGGCCTCTTTCAGATGCTTGATATCAGCATTCAATGCAGCTTTCGTGGCATAATGTCCAGGAATAATGTTCAGTTTTCCATAACGGTCTTTCTTCCTTTATTTCCCTCATTAAACACAATCACAGCTTCACTTACTGCAATGTCAACTATTTTCTTTCCACAACCTGACATTTTAGGAAAGTATCGTTAAATCGTGGAATTAAAAGACCCGTTTGCATTTTGAGTCTTCCCACCAACACAACGAACGACTCAACAGGTTTGGTGATGACAAATCAGTAAAAACTTTTTTGGTGCAGTCCATTACTACAGAGGAAATAGTAATTTTATTGGAAAATTTGCTCTCTCGTCCAGCTGCAGCGTTCTTTTGAAATTTGCACCATGAGCTTTTTCGTCATCGAGCATCGCTAGATTTTATGTGGCACCAAATGGCCCAAATAGCTTGTCGCATTGCAGACACTGAATCTTTATTTTCACGTGTGGCATTTCCATAATAAATGGTGAATTTGTCGACAAGTTTATCTGTTAGTCTATCCTTTCCACTAAGCGGTTTTCTATCACCCAACTTTCGTCCCTTTATTTCTGTCTTCAATTTGCGAAGCCGAGCCCCCATACGCTTTTGGATGTGTCCGTGAATGTTGGAATATATTGAACATTCCAGTGACTTCCATTTTCCCCGATGATCCTGAATGATTTTTGAGGCACTCGTGCGGTTTTACACTATTTTTCGCTGATTTGTCTTGGCAATTCGTGCAAGTAGTAGATAGCACTTCTAAATCCAGAACTTTACCACTTTCACTGTCAATAATTGTATGTACACCAGCTTTCGATGAGTGGCCACGTGTTTTCTACGATGCATATCTACTTACGATAACATCATTGCTTTCAGTAAGTGAGGACTCTTCCACCACTGCCTTCGATATTTCCCTTTCGAAAACTTCAGTGGTTGCATCCAAATTTTACAACGATTTTGTAGTATGATTTTTGTAAGGGTGGAAGTGGTAAATCCATAAGGCCGCGAAACTTATTTGCACCTTCAAGTCCTTGACTGATGCTGCTTTTCGCATAAATCATACGCCTATGAATTTCACTGTTGTTTTTCTTTTTGCCAAGCATTCTAGTATTTCGAAATTTTCCAACTTCTTGGCAAAGGGAACAAACAATCGAAAATAAAGATGACAAACCTTGGATCTTTTTTCTTCAATTGCAACCTTTGAATGGCAAACGCTACAGCATAACAAATTTTCTAATTTTTCAAAACCAGTTGGTAATCCACTATTCGATATTCTTGAAAATCATTTTCATTGTCTTCTATAAGAAGAGAAGAATCCATTTTTTGTTTTTTGCTGATGTTTATTTAAACTCTGCATTTTTTTTTTTTTTTTTGCATCTCAGCTTCTACTTTATGCTGATTTCCTCGTAAATGACGTTGCCTAGTCCTATAGCCAGTGAATCGAGTGTACATTTTACACATGATCAAAGGAAAAAATAACGAAGTAAAAAAACAATATCAAATAAATAAACTCAACAAATCTAACACAAAATCCAACAAAACTCAAAAATTCTAACGAAAAAATGAAATTCGAAACACAGCAAAGCAGGCGAAATAGGAAGAAATTAATCACGTTTATAAACAAAAAATAAAGTTGATGACAGTAGTTTACTTTATTCTGTACTTTAACTGTAACTAAATTTACTCATGTTTGCCGTAAAAATTAATTAAAAATACTTATTTTTGATCTATAGTAACAAGTAAAATTACGTTTATACTTTGAGTTTATACTTCTTTCGGTCCCTTTAAATAAAGTTTAGATCAAACATGGTCTCAGAGATTTAACGATAACTTCGGAACTACCGCAAGTAAAAAAGTAATTTTAGTCTTAAAATGTTCACAGAAAATCAGAATTTTTTAAAAATTTAAACAAAAATCGATTTTTTGAAGCTTTAAAACCCCCATGTCCCTTGAAGTCGACATATAACGTTACTTAAAGAAATATAATTTTAAGGTTCAAACTAAAGCGAATTTAAATTTGATAAATTATAATTGACAATTTGAAATTGACAAATTACAATTGACAATTTGGTATTAACAATTTGCAATTGACAAATTGCAATTGACGAATTGCAATTGACAAAGTTCGATTGAAAATTTGCAATTTATTGACAGATCACAATTGACAAATTGAAATTGACGAATTGCAATTGACAATATACAATCGACAATTTGCAAATAACAATTTGCAAATGGTAATTTGCAATTGACAATGCGCAATTGACAAATTCCAATTGACAATTTGCAAATGACAATTTTTGATTGATAATTGGAAATTAATAATATGTTATGGACTACCCAAAAATCAGATCAATTGCAATTCTTTGTTATGGAAAGCTGTAGTGAACAAACATTTTTAACGCAGAAACCTCTACGTAAAACGTAACTTATTTATACCGTATGTATCTAATAAGGAAGGTATAAATATTAGATAAGGAGAACTATTCCCGCATCGGGACTTCTAAATTTTTAAAAATGTTCCTTCGTGAAATATTCCTTATTTTTTCCTTCTTTTACTTTTAGTGTTCAAACAGGTCGGTGTACAGGATTTCAAAATAAGGGTGGGTTGATAAAAGCAAAATTATTTCTCTTAGACAAGTTAATCTTTGTAGCTTGGGCCATGGACCCATTACAACAATCATCAGCACTTACATATCTGGGTTGGGCAAATAGAATTTTAACCTATGTATAATCGATTAATTACGGTGAACTGAAATATTTATATTAAATTGCAGCTACGCTACACGCAAAATATACGTTATATTATATATATTGTGTATAATACGGAATACTGTATGTTTTATCCAAATTTTATATACTGTAGTATAAATTTATATAAATTTTAAAAAAGCACAATTTAGTATACTGATACCTACGAGATGGACGTACAGAGGAAGCACAGGACACAGAGTTGCTTGACTAACGAACCATTCTTCAGCCTGCCGCCAGTGTGCCTTGAGAAATGGTAATCGATTAAATTAGAGTCCAATTTCTTAATTTATAATTGCATTTTATACACCGCGTATAATTTTTTAAATTCAATTTTTTTACCCTCAGTATTGTATAGTATAGCTCATAAGAAATTAAAAGATATACGTTATCTTCAGATGTGACATTGCTTTTGCAAGGGGTGCCGATACTGATAAAACATTTTACAATAGTGTAGGCAGGATAGATGGTATTACGCCTCTGGCAAAACTGTCCAGATAGCGCCCTCTAGCTACGGGCATATTTTCCGCCGTGTGTTATTTCAGGCGATTTTAGGCTTACCCTCACCTGCGCCTTGGCCTGGGGCTTCCTCGCCGCTCCCTAGCTACGGCACTGGATGTAAGACATAGAAAATGGGCTAGGAAACCCTGCTATATAATTACAAAAAGCCATTTTATACGTTTCCATCGTCTCTCCTTTTAGTATGTCGCTTCATTTTACAAGGCCGAATTATTAAAAAAAAAAAGACGACACTTCATTTCCAGAATCGAACTCAATGCCCTATATTAGGGACGGACCCAGACTTCCATTCTGGGAGGAATCAAGGTCAGAATTTTCCATGATCTTAGAATAACACCATTTGTCATGAAAGTTGGAACATTTTACAGTGAACAAATACGTTTTGGGGAGGGACATAACCACTGTGAACTCTCCCCAGTATACGCCCATGTCCTATATAGTAACGAAAAGCCATTTTTATCGTTTATGACCATCAAACTATCAGCTATTATGCATCATATTCATTTATTTTCAGTTACTACCAGTGATGGTGTAGGAAATGGAGAGTCTAAGGGTGATCAAGCCCCCATCGAGTATCAAAATACATTATTTACATTATTTTCCCTAATGCCTCATCACATAATCTTCTCTGAAGCCACTTGAGCCCCCCCCCCAGGGAGATTTTAATTGTTACGCTACTGATTACTACACGTCCCACCTTTTTTTTTGTGATTGGTTTAATTCGGGCAGGGCCAAACTATTTTTTTAGAAGAAAACATGGAAGACGACATTTGCCACACAGAAATAGAATTCAAGATCTAATAGTAATGAAAAGTCGCTATCATAGTTGATGACTATCAAACTATCTGCTATTAACCTTCTCCTTCTTCCTTCTTTTAACGTGCCACTTCATTTGGAAATACTGAACAAACCTTTCTAAGAAAAAAAAAAAAAAGGCTCTCGCAAGTTCGATATCGAACTCAAAACCTTGTACAATGACGAAAGGCCACTTCTATCATTAATAATCATAAAACTATTAGTAACCGCCTTGTTTAACGGCTCAAAATTTCTCATTTAATCTATATTTTTTTAATGATTTCATTTGGCAAAGTCAAACTACCTTTTAAGCAAAAACGACCTTCGTAAGTCTGATATCGAATTCGGAACCCCATACAGCAAGTGTTATTCACCAGAAAAGGAATTCCCACAAGGAGAAAATTCACAGTTCTGAGAAATGTATTCCAAAACATGGTGAAAATGGCGCATGGAGAAAAATAAATTAAGAAACACAGCGCTACACTGACGAAAGGGCACTTTCATCGTTAGTGACCATAAAAATGATTGCTATTGAGCATCGTAATCCCCCATTGTAGTTTTTCTCAGTTCACACACTTTCCTTTTATAGGAAATGATTTCATTTGGCGTTGCCAAATAACTTTTTATGGATCAAGAAAAGACAACCCTGGCAAATTAAATAGCGATATTATGGTGCGATTATATTATGGTACAAGATGGAGTTTTAGGTTGTGGGGAAAAGGGTTGTTTGCGTCCTTGAATAACGATTCACTGAGCCAGCTGCTAGTGTGTTTGTATGAGTGGTAAGGAAATAAATCATAAATTAAAATTTAATTTCTCCATTTATATTCGCATTTTATTTAAAAGGTTAAAAGTTTATTTTATTTATTTATTAATTTTTTTTTGGAAGTTCAACTTCTTAGTCCGTAGTATTGTATGTGGGGTTAAAGGTTATAAAATATACTACTTCATCTTCAAATGTATTATTGCTTTTGTGTGAGTATGGGGGTACCAACACCAAAAAAAACTTTGTTATGGGTGGAGTACATATCCAATATTGGAAAATCCTGTTCTAGTTAGTGGCTATTCATTTAGTAGCAAATATAAATAAAAACGAAGAGAAAATATAGTGTCATTCATAATACAGTCGAACCTCGTTAAGACGAACACCAAGGGGAACAAAAAATCTGTTCCTATTAACAGCAATTCGTCTTATCCGGAAAGGGTAGTATGTTATACAATCTGACGGGACTTCAGAACTTCCGAAAACGGTTCGTATCAAAAATAATTCGTCTTAAGCGTGTTCGTCTTAACGAGGTTCGACTATATATATATATATATATATGTGTGTGTGTGTGAAGCTGATACAGGGAGCCCTCACCAGCTAGGGCTAGCCCTGTTACTGACCACTAACGTATATTGTGACTATTAGATAACAACTTCTATATTATGGTTCCTTGAGACCTGAAATATATATTCCAGCGCTCCTTCAGAAAAGTTAAAAAATCAAATATTTAATTAAATAAAAAATTATTGACGTTGAAAACACTATTTCATTTTTCACGTTTGGCGAGAAGCTTAGCAAACTTTGGTGATACATTTGGCACAAAAAGTGATGGAAGTGCGAAAAAAACGTTTTTGAAGTTCAATAATGAAAGGATGGTTCATAGGAAAGAAAATTTCCTCATCAATAGGTTTTCTCTAATTATGTAATTATTGCAATTCTAGCGATGGTTACATTTTACTTTTGAAATATCATGTTTAGAAAGTAATAGTATATAACGCATGATCTATTTACTTCCCTGTATCATCTATAAGACGAATTACGCTTCAGTAAGCCACCAGATGGCGTTTATGAGCAAAGCCACGTAAAGATAAACTCCCGCAAAACTTTTATAAATGTTATAGGTTACCTGACTCTGGATTAGGGGGCGTATAAATTATCTTTTTTCGACTTTATTTCCCTAAAAAATTTCAAATTTCGAAAACGTATATGAGACTTCAGAAATATGTAAGTTGTGTTTCAGAAGCTCTGTAAGCAGAGCACCAGAACGATGACCTGGAGGTCGTTAGATCGAGGACAATTCGGGGCACTGTACTTTTTATTTTAATCTTGTGAGTCGCAATTCTAGTTTGAGCCAAACCTTGAAATATACAAATTAATCTTCCCAATTTAATTTCTCAACAATTCCACAATTTCAAAAACAAAGGTTTTAAAATTCAATGCTTAAAGAAGCACATTGCATTTTAAAAAGATTGCCACATCACACAGCTTTTTTAAACTTTAAGTAATTGTAAGTTAAGTAATGGTAATTAAAGATAATGGTAAGTAAGTTAAATAATGGTAATTAAAGTTAATGGTAAGTAAGTTAAGTAATGGTAATTAAAGTTAATGTCAATTAAAGTTAATGTCAATTAAAGTTAATGGTAAGTAAGTTAAGTAATGGTAATTAAAGTTAATGGTAAGTAAGTTAAGTAATGGTAATTAAAGTTAATGGCAATTAAAGTTAATGGTAAGTAAGTTAAGTAATGGTAATTAAAGTTAATGGCAATTAAAGTTAATGGTAAGAAAGTTAAGTAATGGTAATTAAAGTTAAGTAATGGTAATTAAAGATAATGGTAAGTAAGTTAAGTAATGAGTAATTAAAGATAATGGTAAGTAAGTTAAGTAATGGTAATTAAAAGATAATGGTAGAAGTAAGTTAAGTTAAAGATAATGGTAAGTAAGTTAAATAATGGTAATTAAAGTTAATGGTAAGTAAGTTAAGTAATGGTAATTAAAGTTAATGTCAATTAAAGTTAATGTCAATTAAAGTTAATGGTAAGTAAGTTAAGTAATGGTAATTAAAGTTAATGGTAAGTAAGTTAAGTAATGGTAATTAAAGTTAATGGCAATTAAAGTTAATGGTAAGTAAGTTAAGTAATGGTAATTAAAGTTAATGGTAAGTAAGTTAAGTAATGGCAATTAAAGTTAATGGCAATTAAAGTTAATGGTAAGTAAGTTAAGTAATGGTAATTAAAGTTAATGGCAATTAAAGTTAATGGTAAGTAAGTTAAATAATGAAAAATAAGTAAGGTACACGAGCATAGCTGCTAATGAAGTAATCGTAAAAATATTCCCTATCAAAAAGAAATTTTTTTTTTGTAAATTTCAAACGTAACAAAATATATTTCAGATGTTTTATTCCATTAAAAAATTGTATTATAGTTCTAAAGAAGTTTAATTTGAGAGTGCTATAAAGACAGAGGGTTTTTTCTCCTTCATCAAGGCAAAAGAAGTTAATGTTAGTAAGGAAATTAACTTCTAGGCATTGAAATAAACATTAGAGGGCTGAAAAGAGTAGCGGATTTGAAATGTTGCACCCCGGATATTCGCATCTATTAAATTTAAATGTTGTTGAAAGAATTTTATACTTTGAAATCTAAAGGAAAGCAATAACATCCTCATCTCTTCTCTTTTCCCCCACTCTTAATGCAGTTGCCATATGCAAAGAAAAGAGTTATTGGGAGCGAGCCAGAACAATCGAGTCCAATAATGGAAAAACCAGTCCGGGAAATGTCGCATAAATTGCGTCTTAGTACGAAATTTACGGAGACATTTGACAAATAGTTACAAAGCGTAAGCGATATTCTAACAACAGATAGTGTTTAACAAAACTTTGATAATTTATGCGCAAAAATTTAGCTACACATTTTTCAATTAGGCAAGCAAGTGTATTTTCAATTTATTCGCACATTTGGAAATGAGTAAATACGTTCGTTGCCTATATTTTCTTTTCTGTATGCTGATCTTCAGCTTTTCAATTCTACATTCTTCCAACTCCATGGTTTCATTGGGACTAAACAATTTCCTGTTTCATCTTTTTAAATTTAATATTATTGTCCCCACATCTCGTCTTCTCAGTTATTTAGAGAGACATCATCCACCAATAAATATCCGAAGACTAAAAACATAAACGGTTTAACGCAAAACACTAATCCTAATATAGTACGCCGTACTGGGTCTAGATTTCGATGTAGAACTTTCAAGATTATTGGTAATGGAGAAGGGGGGACAGCAAGCACATATGATATACATTTATACCTTATACGTAAAATTGTAATTTATATTAAATTATTGGGGAAGGCTCGGGCCCATATAACTCTACGTCTATGGGACTGGATTATCACGAATACAGGTTGAGGAACATTTAACCAATTTGCAGGTGGAATTTGTGTCCATTTCTCCTGTATAACTGCACTGAGTTTCGCAACAGAATTTTAGTATTTTAATCTTGACGTCAACTGCAGTTCCATTTCGTCCTAATGGTGTTTAACGGAGTTGATTGAGGTCAGGATCCATGGACGTGGCACGAAGGATCCGCAGATGTACCACGAAGTATCCGCAGATGTGCTACGAAGTGCCCGCTTATGTGCCGCGCGTACTTGGGCAAGGTCAGAAAGCAAGATAAAAAATTGAGAAATAAGTTGCTTGTATTTTTATGGCGCAAGGACGACGAGAATCATCCTGCGCCATATAAGAAATAAAAAGACCATCAAGTTGAAAAAAATTTCAGGAAATACAGTATATTTTTTTAAAATTAAAATTTTTTTATCTTTAAATAATAAAACATTTTCTTAAAAAACTGTGGGTGTGCCGTGCCAATTTTAGCGCCTTATTCAATGTGCTACGATAATTTAGTGCTTTATTTAGTGTTTCGCTATAATTTAACGCCTTATTTAGTATGCTGCGGTAGTTTGATGCTTCATTCAATTTCTCTCAAATTGGCAAAATCGAATATCTTAAGATTAACGTACTTTTTGAGAAATTTTCCTAGATATTTTAAAATAAATGTTTAATATTTTTGAGCACATTTGTGTTTTCAACATATATTTCAAAAATGTTATATATTAATTCGATTTTAAATCAAAATCCGGGATCCACATATCACCCCCCCCCCCGATCAGATTGATGCTATCTGCACATTTTGTGGTAATTTCACCCACGTGTGCTTTTTGTTCATTCCACTTTTAATTATATATTGGCCGTGATTTGGCTAATTAATTATTGTAAAATTAGCTGTACTCTTTGCTACTTTGTTGCAACAATAATAATTACTAACCCAGTGCGAAAAATGAAAGTATTTTAATGTATCTTTGAGACGATTACCTTCGGAAGAGGAAAAGCCTACTAAAAAAGCAAGCAACAGATGGAAAATTTCCCACCGTTTCTCATCCTGGATATCGGGCTACAAGTTGTGGACCTGCCGAAGTGAACGTTGTAGGGCTTTTGCTTTATTATTTGCAGGAGATCAATATCAGGGAAGGACGCAAGTATATTACCTTGAAAAGTGGGGTGAAGAGTCTAGATTACAGTCTATCATCCTTTCCTCCTTTCTTATCCTGAAATAGACACCTTCTTGGTATTCTTTTTTTCATTACTTTGCCCCTTCCAAAATGTCAGCTGAAAGTTTACTAATTTGCTTGTTATTATGGATTCGCTTTCACATTTAATTGTGATTTATTTATACTATGCAATAATAACAATTATTCGTAATTCAAATGATCATTAATTATGCGTAATTAAAAATTATGATAAAATAATAGGCTTCACGAGCAACCACCTATTTAATTTATAATACAGTGGTGCCTTAGTTTACAACGGCCTCAGTTAATAGAGTACTTGGTTAACAACGAACGGATGTAAGGAAAACGACGACGGGCAGACAGACAGACGGACGGACGGACAGACAGACAGACGGACAGATAGATAGATAGGTCGGTGGACAGACAGACAGACATAAAACGAACGGAATTTTCCGATCTTACTCATCTACGCAGTGTAACTCTAAAAGCATAGGTATGTTTGACCCATCATAGCCAGCTATTTACGTTTTCCATTTATCGTTTCTTTTCTTGTAGTATATTATGCTTTATTTTAAAATCTGTGTTTATAAATGCGTTTCGTGATTAAAGTGAATATTTAAGCATTTAATTTTTTATGGTATCTTGGTTTACATAGACAGTAAATCGGCGGGTGAATGTTAGAGATGAGACGGGTACAGCTCGAGAGCCTTAAACGGGCTCGGGCTTCATAGTTCATGTTGATTTCCGGCTCGGGTTCATAAGACGGATACAACTGAAGCCGAAAACTGACTTTTCAATATCGAAGTTCTCCAAGAAATACAATTATTCGTTTTTGATAATTGCGGAAATACGTGTATTTGGAAATGCGAAGAAAATTACATGATACAGTTCAGTAAAATTTTTAAATTTATATCGTACTAGATGATAAATTGCGGTTTTTTTTTTTATATATATGAGATATTATTACCCTTTAAGCGGGTTAGTACGATTGCTAAATAGTCTGACATATAATCACTATATATCAATATTATCTCATAAATAAAAAAAAATTATCATCTAACACTACCACGTTATCGGCTATGATGAAACAAAACGATTTCCCATGTTTAAATCGCACGTTAAGGGGTTAAAATTATATGTGAAATTTCGGGCTTGGTGAGGCTGAAATCGCAAGTCGTGGGCTCGAGCCTCAAAAAATGAGCTCAAAACTCATCTCTAGTTGCGTGTCCCTGTTTGCTCGCCGTCAAAAGCAAAATCATATCTCATCCATATAATAATCATTGTATCTATAAGCTGTTAATCAGTTATCCCGGGCCGATCCGTTTCCATGATCTAAAAACTGTTCTCATGAACATTTCATTTTATGTTCATTTTTTGTAGCAAATATAATTAATAATATTTATCATATATTTAGGACATTTTAAATATGTTTTATTTGCACGTTTAATCTATACCATGGTCGTGGTGGGGAGGAGTTGGAACAAATTAACCAAGTTTCATATTCATATTCATATTTTCATATTCATAATTTTTATTTTCAATTCAATATGGGGAAATCCCGCTTTGGATAATGAAGGTTTTGCTTAATGACGTTAATCCTGGAACGAATTGCCGTCGTTAACCAAGGCATCACTGTATTTATATATTTTCTTTCCAGTATCTAGTTAAACATAGAAAAACGTATGTCTAATGCTTATGTTTACGTACATGTTATGGCACGTATATTTATGTAACCGTTTGTATTAATGTTGTGGTGCTTATGCTTTATGACACAAATTTACTCACATCTAGGCCAGTGGCGTATTAAAGGGGAGGCTCGGGGAGCTCAAGTCCCCCCCATTGAACAGCAAATTACACTGTTCTCCTTAAAGACAAATCACTTGACCACTTTTAAAACTTCTTGACCCCCACATTTTTTTTTTAATTGCTGCGTCCCTGATCTAGTTATCATCGGCTCTGTTCGACATGAAAGTCTGTAGTCACCGATGCGCAGGCGCATCAATCTAATATTATTGTAATCGATAAGGAAAAGAAAATACATAAGACGTAAAATAAAGATCATTGTTAATTAATTTGATGATAAGAACATTTTAATTATCATCGTTGATATCATAGCCACCATAAAAATTAGTAATAATAATATGGTAATTATTAAAATATTATTTTTATTAATTGTGTGGCTACAGGTTATTATTTAAAGTAATTCGATTATTTACTCATTAAATTATATTTTTCACTGTTAATAAATCGTATGATTTCATGGGTGTAAATTTATACAAACTTGTGAGATTCAAGCCTTCCAGAAAATTTTAATAATGGTTTCAGTCTCCTTCCCCCACCCCGAATAATAATTTGCCAACATTAAAAAAAAATAATTTTAATTTACCAGAAATTTTGACGCATTTTCATGAAAGAAATGTTTTTTACAATATTATCCGAACTCACAATTAGCTAAAACAAAGGGAGTGGTCAAATATATGATAAATGTGGCATATTTTCGGCCAAAAACCTGTCATAAGTAATAAAGCAGAAGATGTATATCGCTAGATAAGACATCCACTCAGGAAGTAACCAAACAGTGTTTGTAGACAAGCTCTAGACTGAAAGCCTCAAGGAAGAAGAAGAAAGAAACATAGACCAAGAAATATACAGAGGAAAACTGTAGGAAACAGAAGTGGAAACAAAAAAAGAGCTAGATATCAAGATAATGGCAGAAAACAAAAGCAAATTAAGATATTTTTGAATGCCTGCCTTATGCTTCCTTCTTTTAAGAATTAAAGAATAATATTACTTGCACAATTTGAGCTACAAAACTGTTTGATTGACAGAATACCACTTTAAAATTTGAATTGTCAAATTCAGTTTGGGACGTAATTATATTTGTTATACACAAGGATATTTCTGTTACAACTTTGGCTGTCAAAATACGCCCCATAATTATGCAAGATGACTTGTCCTACATAGGCCAGACTAAAAGAGCCTTGTAGCACAGACTAACGGAACAATCTAAATACGTAGAGACGGCAGAATTCCGTAAGTCTGCCATTGAAGTTCATTGCTGGTCACATAACCACAAATTCAAATTCAACCAACCCACAATTATCTGTCAACCAAGATCAATACATGAATTAGATATTTTAGAAGCATTCCATATCAATAAGAATTCTTCTATCATAGTCAATGAACCAAAATCTACTCCCACTTTTAATCAAGCTTGGAAACGTTTAATAAAATTTTCACATTAATTATTCATCCACAACTGGCAACACAATAGTCACGCAATAACACCATCTCCAGTTTTCTAATATTTATTTTTTCATTTTGTATTTCTGATGAAAGACGGCCAAGTCCGTTAGAAACGTACGTTGAAATAAACTTTATCCAGACGTGTGCCACAATTTTCTCAAATGAGGCCCATGAAAAATCCCAAAAAATAATAATACTTCTTGCTCATTAATTCGTAAAAACGACGCTCAGTCTGTTCTTAAGTTATTACAATGGTTTTCACGTCCTTCTGCCAAAGATATACAACAACTGAACTCTTTAAAATAAGCATAATTCAGAAATATGAAAATTTACCCTCTCTCTTGTCAACATCACCGCATTCTGGAAGAGAATCTCGTAACAAGCTTCGGCTTTATATTCTCTTCCATTTCTAACCTCAAAACTTAAAATAATTTAATATAGATCTTCTCTTACATTTCTATAATTTTTATACTGCTCAAGCTATGTATCACGAAATATTGTATATCGGGTTGAATAAAAATTTATTATTAAACGTTTTAACAACCTTTCTTACGCTTATAACGTTGTCTTTACTCATAAAGTCTCATAATTAGCTAAATAGGAAGGAATTTTATTTTTCAAAAATTCTTCCAAGTCGAGAAATTTTTAAATCAAGTTGGAATTTTGTTTTCGCAAAATGATATTTTATAGACGACTCAGAAGATACGTATGCAAATGAAATGACATTAAATCGTAGTAAAACATTCGTCGAGTTTAATCTAACGGTTCAATTTGTGAGTAAAATTACAAATAATGAATTTAAAATTTACATTCGCCAAAGGACTCTTTCCATTAGTAAAACAGTGTTTTAAATCCATTCCGAATTAAGCATTGATATTTAATGCAAATTAGCAAAGCTTTTTAAATGCAATAAACTGTTAAAACAAGGCTCTTACATTAAAACCTTTGAACTTCATTTGAGGCATGAATATTTGCATTTCTGACAATAATTCCGATTTTTTTTTTAGATTTCATCCCAACCATGTACCTACCTAGTAGCTCAATAAAAGAGATATAAAAATTGCAACCAATATCGAATCTTATAAGACAATAATGATTACTATTAACGAATATTCATTTTCGTTATAAATGTGGGACTTACGAATTAACATGAAGCATATTGAAGAACTCTATAGATAAATGTGTCTTTTAATGAATGATTAATTTCTACATCTACCATAAGTCGTCGTAAAGGTCACTGCCATGCGTCCAAAATATATCGTCGCATCTACATATCGTCGCGGTAATCTCCGCTATATCCCATATCATCGTCGCTGCCCTTCATCCGCACTCCAACTCGGTTGCTTCGCGTTTCCCCGTCTTCTCCGTTTCCACGCATGCGCAAGCGTGACTGTGTCTGTCTACATACACTCATGACGTCTCATGTATATGGGGATGGGTGTCCCAATCCACACAAATTCTTCATTTCTATGGCGATATGAAATTTTCTTTAATGGATAAAAAACGATGGCAAAACTGCACCGATTTCAGAGTTTGTGTTCATCTAGTTCAGCTGAATGCGTGTCGGCCATATCATGCAACAGCTTATCAAATAACTTATCCAAGAGCTTTGAATCAAAGCTTGTGTTCATCTATCATCTCATGAACAGCTTATCAATTCTTGTACCCATGTAGTTCAGATTACCGAATGAGTATCAACCATCTCATGAAATTACTTATCAATTAAATCATCTAAAAGTTTTCGATCAGTTAATCGAATGCTCCCCCATCTTTCTCGAAACGATGAACTATAGTTCAGTGCCCAGCAATCTAACTACATGAGGGATCCACTCAGCATACTTGATATTTGCCAAACATCTACATTAAAATTTGCATATTAATATAAAACCACTGACCTTC
The DNA here is from genome assembly GCA_006491805.2 of Dysdera silvatica. Classification (NCBI taxonomy): domain Eukaryota; kingdom Metazoa; phylum Arthropoda; class Arachnida; order Araneae; family Dysderidae; genus Dysdera; species Dysdera silvatica. The sequence continues at coordinate 22,467,184 of QLNU02015003.1, read as the reverse complement.
AAGTGACTTTTTAATACTACAAAAATGTTGACATTTCCACACTTACATTATAATTTTATGATAATTTTATCTCATTTTTAAATGTTAAAGCTTTGTTGACTCGAGAACATCGATATATGTTGCCAAAACTCTTACGCAGGGCATAGCGTTCTTATAACCGAACTAATCCGCGATCGCGATTGGCGGGTTTCCGAACATTGCCGTACTTTATCCTTAAAGCTTAATTGGTCGGGACGGTGTCTATCAAAATCCAGCTTATTTCACGGAAAATCGGATTTTGCCACTACTTTATGGCGATTACAATACAGTCAGTAGCGTAGCAAGTGAAAACTCATGAGGCAGCTCAAGTGACTATGGGGGATCGCTCAAGCGCCTTCATAGAAAAATTTGTGATGCTCTTTGTGAGAAACAATGCATGTTGATATCCAATGGGAGGTTTGAGCCGAACCCCCCATTTTCCTACGCCATTAGTTCAAGAGAAGGCATTTTAAGAAACAGTGTCAGTCTTCAGCTTTAATATGGGGTGGAATGTAAGATTCCAGATATAGAAAATGATTTTTTTTTATTTTTAGTTTCTGCCTAATAAATGCAGTCTGGTTCTGGGAACTGAAGGAACACAGACGTAGACAAGATAAAAATGCTAAAGATAGTCATTTTAAGATTCAGTGTCTGTAAAAAGATCCTTTGCTTTTACCACAGTCTAGAAAGTGTGATTTCCGACGTGGAAATACATTTGGATGTGGTACAAATACATTACGACGTGGAAATTTATACATTATGGTAAAAACATACAACAGCAATCATTTTAAGGAACATCGTCGGTATTATAGTCTTTTGTTTTCAACGCGCGGTATCAAGTTTAATTCCCGATAAGGGACGCGATTTTTTTGTTTTTCAAATTTTAATTTTCCACCTGATGAATGTAGCCTGGTTCCGATAAATGAAGCAACGCACATATAGAAAGGGTGGAAACGTGCAGGTGAAGGTATTTTAATGAACAGGGAGGATTAAACGGTCTTTTGCTTTCAATACAGGGTAGCAGGTATGTGTCCCGACATGGGAATTCATTTTTTTTTTCAATTTTACATTTTCCGCATAATAAATCTAGTCTAGTTCTTTAAAACTAAGCGACACACTGTGAAATGGAGGTACGCACATATAGAAAGTGAAAAAACCTTCAAGAGTTGGCATTTTAAGAACCAGCATAGGTGAAATGGTCCTTTATTGCTTTCAACATAAGGTAGCAAGTACGATTCTTCAATGGGAGGGCATTTTTTTATTTTTTTATTTTAATTTTCCGACTAATAAATGCAGTTTATTTCGTGAAATAAAACGATTTACATATAAAAGGGAAAAAAACATTTAAGGCAGTAGGGTAGTAATTCAAAACTCGAGCCCTTTTATAGAAAATTTTAGGATACTGCGATTTTATTTTTGTTAATATCCAATCGTGGGGCTTGAAACCCATGCACTCCCCGCTTACCTAAACCACTGAATATAAACGAACTTGATTAGCGTTTTGTACTTTTAAGGCGAACTGAATCTCCATCAAATTTCCTGAAAATTTCGGTCAAAAAAATTTAATACCTTAATAGAAAAACGCATTTTTTTTTTTTTGAATAACGTCAACTGCTATTAAACACAAATAGATTTTTTTGTCGCCATGTTTCGCTCTAACGAAGTTCAACTCTGCTGCCAAATGCGATTTAATTGTCTAATCACCTTGCACATGACACAATAGTATACAAATCCTTGGGCCAACGTCACCAATAAATCTATATGTTAGTTTATCTTAACAGTAGCTAACGTCCTTTGAGAAAAACATCGATTGCCTTCAGATCGCTGACGTAAAGCATTATTGGGCGCTGTCAGAAATAATTAAGACCCGGGAACGCTAACTCAGTTTGACCACAGGGAGATACAAGTAGTATACATCTGTTTTTCCTAAAATAATGATTGACCAATGTACTCCCTGAGATGAGAGTGTTACTTTTGGTCACCAGCTTTCTTGATAATTGCCACTGTCTTGTTTAACAACAAGATTGTAATGAGCACTCCTTTGATTTATTGTTTGCGGACCGCACCTTACTCCTTCTTGGGAATATGGAACCCCTACCTACGGCCAAATTTTCCACATGTTGAACCACCAAAAAAAAAATTTTTTTTCACTGATTAGTTGACTTTGAGATTATTTCGAGCAGCCAGCACACTTAATAATAAAAACATGCATCTTTTGCCGTAAAATCTTCTGACAAAGGCAGGACATTACGCCGTCGAAACAATTGTAAAAATGTCGTACCGGCTCAAAATAAACTGTGTTGGTATTCATTTTGATTTTAGTATATAGTATTATGTAGCTCATTGCTCATTTATTCATATCATAAATGTATGTAGCGAAATCATACAACAATCATAATAACTTAATCTGCAATATAAAGATAGATGGTTGATTGATTGTTTGGCTTTTTTATGGCGCAAGAGCATCTGGGCTATACTGCGCCAAACATGGTAAAGATGGATGGCAACGATGTCCTCTCTAATAAAGTTGTTGACTCTCCCTCCCTCTCTCTCGCTGTGTTTGCATATCCAGGAAACAATAAACAAGCCAGTTTCCATATCGAACGTTCTTAGTCTTTGGTTTTCCATCAATCAACGTATATGTCAAGCGCGGACAAAAGTGGGGGGGTCACCTCCAAAAATATATTTTTCACTGTAAAAAATTCCAACTTTCATGATAAATGAACAATTTTATTTCATGATCATGGCAAATTTTATCCTCGATTCCACCCCACCTCCCCACAAAATGAAAATCTCTGTTCACCCCTGATACACGTACTATCAGATACTCCACCATAAAATGGCGCATGTAAATAAATATACATCACCCTATACCTTTTCTCTTTCGAATAAACGTGTGTGTTTTAAAATAGCCGAGTGCGTTGATTATTTGCAATGGCCCATGTAATTTAATAGAAAATAAAGATAAATAAATAGATATATAATAATAAATTAAGAGAAAATAAAGAGTGTGAGAAAATAAAGATTCGCAATTTCGTTCCCACAGGTATCACAAATGTACCATAACGTATCAAAACCATATCTTAAATGTACCATAACATATAATAACCATATCTGAAATGCGTCATGAACATACTCAGTTAATGCATTGTAAACATGTCTACTTACGGTAATAAAACACATTCGCTACAGTATTTAGTATACATTTATCTTATTATAACATATTCACTTAATATATCATTAGTGTTCTCCCCTAATGAATCATAAGCATGTTCACTTAAGGCAGGGGTCTTCAAACTTTTTTCAGTCCGAGGACCAATTTTGCTTATTCTTGTTGGCTCGCAGATATCAGTATTGTACCGGCAATATTGAGACTGAAAAGGGCGGATTCGGGGCGGCGCAGGGGGTTCCCGGTTCCGCTCCTGTTGCCGTTTTTTCTTAGGTTCCTATATTGGTTTTGTGTCCTGAAAATATTTTCTGGATCCACCCCTGGGACAATATATATATATATATATGTTATAATATAATACTAATGAAAGTAAAAATACTTTTAGTTATTGATACATGAAGCGAAATTAAGACCTTTAGTCATTATTTTTAACACTACTTATTTTTAAAAGGCTTTTCAATATCACGTTTTACTTATGATGTCGCAAACCTAAGAATGTTTTTAAGGTGGACGTCAGTTATTCTGGTCCTAATTTTTGATTTTACTAACTTCATCTTGAAAAGAGTTGTTCGCAGACGTGTATGTTCCCGAATAGTGACAACATTTTCAGAGCATGCTGTCGGATGGTTGGGAAGATTTTCTTATCAATATATTTAGAATCGAATTCAGTGAGTCCTAAGTTGAATCGTTTTAAATCACTGTTACACTGCAAATCAATAAAACTACCTCTACACTGTTAAAAATTTCCGCATTAGTTTTTACCAAAATATGGTGAAAATATAGGAATTTCACCAAAATTTGGTTCACTTGAAAATTCAAAAGTACCACTTATTGGTGAAAGTATGGTATTTTTTAAAAGATGGTTAAACACCGAACCACATTTTCGTTCCACCTCCTAGCCAATCACTTGAGGCGAGAGAAGTCACGTGTGGCAAACAGCTCTATTCGTTTCGATTCTTCACTGATATTCCCAAGTTTTTTACGTGCCAAGATCTCTCCAATCATTCAACAAGCTAAGATCATTGCCATTCATTGGTTTATGCTATATATATATATCCTTTATTTTTGATGAATTACAATGATATATGTGATAATTTCTATGTCTATGACTTGTTGATGTTTTATCTCACTAATAGCTAACACGCTTATATTAGGCATAATACAAAACCTTTGCAATTTCACTTGGTTGCTATCGTTCTGTAATTAATATAATTTATGTTTACTCTCTGTATGTGAAATTTGGTAGATGTGTCCTCAATATCAGCCGAGATAAGTAATGGGGGCTCCGGAACTCTCCGATACGCCCCTGATAAGTATCATGTTAAAGGCAGGTTTTTATATTGTTATACAGTGTCCGGGAAATTTTGGCCATATTTGGTTCAACCTACAACAGTATATTTGGTTCAAGCTGGAACCATGAATTTGGTTCAGTGTTGCCTTATTCGTTATTGAAAGTATATCCATATTTTGGTTCAACCTCCGGCCAAGTATTGGTAACATAGCTGGAGCAAAAATGTGGTGAAACGTAGTTCTTAACAATGGATGAAGCTGGAAAATCACCACATTTTGGTTCAACCCTGAACTGTTATTTTTAACAGTGTAATGCCCATATACGCTAGAAAACTGAAGTAAAACACGACTGAGGGAAGACCGCGTATTACTTTAGTTTTCTAGCGTTTTAAGATATTTATTATGAAATGTGAAAATGTGAATGGAATAAAATACATAGATTTAAGACTTGGAGGAAGTTATTTTTGTGTGAAATAATTTATATTTTTTCATAAGCCAGCTGACCGCGGGTTGAAGATCCCTCACTTAATAATCCATAAACATATTTGCTTTTAATATAACATTCACGACATATTATCTTTTAATGTATCATTCCCGACATATTCGCTTTTAATATATCATTCACGACATATTCGCTTTTAATGTATCATTCACACCACATTCACTTTTAATGTATCATTCACGACATATTCGCTTTTAATATATTATTCACACCATATTCGCTTTTAATGTATCATTCACGACATATTCGCTCTTAATGTATCATTCACGACATATTCGCTTTTAATGTATCATTCACGACATATTCGCTCTTAATGTATCATTCACGACATATTCGCTCTTAATGTATCATTCACGACATATTCGCTTTTAATGTATCATTCACGACATATTCGCTTTTAATGTATCATTCACGACATACTTACTTAATGTATCAAAAACATGTTCTCTATTTTTGCACACATTATTTATAAATGTATGCTTTTAATGTAGTTTAAACGCATTCTTTTAGTGTATTATGAACGTGTTGTTTCAATGTTTCTTGAAGCTAAGAACTATCTTTGAATTTAATCGGATTGATTTTGTTCTCGGAAGTTATTTTTTAGTAAATCGGATTTTGTTCCGGACTGAGAAAATCTCTTTAAGTTAAAACAAGTCGTCCTAACGTTCCAAATGCGATCATGAGATTAAAATTCACAATCGCAGAAGTAAAAAGTTGAGTTTTTATTTTAAATACAATCTCATTACCGAAGAGCAACTAGCAGTCATCAAGATCTCTTCGAATCCTGATTTTAGCACATAGCACTGGTGGATCCAAGGAAGGTGATCTCCTCTCCCCTTTGTCCGGGAATATATCATAGGAAATGTGATGAAAAGTACCGGATACGTGGCTAAAACTAGGAAACAGAAAAAAATCGCCTTCCCTGAAAGATTTCTGGATCCGCCCTTGGCACACAGTGTATTAAAGATATTAGACGTCGTTAATGCCACAAACGCTTTTTGATGTCCTGTATTTGCGAAGCGTTGGGGCAAATGGATTTCATTTAGCAAAACAAAAATAGCTGCCCTGAGAAGTTTAATCGTTTATTCAGAAAAATCCAGGTTTTGATGCGGATAATTAAAACAACTTAAGAAAATTGAACACATAGGCCTACATGCATTATGCACCTCTATGATTTCGGTTTATAGCGTAGCACACTACAGGCAGCGGCGTAGCCTGGGTGGCTAGTATTCTGGGCAAGTTAAGTACTGCTTCCGCAAAAACCCTTTAGCACTCTCTTCCATCAATCCAATCACGAGCGCCGTCAGGGGTGTAACAGGGGGAGCCATCCCCCCAATGTTGGTATTAGGGTTCCATGAGCTCCTCCCAATTTCAAACAAAAATTTTATAACGGGTAACGCCGTTCAAGATTTAATTTTGTTTTTTAATCTAAGGAATGCGGTTATATTTTTTCGGCGTAGTGTATTTAGTACAAAATAAAAACAATGCACTTCGTCATTTATTTGATATAATTATACCTTTCGTTAGATTGTATTGTATGGCTCTCTTTTCTGCATGGCAGCGTTTTCATTGACTTTCAAACGGAACGTTTTTAATAACGTTACAACTATACTTTCTCTATTTTAATTTCGCAAGCTGAAGGAACTTTTTGGCCAAATAAACTAATTACAAAAGACGTAAATTAAAGCGACTGTCTACATCGTCACCATCGCCCTGCGGTGGCGCAGTGTGGTAACGCGTTCTCCTATTGCGCGGCTAATCCGGGTTCGACTCCCAGCAGTGCAAAAAGAACGCTTACTCAGAGATCTCATAAAGATCGCACTGCTCACTGTAGTCCGGGGTTTGGTTCCCCAGGCCTTAAGAGGTTCGGATTCCTCGGAAAACAGTAGGTCCCGGCGCAGCATGACCATCGTAGTCTTTGAGCCGTAAAAAAACAAACAAACAAACATCGTCACCATCAGTATAATAAATACGAAATTTAGTAAGGAGCATTGTATATGAAAATGAAATTAGAAATGTAAATAGAATATTCATTTTATGGTAAAGTGAACGTCATTAAGCAGAAGCACATTTTAAATTAAACACTGGTTTGTTGTTATCCATGCAAAGAGTTTTTAACAACAAGGCCTTAACGAGAAATCTTTTCAGAGGAAGCAAAAATGTTTACAACCTCGCTAATGAGTAAGTACTGGTAGCAAAAACATTACGGAAGGGGGGACGGGCCTTTGGGACCACCCTCTGTCTCTGGCCCTGTTTGACAACAAGCGACCTTCCCAATATTTATATATCGTCGACGTCCATGAGTATATATATTGAAATTTTGCACGCTGGACTTCAGCCCTGGTGGCACCTCCCACGCTAGGGCCACTGCCTATGAGTGCCACAAATCGCTTTCTGAACTAACCAACGAACGAGCAGACCCATTTAATGATTTGATCATTCAGCTATTGGGCACGTGGCTGTATTATATATGCCTTTCGCTGCTTTCACCTTACCCACCAAGGCGCTCACTGCCAAATGTAAAAAGCTTCTTTCTGTTAGGGAGTCAGATGGCTCTCTTTTCATGCAACTGAAAATCCATCTCGAAATACAGCCAGAAATGTTGATTCCTCAAAAGGTATATGGTAGAAAATGTAGATATTTTATATGTGCTCTGTAAAAATGCAGATATTTTACATGTGCTCTGTAGAAAATACAGATGTTATATGTGCTCTGTAAAAAAATACCAAATATTTTATGTGCTCTGTAAAAAAATGCCAAATATTTTATGTGTTCTGTAAAAAATGCAGATATGTCATATGTGCTCTGTAAAAAATACCAAATATTTTATGTGCTCTGTAAAAAATGCCAAATATTTTATATGTTCTATAAAAAATGCAGATATGTTATATGTGCTCTGTAAAAAATGCAGATATGTTATATGTATAAAAATATCTGTAAAAATATGCAGCTATTTTGTATGTGCTCCGAAAAAATATAGATACGTTATATGTGCTTTGTAAAAAAATGAAGACACTTTGTAAAAAATGTGTGGCGATTATACCCCATCTTAGATTTAAACTAAAATCCCTTCTAGCTTAACCTCAAAGGTCATGTGAACATTCCAAGTAAGGCATATTGATTTTCTCCTAACGCAAAAGCTTAAACCAAAAGACAGTTTTAGTATATACAAATGTATTCTGTTCTGTCACACTATGACTTCTCGTTAGAACAGTTAACACATATTACTCAAATACCAGATGTAAAATCTTAGCCAATCCTGGCCCAATATGTAATCACATGACATTTGTACGCCAATAGCAAATGGAGGGATGAACCCCAAAATCAATTCCAACATTGTCTTCAACCAGAGAACATCCTCTTAGCTCTTCATCCTCCGGAGATGTAACAGGTACTTTCTCCTTTCGCTTACATCTACGCATCCAATAATGTGCACATCATCTCCCGGCAACTAGCCGATGTTATTTACCAATATCTACGTTTGTTTCCTGTAATGTGTTTCTTTAATCATCTTAATAAATGCCTCCTTCGTTGTGTGTACATACTACTGTTCATCACCAGCAACTCAGTTGCTGCAGAATTCCCAGTTGCTGAATGCATAAGAAGATTATGGAATCTTCTTATGCATTCAGGTTTCTCTCTCACTTGCAACAAATAACCATAGACTACCTGACTGCGGTGTAGGTTGCAACCCAATAATCCTCAAATGCATGTATTTTATATATGCTCTGTAAAAATTGCATATATTTTATATGTACTCTGTGAAAAATGCACATATTTTATATATATGCTCTGTAAAAAATGCACGTATTCTATATGTGCTCTGTAAAACATGCACGCATTTTATATGTGCTCTGTTAAAAATACAGATATTTTGCAATTGCTCGACAAAAGTGTAAATATTTTATACTCTGTATACAAAAAATGCAGATATTTGACAAGTGATATACAAAACTGTAGATATTCTACAATTGCTCTACAGATTTTTTGCTGCGCCAAGAAGCAAGACCCATTTTAGCCCAGTAAATATTAGCGCGCTTTGCATCCTTGTCCAACATCCCAGATAGCACAAAACGTTCCCAGAACGTCCTTTTTTGGTCCCTTATGTCCATACTTTGTCCACACGCAATGCGGACATATTTTGAAAGTCCACAGGATGTCCGTTTTGGAACGTTCATGGGATGTTCTTTTCGGACGTCCCTAGGATGTTTATTTCGGACGCCCTTAGAATGTAACACAATACGGACATATGTCACACGTTCGTAGGACGTCCGCTTTGGAACGTCCGTGGGATATTCATGTCGGGCTTCCGTAGGATGTTTATTTCGGACGCCTCTAGGATGTAGCAAAATACGGACATATTTCGGACGTTCGTAGGACATCCGCTTTGGTACGTTCGTGATATATTCATTTCGGGTTTCCGTAGAACGTCCGTTTTGGAAC
>QLNU02015003.1:22417247-22457662 GCA_006491805.2 Dysdera silvatica | reverse complement strand
ATACAGGCTGAGTTTAATCCACCGCACCTCCGATACATTTTTGAAATCCTTATGTTATTATAAGCCCATTTGCAAATCATTGTTGGGTCGAAAAATGGAATTTTATATTTTTTTGTTTTTTTAATTTTTTCGAGCGGACTATATTTGCTGATTCAGCCAATCATGGGTTAGGGGAGGCCAACCTTCTTTTCAAGATTACACGCCCACTTGGCGAGATATTTTGACTTGTAGAGCCAAATTAGTATAAGATTTATTACGGCAGTATTTCGTTCCAAGAAAATAAGTTTAATTATTGGTTTTATGACTATTCAACACAGAATAGACTGAACGGAATGATTTCATATTTTTGCTAGAAACTGATTACGCATATAATAAATTAGACAGAGTTAATTGTGTAATAAAAGTGTAATCTGCAGCATTCGCCAAGAAACTAAACTCTTAAATGCAATTTTCGAAAGTAAACAAACTAGTTTGGCTGAAATTATTTCACGAAAACATTCACGTGCGGAATTCGAAATAAAAATAAATGATTCTCTTATGCACGAATTGAATTGCAACTTGCAATGTGATTATAAAAATTAAAGTAATTTGTTTTCTGCTATGACTTTCAGAAATAAAATAAAAAGAATATAGAACTTCAATTTAACGAATAGGAAAAAAAATAACTTTACAGCTACTTCAAAATCTAATACGTTTAAATTTAACAAGTTAACGCCAGCTCTGTATTACTGAACGTATTCTAAACTTTTAGAATACATCCCGCGTTCGCTTTTTCACATTTTTCGACCAACTACTCAGATAGCACAAAATGTCCCCAGGACGTCCTTTTTTGGTCCCTTCTGTCCATACGCAATGCGGACATAGTTCGGAAGTTCGCAGGACGTCCGTTTTGGAACGTCCGTAAGATGTTCAGAAGCTCCTAGAATGTAGCACAATACGGGCATATTTCGCACGTTCGTAAGACGTCCGCTTTGGAACTTCCGTAGGATATTTATTTCGGGCTTCCGTAGGACGTCTATAAGATATTCATTTCCGACATCCCTAGGATATGCATTTCGGACACCTTTAGAATGTAGCACAGTGCGGACATATTTCTGACGTTCGTAGGATATTCGTTTTGGTATGTCCCTATGATGTTCTTTTCGGACACCTCTAGCATTTGCGTACGCAAGTGGGTGTTAATGGGGGTTTAAGCCCCCCCCCCCCCATTGCAATGAAATTTTGCATAGGAATATGTGAGTTGTAGCATTGTAACCCCCCCCCTATTGAGTAACCCCCTTACGAACTTTCTGCGTACGCCTATGGTCCGTAGGATGTAGCACAATATAGACATATTTTCGACGTTCGTATGATGTTTATGCCCACCACGTGACCAAAATTATGTTTGTTTGTTTTTTGGTTTTACGGCTCAAAGACTACAGTGGTCATGCTGCGCCGGGACCTACTGTTTTCCGAGGAATCCGAACCTCTTAAGGCCTAGGGAACCAAACCCCGGACTACAGTGAGCAGTGCGATCTTTATGAGATCTCTGAGTAAGCGTTCTTTGCACTGCTGGGAGTCGAACCCGGATTAGCGGCGCACTAGGAGAACGCGTTACCACACTGCGCCACCGCAGGGCTCCAAAATTATGCGCTTTTCTATAACGTTATGATGTCCTCACTCTACATAGTATCGGTTCGTCTATACTCCTGCCCAACTTAACTTGACAGTGGAGGGACGGCTAGAGCTGATATTCATGCGCGCTTTTTCGTTTTTCCCCTTACAGTCTTTGACCAATAACCCGATTTGGCAATTTCTCGCCGTTTCTCAGTTTTATTATTTTTTTTGTAGATAATTCTCACAAGTGAACTTTTCCAAAGGGTTAGGCCGTTTTCAACTAAAAATTGGAACATTATTCAAAATTTTTTGGGTTAAATTCAAAAATTTAAAACGCATAATAGCGAATTCTTTTGAAAAAATGGATTTGGAGAGAAGTAGGGAGGTTGCCCTCTATAGATAAATTTAAACTGGAGGGAGGGGCGGACATTGAATTATGAGAATTGCTGATGGGAGTAGTCTTCTGGTCTTCTGTAAGATGCTTGCAACGGGTGGAAAGGGTCATTAAAAGCAGACAATTGTGGATGGGGGGTAAAAATGTGTAAAATTTTTTTAATCGGACGTGATTTGTGGACTAACCCTAAGTGGCAGTTGTCTCTCTCTCTCTCTCTCTCTCTCTCTATAAGCTACGCCATAGAAAACGGCCCTAGGCATGCGTTGTGTATGTGGAGTAATAATGTTTATTGTTATTAATGCTATTTTTATTTTATGGCCCTGAAAGCGAATTTTTGTAATCAAAATTATTCTATCCCGCTAAGGTTATCGTCTGAATAATCTGAAGTGTCGGAGCCGCCAATTGCAAAAATTACAGGTTCGACAATATTTTCCGTAAGGGCATCCAATTCCCACATTTGAGTTTTAGTTTTCATTACGTGATCGACGAAATTCCTCCAGGCATGCTATGTGACTCGATCGATGCCTTCGAGTGTCAGTTTCGAAACTTGATTCTTTTTAAACGTTTGGTTTTGACCAGCAACGTAGCCCTTCACTTGACTACAAACCAATTCAATAGGATTAAGCTTACAGTGATAGGGGAGTATGCGGAGGACAGTGTGCCCACTTTCAGCAGCTATTTCGTCAATGCGATAACTTGCCTAATTTTTACGGACGTTGTTTACTAAATGTAAAAGTTTGGCCTTCTACATATCACAACTCTATGGAATGTTTTTGCTTGTCAACCAAGCTTGAATATCGGCTTTCCGTGTAGATGTCGATGGAATAGTTTCAACCAATACGCTATGATATGAGGCGTTATCGAATACAATGACGCTATTCGACTTCACGTTGGCGAGAAATTTCTTCCTAAACCAATCCACATAATATTCCCCATTCATCTTCCCATGGTAATTGCCTTTTTTCTTGCAAGCTAAAAACGTATCACAAGCACCATCTATAAAACCTTTCTCGTTTCCAGCATGAACCAAGATAATTCTGAACCCTTCTCCGGATGGAGCTTTTAAGCCCGGTGAGAGGCCGTCCAAAAACGCCTGTTTCGACGACTTGACAGTGGAATCGACCCATACTTTCGTTTTAGTATAGCCAAAATTTACTCAAGTTTCCTAGGTGTAAACGATGGGTCGACCTTCAGAACGAAAATGTTTGATGTCTCGCAAATAGCGATGACGCCAACACTGAATGTCATTGTGTTCTATCAGCGCAGACTCCCGTTTTCGTTTAGTAAAACTGAAACCCAAATCTATCAGTAGACGTCTTGCTGTACTAATACTGACGTTTGGCGAGTCACAATTTTCATTAATGGCAGCCATAACTTTTAGGTTTGTAGGAATTTCGTTCCTGAAAAAGAAAGCGTGAACTTTTCTCCGTACTGCCGATAATATAAATTCATCGTAAATTTTTATCCTCGTATGCATTGCTACTTTTAGTGGGCGTTTTTCCCCCCCGGAGTTTAAAACTCCCCTTTATCTTTTAATTCAGCTTTCATTCTGTGTATGCTGGAAGGAGAAACCAGTTAAGCTGGAAACGATCGCTATGACATCATTGTCAGATTTTTTTGGGTAATATTGGTATATTTTGCAAAAAACATTCATAACAACCTTATCGGAACTTCCAAGTGGTTTTCCAGCCTTATGCGGTTAAATGTAAAAGAATCATTATTCGATACAGGAGCAGTATCCATTATTACGTTCATGCGAAAATGCGAAGTCCGAAAGAAAGAACAGAGAATGAATCGTCTTCCCGTTTTGGGGTGGAGGGAAAGGGTTGCTGCAATTTTCACTTTCTCCAAATTGTGCCAAAACATGCTTTGACCCTATTGGATATCAAAGCGATGACGTAATAAACACATTTTTCCCTAAATAAAGACGAAATGTAATATTACTGGGTACACATTATATATAAAATTCTAGATTAATTATATAGACATGTTGTTTGCATTTGACGATGAATTTAACACAAAAATGTAGTACTTAACTGACGAACTATTTTGTAAGGGCGGAAGGTTACAAGGCATAGCCTTTCCTCCACTGTCAGGTTAAGTTGAACAGGAGTATAGCAGCCGTATCGTCATACGCGTTCTCTTCTATATAATCTCTATGAATACTTACATTTATTTAACATCCAATCGCCATCTTGTTAATGGGGATAGCAAAATCAATTTCTAAGCTTGGGAATATTTTCTGTGTTTAATCCCATGAAAATAAATTGTTCGACTACTTGTTGTTGGTGTAATTCTCATCACATGTAGGTTTTATGTCCCTAATTTATAAAACATTAGTCAACTTACAAAGAGTCCGAAAGTACAATACAACGTAGATTCCGAATCACGACTTAACTTCACTATTCACTTATTTATGGGAATTTTGCCTGCAAATGTGCAATTTGGCATTCTCAGTACAGATTGGTCAAATTTTGACTGATGAGGTAGCGGATTTATGAATAGGCCAAGCAGGCTAGGGCTTAGGGCCCAACAGGACCATTTTGTGTTTAAAATACTGACAATTTACAGCATCAGATATTTCTACCGCAAATTGGGAACTTCATTATAGACTGTAAATTTATATATATATATATATATATATATATATGTGTGTGTGTGTGTGTTACGGTGAAAGACCGAAATCTGGCGAATGTCGACATTCACTATGCAGTGATGGTCAGTGTTGAATAAATTTATTTTTTTAGTTTTAGAATCATTTTTAAATCATACTGTATTATCAAAACATATTATGACATATGTCAAAATAGGAGAAAGCTGAAGTAACAGCACATATAAATAAACTGTTGAACCTTAAAACGAACAGTACATTCTAATTCTAAATGAGAAAAGAAAATAATACCAATAATAAACTTACTTAATTATATGATTAACGGTACTCAATCTTATTTATTGCAATGACTTAAACTGTTATGACACTTTAAATTGCACAAGAATCCCTTGCTTTTACAACTGCATTTAGCCGTGGAACAGATCTAAATAATATCCCTAAAGCACATCCTAAAAGAAAATCCAATTTTGTCACAAAAACTAGAGTAACACGCCCTGAAAACATTCTAGAAGGAAATCCAACTTTTGTCCTAAGAACAGCCGTAACACTTCCTGAAAATATCAAAATAATGTCCTTAAGACATCCCAGAAGGAAATCCAACTTTTGTTCTAAAAACCACCGATACAGGTCCTGGAAAGGTAAAAATAATGTCTCTAAACCATCATAAAAATAAATCAAACTTTAGTCCTAAATACCGACGAGTCCTAAAATTATCAAGATAAAGTCCTTTAAACGTCCTAAAAGGAAATTGAACTATTGTCCTATAAATATCCAAAACATGTCTTTAAACAGTCCTAATAGTAAACCAAAATTTCATCCTAAAAACTGCCATAACACATCCTATAAATATAACAAAAATGTCCTTAAATTTCGTCTTAAAATCCGCCGTAACAAGTTCTTAAAACATCCTAAAAACCTCCGAAATATGTTCTCCGCGGACATCCTCAGGGCCCTCAAAGGACGTACTTCACGCGTGTATATGGATCACTGCAGGACGTCCCACGGACGTCCGACAGTGTGCACTGAATGTCTTGGAGACGTTGGGGATGTCCGCGCCGGACGTCCTCGGGACGATTTTGTGGTATCTGGGACATAATAAATGTCTAAAAGTTCATAACACTTTCGGAAAGAACACAAGCCCATGTCTTCTCCTGAATTGTATATAAAGGGCAGGCAGGAATTGAGGTGACACCAACTATGTAAGTGTTTGTAAATAGTCCTGCCTAATAAGGAACCCTATATGCTCCACCAAAATGAAGATATGTACTCTTTTGACGGTTGCGACTATGTATGCAGAACATTAGGATCAGGAGTGAGGCTATATGACTTTGCGCCTCTGGCGAAACTGTCCAGTTTGCGCCCTTTAGTCATGAATATATTTTCCCCCTGTGAGTCAGATAGATTTCACATCTCCCCTCTTGCGCCCTTGACATGTGCCTTTCTAGCTACCTCCTAGCTACGGCCCTGATCAGGATAGAACCTTGAAGGTTGGTGGATTGATACCAGCATGAGATACGCCTCTTTCTTCTTCTTCTGGATTATTATTGGTCAAAGGAGGTTTAAACTAAGCCAAAAAATGTTGTATATGAAAGTTATACTTTAATTAATACGTAATTCTTATTGAATCAAGTTAAACCGTCCCCACATATTATACGACTCATAATGGAGTTCTGTGATCTTATACGAATTGGAAAGGAAAAAGGCCGTGCTTCAGGCTGGCCTCAATCCAGCGACAGGTTTAAATATATATTCTAATTATTCATCGACTGAACTAGCTACCATGGACTTTGTGGCTAGGCTTCCAACTTTATAACTCGCGTATTAAAGCCAAGAGTCTCGTGGAAGTTGTTGCGAAAATTACGTTCAACACCTACATTTGACTATACTAGTCTGTGATATATAAATAATACTAAAGTGTTCACATATATAATGCTGATCTATAATATATAATCATTAATCTATAATATAATAATATGCAAATATTCTCAGGGATTTGAAATGAGGCGATTTTGACACAATCCATCAATTAATTCGGATTCAACACTTCAGTCTTTTGCCATACTTAGCTAAATTCTTGTAATCTTTGCGAAGAGTCGCGTGTATGAAAATTACACTTAAGATAATTTTTATAAAGTAATCTTTATGGGGTAGTTTCTGTAAAGTTTATAAATAATCTTTATAACGTAGTCATTATAAAGTTTATAAAATTATCTTTATAACGAAGTTTTGTACAGTATATAAAATAATATTTACAACGTCGTTTTTTAACATTTATAAAAC
This sequence comes from Dysdera silvatica, assembly GCA_006491805.2. Taxonomy (NCBI): domain Eukaryota; kingdom Metazoa; phylum Arthropoda; class Arachnida; order Araneae; family Dysderidae; genus Dysdera; species Dysdera silvatica. The sequence goes on along the minus strand of QLNU02015003.1, from coordinate 22,450,781 downwards.
GATTATATTTTTATATATATTGTGCATGATATGTATCTTATATATATATATTTATTTTTATATACATTGCATATATTTTATATACATTGTGTATATTTGATGTATATATTATATTTGATGTACCATATACTTAGATATTGAACCTAAATTTATATATTTTAAATAAAAATAATAAAATATATGTTTTTTGTATCTACAGTCTACAGGGATTGTAAATATTCTCATCTAAGGGAGAATTCGGATATTGCGTAAGCATCTAGGTAGGGTTGTCGTCGGTCTTATTTTCTATCTTAGCCAATGTTAAGTTTTGCTCACTGGGGGTGGGGGGTGGGGGGTTGAAATGGCCAAAATATTGCTTACGTAATACTTGTGCGCTTCCTAACTACTTATTCGTCCATAGATTTGTTTCACATTTACCGTATATTTTTTGCGATTGTCAGAGATGCATTGTATAATTATTGACTATTTGGGTTTCTCGTCAGTGTTGCCACTATGTTTATTTCTTTATATGTAATGATAGAGGGATCGGGATACGTTAAACTGTATCCAAGTTATTTTCCTGATCTCTCATTAAGAATACATGTATTATTAGTGGTATTATAGTCCAAAGTCATATTCTGTACCTAGTCTTAATACTCGTAAATAAAGGAGTTGAATTGAATATTAAAAACTATATATAACGTTCATAAAGTAATCTTCATGACGTTTATAATGTAAATACATAACGTGGTCCTTGCAACGTTTATAAAGTAGTCGTCAAAAAGAAATCTTCACAAAGTAATCTTTATAAAGTAATCTCTATTCAGTGGTCTCTCAAAGTTCAGTGGTCTCAAGTCTCTCAAAGAAATCTGTATAAAGTAATCTCTATTTCCTAATATAATAAATTTTTATTTGGTGTTAAAGCCAAAGTCCATACATAAATACGAAGACCAAACACAGAAAAAAAAAGACACAAAATGAACTCTGTAGAGAAATAAGAGTTTCACCTGGAATTATTTGACAATTCAAATCCTATGAAGAAAAAAAGGGAAGTTTAAATAAATTAAGACATATAAAATATCAAAAATACCCTAAAATCTGTTTGAAGAGCCTAAACCTGTGAAGTAAATTTATAAATTTCTTTGTACTTCATTTCTCATTAGTTTCACGACTTGTGAAGATGGAAATACATAATTATTAAAACTAATAATTTTTGGTGATTAATATTGGTACAGCTGTTGAATAAGAGTGAATATTTAATGGAAGCTTATTTTACAAGACTATTTTTCGATCATAAATTTTCAGTTTGATTGCGAAAATCGATAGAATTTCTTATTCACATTTCAAGTTCCTTTACAATGCTTTAGATAAACCAAGCTAAAAGGTATATACGAAGTCTGAAACTTTTTATGCCAAAGCAACACGGTAAAACTCCAAACAATGACAAAGAATGCTTTTGAAAAATTTCGAGGTTTCTTCTGCTAGCAATGAATATAAAAATTGTATCTAGCGCATCGTTTTTTCGATCCGCTTAAAATTTACTCCAGCAGTCTCCTTCGGCCAATATTTTTTTTAAATAAAATTCCGAATTCGGCAACGTTTGAAATTACACTGAAATCAAACTTGAATGAAAAACTTTACATTCAGTTTTTTCCCATCGTCTGAGTTTCTGGTGATAGATAGATCTGGAGGACTGGTAATCCCAAATGCAAATAGAACCAAGCTTCAGAAAGTTCATTTCCATATGCGGATAATTCCCGAATCGAACATTATTAAATATTTTAAACATTGAATCTTTTGTAAAGCGAATATTTGTACATGGGCTTAAGCGAAATATGTCCTTTTTCCTGCCTGTTTCCTTTAGCAAGAGAAAATGGAATATTTATTAAGATTTTCCTTGACTAACAAGTCGATCACTTCTGAAAAATTGGAAAAATTGGAAAGAGAAAGAAAGAAAAGGATAAATAAGAAGTCGTAGAAAATAAAAGAAATATTAAAATGTATTTTTTTAAACGCAATAAATGATTTTAAATTAAATCAAAGTTGCTAGATGTCACTCTATTTCATCAAATAAATTTTACACTTAACACAGATACTAGATTGATATTATAGTATTAACAGCGGAATATTACCGTTGAAGTTAATTATTGCCTACGTAATGTGTCAAAGTAGATCACCACTCCTGTAACCTTTGCACAATCTAGGTCAGTGGCGTAAGCAAGGGGGTCACAGGAGACTCAATCCCCCCACTGGATAGCAAGACATGTTGTTCTGTTTAATGCCTTAACACATAATCTATTTTAAAATTATTTAAGTCCTCCCATAATTTTTGAAATGCTACATCCCTGTCCCAGGTAGATGTTATATATCGTTTGAGGCTCGTAATAAATTGAATTAACTGCTTTACACGCATTCAAATCCAAATGATAATTTTTTACTTCAACTTGAAATCTCTTATAAACGTAGAGTTTCCTTACCCCTTTGCCACACAAACAAAGTTCGTGAAGAAGTTTTATTGCTCGTATAGTAAAGTTAACGTGCTCAAGCGAAAATTACTAATTACTTAACAGAAAAGAGTTTGGAAATAACGAGTTGAACGAATTTCGCAGGTTAAAGCTAAGCTGAAAACGAAAAAACATTGTCCCCAGATTCTGACTATTATAATAAATGATGATTTTACCTGCTTCTGCGCTGGCTGCATGCTGCCGCAAAATTATTGATGTTATGCAAGACAGATAGCCAAAATATCATCCATTATACATCATTGTATTATTAATTAAACGTCACCATATAATTGAGCATATGTTGTAACATCGTGCCATTAAAGACATGAGAATTTACAATAAGAAAATTACTCTAAACAATATTTAATTAACTATTTAGGTATATCCATACATGCGCATATATATATGAGGGAGAGAAGGGGCTTAAGCCCCCCCTAGCCGTTCAAAAATTTTATTTGCCTAATTCTGCTATGCATTTACTTTCAAAGGTTTTACAAGTACATTTTAAAATAAGGTACTTTTTAGCTCATTACTAATTGTCAAGCAGTATCAATTATTTTTGTAGCATTTTAGTATCTTGTACATTCACTAAACTGTCTGACAGTCTTGAGAAGAAGATATTAATTTTTGCAGCCCCTCCCTTAGAAGTATTCATATAGACTGCCATGTATCTACATATGCCTCGTGTAAAGTCATGAATATGTACAACCTATTTGAGGTTCGCAACCACTCTGTTCGTCCGCTTATTTGCATGTTACTCCTCACAATGTAATATAAATATGTAAAATAGCAATTATGTAATATAATGTAAAATAGCATATGTAATGTAATATAATGTAAAATAGCATATGTAATGTAATATGTAATGTAAAAATAGCAATTATGTAATATAATGTAAAATAGTATATGTAATGTAATATGTAATGTACAAATAGCATATGTAATGTAATCTGTAATGTAAAATAACACATGTAATGTAATATGTAATGTAAAATAGCACATGTAATGTAATATGTAATGTAATATATAATGTAATATGTAATGCAAAATAGCATATGTAATATGTAATGTAAAATAGCACATGTAATATGTAATGTAAAATAGCATATGTAATATATAATGTCAAATAGCACATCTAATGTAATATGTAATGTAAAATAGCATATGTAATGTAATATGTAATGTAAAATAGCATATGTAATGTAAAATAGCATATGTAATGTAAAATAGCATATGTAATGTAATATGTAATGTAAAATATCATATGTAATGTAATATGTAATGTAAAATATCATATGTAATGTAATATGTAATGTAAAATAGCATATGTAACATGTAATGTAAAATAGCATATGTAACATGTAATGTAAAATAACATATGTAACATGTAATGTAAAATAGCATATGTAATATGTAATGTAAAACAGCATATGTAATATGTAATGTAAATAACATATGTAATGTAAAATAGCATATGTAATATGTAATGTAAATAACATATGTAATGTAAAATAGCATATGTAATGCAAAATAGCATATGTAATGTAATATGTAATGTAAAATAGCAATTTAAAAGCTTTAGGGACAGTTGTGTAGCTAAAGAATTTGGGCCCCAATGCAATCGCTGGTAAAGTCCTTCCCCTCACTCTATACCAGGATCCTATTATGCTATCTAAGGAGCTCAGAAAGACCCCCACCCCTACCCCAAGGCAAGAGCGCCAATGCAACTTTATTAATTGCATTGGCAGCGCCACTCCACTGAATGGAGGATCAAGTAGTCATAAAGAAGATTATGAGATGCAGCATTAGAGAAAACAACGTGTATTGATATCCAATTTGGGCTTGAGCACCCTGATCCCCATTTCCTATAACACTGCTCTGCAGAGAACATACACTAATAAATTAGAAAATGTCCAAAAGGTGGTTTATAAAGTTGGTAGAAAATGTTTGGTTTGCATCGTCTTCCTTTTGGAGCCTTGACTTACCCCCTCTTCATCTTGAGTGACGTATGGCTTTTGGAGCTAGAGAAGATATTAACGTCCTTACGGCAGATACATTACGTATTCGGTTCCGGTAATGCTGGTACTCCCACATGTAGTTGGTGGCTGGCACATAATTTTGTAATTATGAATAAAAGATCTGGTGTGTTAGAAAATAACGAGCAATAACTGTCGGTTTGAAATAGTGGAAAATTAGGCACAGCTGCATTTGGTTTCTGGAAATCCCGGGAGGATATGCGTGATACCAACTACCAAAGAGAAAGGAATGAAGAATGTAGCGGTGTCATGTCATTTACTATTTGTCATCTTATTTGTTGAGCGTAATGGTAAAATGACTGCACAAAAGAATGATGAATAAAGTATATATAATGATATTATTCATTGGATATCATTACATTGTTCGTTACGTATTTTTCTATTATTTGTTGACTACATTACCACAATACTTTGTGTGTATTACCGAATTTAGTTCTGGGTGCTATAACGAATCTAATTGTGCTTTTCTGAGCAAATATAATTACGCTTAACAAATCTAGTCCTTCTTTCCTTAGAAAATCGAATTTCGTTGCAGTTTTGTAACTAAATAAAACATCACTATCTGATCTGTTACAGGTTTCCTATAGAAATATGGTATTGCTGAACGCACGAAGTGGTAAAAATTATGATTTTTGCTGCATGAATTAGAATTAGATAACAAAGTAAACGAGAATTAAATTTTCTAAATATATGAGATTGAAACTTTTTAGTATTGCCATGATAATCAAGAATTGAAATTGTGGATTGAATTAAGAATTAGTATTTTTTTGGTACGGAAAAGGACTTTAATGTTGTCACTACAGGCATGTTATATACGCACAGTTCTGATAATGCTTTGTACTTCCAAATGGCACACGACGCATAATTTCGCAGTCTTTCTCGTTTTTTTCTTAGGTTTGGTTTCCCAAGCGTTATTTGCATGGCTTAGTATTAAAATTTTAGAAAAATCTCCGTCGTGTTGGCTCGAGCCATACTGCATTTGATTTCTGGAGGTTTCGATGTGGGAGGAGGAGAAGGAGGAAGGGTACAGAAGTAGAGCAGGAAAGGGGGACTCGCGGGGGGGTCAAGGATTCCCCCTCCACTGAATATCGGAACACCTTACTTTCTCCAAAGGCACATTACATGATCAGCTTTAAAGCCACTTCAGCCTTCCTCCCATGAGTTCTGAATTGATACCCTACTTGAGTACAGCCACCCAAGAAGGAGAAGGAACCACGAGATATCAAAAAATTCACAAATACTTTTATAATTAATAATTTACAATTTTATAATTAAAATCACTGCACAAATAATAACCAGAACTGTACTCTGCAAATTAGGATTAATGTTACTATGTATATTAAAATCACTGGGCAAATTATTAGAATAACTAGGTAAATTAAAGTTACGATTATGTAATAGACGAGCGTAAGTCATCGTAAGCACCGTCCAAAAGTTATTATATGTCTAATATACTTTATTACTGAATGTAATATTGATTTATATTTGTTCTGTCTAGTTCATTCTGTTCATTTCTGCTACCATCTTATTCCGACCATGCCAATGCTGTATTTTAAAATAAATAAAATAAAAGTCTCTTGGTAAATAAGCATTGCTTGGGAAAAATAATTATAATTCCTCTGTAAATAAAAAATAGAAATCTCGCATATGTAAAAATAATTAATCGCGAATGCCTACAAATAACCGTGATATAAGCATTTTCTATCTGCTGATTTTTCACATTTCCAATTCTTCATAATCTCATGGAACAAACCCAGCGGCAAAAACGTATAATTGCATTGTTGAAACGTTAGCAGTTAGCAGAGTTTTCGCTTTTGCATCTTTTCCCCCTTGCCGAAAGCAAACTGCTGATTGGATCTTTGTGCCATATTCAGATTTTTTTTTCTTTTTTTTTTGATAAAGATCTTGCTAGTTTAAGATATCCGTATGGCAAAATTTTGAAGCCTACTAGACGAGAAAATTAGGATTCTTCTAAGAAAAACTTTATAAATATAGCCAACAAAACGCCGCAGCGTAAGGAGATTAAGCCTTCGCACAGGAAGTCTAATAATAGAAAATGGAAATATTTATGAAAAGCTGCGCCATTTTTCGCGATAAATTTTACGAAAACAGTTCACTCTATACATATTCTTCACCTTACATTTCCTTTAAATTCAGTATCATAATATAAACTCGCATCCATAATTAAGGTTACACTAAATGTTCTTTCAATGGGAGAGGAGTATATTTTGCTTTTTGATTTTCCATATGCTTAATTTATTAAAAAAACTTAAACATAAAATTAAAGCACTAAAAACAATGGAATTATAACAAATCAAAGTTTTAATTGACCTATGCGCTCCTTGAGAAGAAAGTGTTACTGTTGGTCACCCGCTTTCTTGATAATAGCCACTTGTCTTGTATAACAACAAGGTCGTAATGAGCACTATTTACATTTATTGTTTGCGGACCGCACGTACTCCTTACCGGGAATACGGAGACCTTTCCTACGGATTACTTTTCTACATGTTGATTCATAAAAAGAAATCCCTGATTAGTTGATCTTAAGATTATTTTAAACGGCTAGAACTCTTAGGGATAAGAACATGTATCTTTTACAGTTAAATTTTCCAGACTCAGAGCCTGGAAGATATTCTGACGAAGGCTGTCGAAACAATTAGAAAAATGTCCTACCGACTCATCCCGATGGCAGGTTTAAACTTATATTCTAATTACTTATCGTCTGAACTAACTACCTCGGACTTGAAATTTGTAGCTAAGTTTCCAATTTTATAACCTGCATATTAAAGCCAAGAGTCGCGGAGGAAATTATTGAGAAAATGTGCACACGTATTATGGCTCACGCTGGTCTGCAATATAATAATAAAAAAGCGCCCATATATATAATGCTGATCTGTAATATATAATCATTAGTCCATAATATAATAATATACATTTATTCACAGGCTCGGAAATAAGATCATGACATAATCCATCAATTCATTCTGTTTCAGCACTTCGATCTCAGGAACACATAGCTAAATTATTGTAATCTTTGCAAAGAACGGTTTGCATAAAAATTACACAGAAGGTGATTTTTATAAAGCAATCTTTGTGGCGTAGTCTTTGTGAAGTTTATAAAATATTCTCTATAATCTAGTCTTTATAAAATTTGTAAAATAATATTTGTAACGCTGTCTTTGTACCGTTTATAAAATAATATTTGCAACTTTGTTTTTTTAACGTCTATGAAGTAATTTCATTAAGTCTATAAAGTAATCTTCATAACGTTTATAAGGTAATTTCCGTAACGTTTATAAAACAATCTTCATAACGTTTATAAGGTAATTTCCGTAACGTTTATAAAGTAATCTTCATAACGTTTATAAGTTAATTTCCGTAACGTTTATAAAGTAATCTTCATAAAGTTTGTAATGTACTCTTCAAGGCGTTTATAATTTAATCTTGATGACGTTTATAAGGTGGCATTTATAACGTTGTCCTTTAACGTTTATAAAGTTATCTTCACAAAGAAATGTCTATAAAGTAGGCTCTATAGTGATGTAAAAATTTCGTGATATAATACATTTTTATTTTGTGTTAAAACCGAAGTATATACAAAAATACGGGGGCTAAACACTGAAAAAGTGTCACGCAAAGAACACTGTAGAGAAATACGAGTTCCACCAGAAATAATTTGATAACTCAAGTCTCATGAAGAAAAAAAAATAATTGCAAATAAATTAAAGCACACAAGACATCAAAAACACTTCAAAATCCGTATCCAGTGCTATACATATCAAGTAAATTTATACATGTCTTTATACCCCATTTCTCATTTATTTCACAACTTATGGAACAGGAAATATATACAGCGAAAATCGGTTATAACGATCTTCAAGAGACCGTGCAAATTCGGTCGTTATAACCGATAGTCGTTATAAACGATATATTTTTAAAATCATAGTAGCCTACAGTATAGTACACTCTAGAGTTTTATAAATTATTTTGATAGTAAAAAGTATTAAACTTTTTGGTTTCAAAATTAAATAAAAATATATTTAATTATAATGAATTTAATTTCCGTTTATATTAAATTATATTTATAGCCACACTAAAAACATAGTACTTCCTTAGTTTTTTAAATTGAAAAAATTCTAGAAAATACTAAAGTATATAATGTAGAAAACAAATCTAATGAATAATATTTATTATATTATACTAATGACTTCCGAACAGTGCTGGTTTAAGAGTTTTGTGGGCCCTATACTGAAAAAATAGAATGGGCCCCCTTAAGAATATGACCCTCGTGATATTCAATTAATAAATCACTTTTTAAGTTCACTATCTTTAATATTCAGGTTTAGCAGTAATAAAAATTTCTCAGACATTTGTAAATAAACAAGATTAAAATAACGCTTAAATTTTGATAACTAACTTTAAATTTTAATAACTAACCCACATGGTTCTGCTTTATGACTGTCAAGTCGCGTCGTTATATCCGATACGAATTTCCCTACTTAGAATCTACGTAGACTACAAAATCGCCGTCGTTATATATACGATGTCGTTATAACCGATATATTTAGTATGGAGTAGAATAGCAAACCAAACTTCTTGTAAAAATTCCGTCGTTATATGCGGTTGGTCGTTATAAACGATTTTCACTGTAATTATTAAAATTAATATCTGGTGATTAATATTAGTATAGCAGTTGAATAAGAGTTAAATAAATAAAGGAGATTATTTAATAGAAGTTTATTTTGCAAGACTATTTCTCGATCATAAATTTTCAGTTCAATTGCGAACGTCGATAGAATTTTTTATTCACATTTCAAGTTCCTTTACAACACTCTAGATAAGCCAACCAAAAAGGTGCATACGAATCTGAAACTTTTTATATCAAAGAAACACGGTAAAACTCCAAACAGCGACAAAGAACGCTTTTGAAAAATTTCGAGGTTGCTTCTTCTAGCAACGAACATAAAAATTTTATCTAGCGAATCGTTTTTTCGATCTATTTAAAATTCCTTACAAGCAGTCTCCCCCGGCCAATATTTTTTTAACTAAAATTCCGAATTCGGCAACGTCCGAATTTCCATTGAAATCAAACTTAAATGAAAAACTTCACATTCAGAGTTTTTTATATTGTCTGTGTTCCTGGTACCAGAAATGGAGGGTTGGTGATCCCAAATGCAAATAGAACCAGCTTCGGAAAGTTCCTTTCCATTTGCGGATAGTTTCAGAATCGAACATTATTAAATATTTTAAACATTGAACTCTTTTTGTAAAGCAAATGTTTGTACATGGACTTAAACGAAATGTGTCCCTTTTTTCCGCCTGGTTCGTTTAACAAGAAAAAATGGAATATTGATTAGGATTTCCCTTAACCAACAAGTCGGTCATTTCCGAAAAGTTAAAAAATTGGCAGAAAGAGAAAGAAAGGAAAAGATAAATAAAAAATATTCGAAAGTTAAAGAAATACTAAACTCCATTTTCTTTGAAAAGCAGTAAATGATTTTAAATTAAAGCAAAATCACTAGACGCCACTCTATTTCTTCAAATAAATTTTACACTTAAAGGAGATTCCACATTGATATTATAGGATTGCCAGTGGAATATTTCCGTTGAAATTAATTATTGCCTACGTAATGTGTCAAAGTAGATCACCACTTCTATAACATTTGCACAATCTAGGTCAGTGGCGTAAGCAAGGGGGTCACAGGAGACTCAATCCCCCCACTGAATAGCAAGACACGTTGTTCTGTTTAATGCCTTAACACAAAATCTGTTTTAAAATTATTTAAGTCCTCCCATAATTTTTGAAATGCTACATCCCTGTCCCAGGTAGATGCTATATATCGTTTGAGGTTCGTAATAAATTGGATTAACTGCTTTACACGCATTCAAATCCAAATGATAATTTTTTATTTCAACTTGAAATCTCTTATAAACATAGAGTTTCCTTACCCCTTCGCCACACAAACAAAGTTCGTGAAGAAACTATCGTTCGTGAAGTACCACTTCGGTACACAAGCAAAGTTCGTGAAAGTTTTACTGCTCGTACAAAAAGCACATGCTTAAGCGGGAAATGACTATCTTAACGGACAAGAGTTTGGAAATAACGAGTTGAACGATTTTCGCAGGTTAAAGCTAAGCTGAAAACGAAAAAACATTTTCCCCAGATTCTAACTATTATAATAGATGATGATTTTACCCGCTTCTGTGCTGGTTGCATGCTGCCGCGAGATTATTGATATTATGCAAGACAGATCGCCAAAATATCATCTATTATATAACATTGTATTATTAATTGCACCTCACCATATAATTCAGCAGATATTTTAACATAGTAACATTTGACATACGAATGAACATGACGAAGAATGAACGAATGAACGTGAATGAGACATACGAATTAACGATCAAAAACCTAATGTAAATGATATTTATTCAACTATTTATATATATCTCTATACATGGGCGCGGGCCCCCACCTTCCTCTAGTCAATTGTAATTTTATATCATTATCCTCTCTTTTGCCATTTATCAATTGAATTTTCAAAAGAATAATAATAATGTAAATAAATAAATAACAATATTTGCCTATGCAAAAATAAATAAAAAATTTTGCGGGGTGAATTTGAGTGATTGTTAAAAAATAAATGAATTCAATCCATTCAAACAATATTTATCTTTCGGTGTAAATTTTGGAAGGATTTTGAGATTTTTCGGTGGATTTTGAGAGGGCAGGGAAACACAAAGAGATTTATTTCGTAAGCTATACAGTGTTCAACATAGCAACGAGGCCACCTTATGGGAATTGGAGGGGTGACCCCCAGTTCGTGGAAACGTTCCTTTTGGCGATGCATACAATATTTTATACATATATATATATAAAATACTTATAAAAAGAGTAAAGGTTACTTTTATTAAATTGAACAACTGTTTTTATCAAAATTTTTTGCTTTTATTGTTCATAAATGTTTGGCTCTGGTGTAATCGCATCATTAAATGATTCTCTACTATAGCCTACGTGTTATTGTGGTGGATTTTGAATTATTTTGATGACAACATTTTTCATTGCTTACTTTTGTTTAACTCATTGTGAATTAATTGTACATTTATGAATATTATTACGTTTATGACGGTTTATATCAAGATTGTCCAACATACGGATCGCGGACCAGAATCCGACCCGCATACAACCGTTTGTAATAAAAAATAAAATTCCAGAATTTCAAAGTAGAAATTTTATATCCCCCCACACCCCCCCAAAAATAAGGAAAAACAGCAGGAACAGCACGGATGGCCATAATAAATTAATGTGGAAACTTTTGTTATCTAATCTTATGGTCAATTGCTTTTTTTTTTACAAAACTCGCTGAAACTTCTGGCCCGCGATATCTGTGAAAAATTTTACAATGGCCCGCTGCTCGGTAAGGAATTGAATAATTCTAGTTTATATGAACTTGGAATATTTTTTGAGAAACAATGCCTGATTGTACTGCTTTGATTGCTCCAATAGTACTGAAAAAGGCTTTTATATGAGAGTTTTCCCAAGAAATTCTAAATAAAGACCGTTATGAGCTGCAAAACTCCAAATAGATAACTGGAAAACTACAAATAATAGTTATCTTTGTGAAATGAGAATTATTTTTAAATACATACCGTTGTAAAATACATGAGATAGCTTGTATACATATATATATAGCCAGAATTTTGGTAAGGGGGAGGGAGTTCATTACATAAAATCAGACAGGGTATATAGGCTCCCTACATAAAGTTTTTATAAAATACAGGGAACCATGTTTACACCGAAACTTCAGTGACAGTGAAATACAGGGTCTTTATAATTAAAGTTCCACTTTGAAATGGCCATAAAATGAAAACTACTGGACCAAATGTTATCAAACTTGGTAATAGCTTACAGGAGGTCACAGGATTTTGTTTTCCTTAAAGAAATATAATAAATAAATAAATAGAATAAATAAATAAAATAAAAATAAAAATAAAAGTTCAAAAATCACCACCAGCGGAAATGGCACTGTATGCAATATTGTTAAACGAAATAAGACATGAAGACATCGTTTTAAAACGTTTTTAATCGTTTCTAAAACGTGTTACAAAGCATGTTGAATGTGGCGTCCACCATTTTCTGAAAGCAAGTTAAATCGCATTACTGCGTTCTCAACAGCAGCTCTTAGCATATCAGGAGGAATGTTGCGGACATGTCGGTGTATCGCATCTTTCAATTCCGCCAAATTGTTTATGTTATCACCATAAATAATTTGCATAACCCCACAAAGTTTCGTTTTAGAAACGATTAAAACGTTTTACAACGATATCTTCATGTCTTATTTCGTTTAACAATATTGCATACAGCGCCATTCCCGCTGGTGGTGATTTTTGATTTGTTTGTTTGTTTGTTTTGTGGTTTTACGGCTCAAAGACTACAATGGTCATGCTGCGCCGGGACCTACTGTTTTCCGAGGAATCCGAACCTCTTATGGCCTAGGGAACCAAACCCCGGACTACAGTGAGCAGTGCGATCTTTTATGAGATCTCTGAGTAAGCGTTCTTTTTGCACTGCTGGGAGTCGAACCCGGATTAACGGCGTACTAGGCGAACGCGTTACCACACTGCGCCACCGCAGGGCCCGGTGATTTTTGAACTTTTTTTTTTTTTGCGGAAAATAAAATCCCATGACCACTTGTAAGCTATTACCAAGTTTGATAACATTTGGTCTGGTAGTTTTCATTTTATGGCCATTTGAAAGTGGAACTTTTTTTGATTTATAATGACCCTGTATTTCCGCAATAGACTATTTCTGCCTTTTAAAGTTTAAATTCATGAATTCAGCCCCAAAGACCAATTTCATTGTCAACGTAAATTCACTTCGATGAGATCAGCGGGAGAAAGTGAGAGTTAACGGTAAATATAAATTAAAACAAGACGTCATTCCAACGATATTCGAACATGTGAAGCCAATCAAGAAAATAAATCGAGAAAAAATGTGTAACTGGTGACAGTGTATGCTGAAGAATTATAAATTCATTCTGCTACATAATGAGAGTTTAGCAAAATGTATTAAAGAATTTTAAAATTACAGTTATTTTATTAACAGTCTATTGTTTTAATCTCAATTTCATGAATGGAAACATATATTTTCTTTTTAATAACTTCTTTTTAATTTATGATACATAAAACTACTCAACGATCTGACATAATTAAAAAATGTGTTTTCTCGTTCAATAAATTAGAGTGTGTAATACTTAAGGGTTTAAAATGAAGTTTCAACCATAATAAAAGTGGCTGGAAACATGATAGGAATTTGTAAATAAAAAAATATAAATGATCCTTGAAAACTATTTCCCCGCATTTATATTTGGACTTACACGCTTTTAGAGATTAAAACTGATTGCAAATATAAAGTTTTCCCAACTTGTCTATTTTTTCCGTCAATTACATAAAGCGTAAAATTAAAATCACCCATTGAATAGCATAAGGTTACTATAGCAACAAGTACGCGTTCGACGAAACATGACGGTCGATCTTCGTATGGCACCTCTCGGGTACGTGTAGGCTCTCTAGACGACCCTAGCCTAGAACATTCTGTCTGGAAAAATTTAAATGGAAAGTATGGGACCACCCCCTCCGCCCCTTACAGCCCATGTGATTTACCTTAATACCCTTCTTTTTATGCTTACGGAATCGGTGCCCCCGCCCCTCAGATCCTTTACCTATATCCACCCTTGGGAAGAGGTGGCTGGAGCCCCCACCTAGCCGTTAAACAAATTTATTTTCCAAATTCTTCTATGAATAGGGAGTTTTACAAGCACATTTTTAACCCATTACAAATTGTCAAGCAATATCAATTATTTTTGTAGCATTTTGGTATCTTGTACATTCACTAAAATGTTTGAGAGCCCTGAGAAGGTGGTAATTTGTTTCACAAATTTATTTTCCAAATTCTTCTATGCATAGGGAGTTTTACAAGCACATTTTTAAATACAGTACTTTTTAACCCATTACTAATTGTAAAGTAGTATCGATTATTTTTGTAACATTTCAGTATCTTGTACGTTCACTAAAATGTTTGAGAGCCCTGAGAAGGTGGTAATTTGTTTCAGCCCCCTCCTCCAGAGGTACATTGGCGCCCATGTATCCATATATCGTTCATGTAAAGCCATCAATGTGTACAATCTATTTGAGGTTCGCAACCGCTGTACTCGCCCGCTTGTTTACATGTTACTCATCAGCAGTGTCGTACCAATTTAAAGGCTATGAGGAATCATGGAGTTTTAAAGAAGTCCATGCGATGAAGATAAAAGAAGACGAAGATTAAAGAAAATAATGAGTTTTGGTATCTAATTTGGGCTTGAGCACCCGAACCCCCTACGCCGCTGCTCTTCAGAGAAAAACGTACACCAACAAATTAGAAAATGTCTAAAAGAAGAGTTTTTAAAGTTGGTAGAAAATGTTTGGTTTGCATCGTCTTCCTTTTGGAGCCTTGACTTGCCTCCTTCATCTTGAGTGACGTATGGCTTTTGGAGCTAGAGAAGATGTTAATGTCTTTGCGGCAGATACATTACGTATTCGGTTCTGGTAACGCTGGTACTCCCACATGTAGTTGGTGGTTGGCACATAATTTTGTAATTATGAATAAAAGATCTGGTGTGTTAGAAAATAACGAGAAATAACTGTCGGTTTGAAATAGTGAAAAATTAGGCGCAGCTGCATTTGGTTTCTGGAAATCCCAGGAGGATAAGAGTGATATCGACAACCAAAGAGAAAGGAACAAAGTATATAGCGGTATCATGTTATTTACTGTCTGCCATCATATTTCTTGAGTCTAGTGGTACAATGACTGTACAAAAGAATAATGAAATTATTCATTCGATATCATTCGTTACGTATTATTATATTGTTTGTTAAATACTTACCACATTACTTTGTGTGTATTACTAAATTTAGTTCTGGGTTCTTTAACGAATCTAATTCTGCTTTCCGAAACAAATGTAATTATGCTTAACAAATCTCATTCTTCTTTCCTTAGCAAATCAAATTCTGTTGCAGCTTTATAACTAAATAAAACATCGCTATCTGATCTGTTACATCCTTTCTATAGAAACACGATATTGCTGAACGCACGAAGTGCTAAGAATTGGGATTTTTGCTGCATAAATTAGAATTAGATGGCAAAGTAAACGAGAATTGAATTTTCTAAATATGTAAGAGTGAAAATTTTCGGTATTGCCATGATAATCAAGAATTGAAATTGTGGAGTGAATAAGAATTAGAATTACTTATTACAGAAAAGAAGATCTTAATGGTGTCGCGACAATCATGTCACATGCGAACAGTTTTGATAATGCTTTGTACTTCCAAACGGCAGACGACATATAATTTCACAATCTTTCGTGATTGGTTTTTTCTTAGATTTGGTTTCCCAAAGGGTATTTACGTGGCTTAGTGTTAAGATTTTAGAAAAATCACCGTCGTAATTTTTTGTTTTTTGCAAATTATAATGTTTCTTTTGGCTCCATGGTAAAAACTGTATAATCGCTGGCTTAGAACATTTGTACAGAAAAGATCGTTAAATATGAAGTTTTAGAAATAGTTCAATAAAAGTTATAAAATTTGGAAGACTTTTAAGATTAACAGTTTTGAATATAAAATACAGTATCTTGATAAAAATCACCATTCTACTTTACCATCGTGTACCGTCGAACGTATTCGTAGTGGGGAAGGTTGCAGGTGGTAGATAAGGTGTTGTGGTCTAAGAGACAGAAATTTAATAATTGGGAGCACCTTCGAAAACATGGTGGGATTTGGATGGTTATCAATTCTGGTAAATGTACTGTTTTGAAGCGTAGTAAGGTATTCTTCAAAGGGTATAATTTTGCTATCACTGTAAATAGCATTTTTCGATATGAACCATTGCGCTAGAGTAAATCTTTTGAGTGATTTGCTTTCGAATCGTGCCAATTTTTTTCACCGTCGTGTTGGTTTGAAACACTTAAAAACAGAACCATATGTACAATGCATATGAGTTCTGGAGGCTTCAAAGTGGGAGGAAGAGGAGTACAGCAGTAGCGCAGGAAAGGAGGCCCAAGGCTTCCCCCTCCACTGAATATAAAAACACATTATTTTCTCCAAAGCCACATCACGTAATCTTCTTTACAGACACTTGAGTCTTCCTCCCATGAGTTTGGAATTGCTACCCTACTGGAATACAATCATCCAAGAAGAAGGAACCATGAAATATTACAATTTTCACAAACAATTTTATAATTAAGAATTTACAATTTTATAATTAAGAATTTACAATTTTATAATTAAGAATTTACAATTTTATAATTAAGAATTTACAATTTTATAATTTAATAATTTACAATTTTTAATTTACAATTTTATAATTAATAATTTACAATTTTTATATTAATAATTTACAATTTTATAATTTAATTTACAATTTTATAATTAATAATTTACAATTTTATAATTAATAATTTACAATTTTATAATTAATAATTTACAATTTTAATTAATAATTTACAATTAATTTATAATTCTACAATTAATTTACAAGTTTAAAATTAATAATTTTTATAATTAATAATTAACAAGTTTATAATTAATAATTTGAAATTTTATAATTAATACTTACAATTTTATAATTAATAATTTACAATTTTAATTAATTCACAATTTTAATTAATAATTTACAATTATATAATTAATAATTTGCAATTTTGTAATTAAAATTACCTTACAAACAATAATCAATATTGTACAGTGCAAATAAGGATCAATGTTACCACGTGTACTAAAATTATTGGTAAATTATTAGAACTACTAGATAAATTAGAATTAGAATTATGTGATAGACGAGCGTAAATTTCTTGGTAAAAAACCTTTGCTTTGGAAAAAAATTACAAATCCTATGTAAATAAAAAATAGAAACCTTCCATAGGTAAAAATAATTAATCACGAATGCCTTCAAATGTTCGTGATGTATGCATATTGTATCTGCTGGTTTTTCATATTTCCATTCATCATAAGCTCATGGAACAACCCCAGAGTCAAAAACACATCGATGAGTAAAATCACATCGTTGAAACGTTAGTAGAGTTTTCGCTTTTGCATCTTTTTCCGCTTGCCCGAAATTAAACTGCTGATTGGATCTTTGAGCCATATTCAGATTTTTTTCTTTGAAAAAAGATCTTGCAAGTGCAGGATATCCGTATGGCAAAATTTTGAAGCCTGAGAGACGAAAAAAATTACGAATCTTCGAAGAAAAACATTATAAATATAGCTAACACAACGCAGCAGCATAAGGAGATTAAACATTGGCACGGGAAGTCTAATAACAGAAAATGAAAATATGTATGAAAACCTTCGCAATTCTTCGAGATAAATTTTACGATAAAGTTCATTGTATAGATTTTCTTCACCTTACAGTTCCTTTAAATTCAGTATCGTAATACAAACTCCTGTCATAAAATTACAACGAATGTTCTTTCAATGGGAGAGATACATATTCTGCTCTTTATCTCTTGATGTGTTTTATCTGTAAAAAATCATTTTACATAATATTAACCTGTTAACCGGGGAATAAAATTTTGTGAAACTCGTTTCACACTGGGGGCTTTTTTTCACAGTGGTAAGTAATGTCATCACACCTCAAGTAATAGAAGAAAATTGTTTTTAACTTATTGATTTTTTTTTTTATTTCCACAAAAAATTTTATGATATTTAATGTATAAATCAAGTATTTTCAATGTTCAAAGAATTAGTTTGCAGTGTGATCTTCTTGTAAGTACTTCTTGAAGAAATGTGGCATACACAAAGTGTCACTACAGTCAGGACACCAAAATCTCGATTCTCTCCTAATACCTTTTGAATGATGCAATTTGCACTTTGGATTTTACAATTTGCAATTTGGTTACGTTTATTCTTGAAGAATTGGGTGGTATGTAATCCGCAAAATATCTCTCAATAAGTCTAGATAGTTTTGGTGTCAAAGAAGGACGTCCTGTACCATATAACCACGCTAGGATTAAATATATAAGAACTACATAAAACGTAATGCGTTCAACATAATACGGTTAATTTCAATGACAAAAAATGTCATTTGCATTTTGGTAGTCTTCTGGGCATGACGAAAAATGTCGTCATTCGCATTTTGGTAGTCTTCCGGGCATGACGAAAAATGTCGTCATACCCAGTTAACAAGTTAAAGAGCTATGAACATTAACAGAATTACAACAAATCAAACTTTTTCAGGTATCCTATGAAGAAGAATCTACGAACGAAAATGCTACAAAAATTGAAGGTGTAAAACAAAAATTCGTAAAAAAAAAACGAACTTAGGTTAACGTATTTACTTAAATAAACATCAGTGATCATTTTTTAATAATTCATGTTCATATGAGAAAATTTGTTATTCGAAATCAATTTTTCACATATTTCCGTTTTTGACTTTCAATGTTTACGTCAATTTTAATCGTGGATTTTCCTTCATAGGGTGCCTAAAAAAATTTGATTTGTTATGATTCTGTGAAGTTTTTATAACCCTCTCATTTCCTGTAAAGTTATTTTTATATAAATAAAGCATACCGAGAGTAGTACAGAGGGCAGAGAGGGATTTGGGAAAGGTGGCCGAAAGAAGGTAATGTAATCCCATGTCCACTGAGAGTTAAAGAGCAAAATATGTACCTCTCCCATTGAAACAACATTGAGTGTCACCTTAATTCTGGGCACGAAATTACATAAGCTCACATCATCGTTATGTTCATAAGAGCTGCGGAAGATCACTGGTATTTCATAGATTGAAAGAAAACGTATGCACTAAGTTTCAATGAAGATGCGGGAAACCAGCAGGGCCACTACTCTGGTACCTTGCCCCACTCCCGTAAGTGCTGAAGACTTTTTGTCTAGGGGACGAATGTTATGCTTGGTATGATGGACAGGAAAAGGGAGATGCGCGAGAACTATTTTAAAATTAAAGTAAAAAGTAAAGAGACATGCCTATATAGTTCGTTCGCGGAAAGTTGACCGACGGTACCTTTAGAATTCAAGGGAGTTTCGTCACAAACGGGCTAATTTATTACAGTAGAGGGAGGACGTCATGGCAGGACTGATTTTTGGCGTTCGCTAAAAACCAGTTCTGAAATGACGTCCTCCCCTCTGCTGTAATGAACTAGCCCGTTTGTGACGTCAGCTCCCGTGAATTCTAAAGGTACCATCGGTCAACTTTCCGCGAACGAACTATATACGGCTCGACATACCGAGGCGAATCACACTCGCCCGCCACGGAAAGAAAACCCGAGAACCTAATAGTAAAAGACGATTCCCTCCTACCCGCTAACTGCAAAAATTTAGTCACCGATGGCGACCTAATTTTTCAAATCCTGCATATCTATATACATGAAGAATTTAAAATGCAAAGAGAAGCTTTTTCTTCTGCTCATTTTGGAAAATATAAACAAACACAAAGGAACGCAACCTGAACATATGCTAAAGTATCATGATAACGATGCTTAAAATGCGCGTACAAATCAACCATTTATGTCATGAAATTCTCATTCTATACACTATGCAGTGCTAACTTAGAAACTCCTCTTAAACTAAACTTAGAAACCTTAGAAACTTCAAGGTAAAGGTCCTGGTTGAAACTCCGTTTCATCCAGGACCTTTACCTTGTGGATAAGAGGCGTACGTCTCCTACCTGAACGCGACTATGGCTGTCGCTACGATTTTCTTTTTACCTTTCTGATTCCAATTAAGATTTTCTTTTTACCTTCTGACCCACCAAGATTTTCTTTTACCTCTAACCCAACAGATTTTCTTTTACCTTCTGACCCAATTAAGATTTCTTTTTACTTTTCTGACTCCACTCAAGATTTCTTTAACATAAGGACAAAGGTTTAATATCCTCTTTTTAGTTTTCCAGTTCATTATCGTATGAGCATGCAACGCACGAAATGAAGTTCTGAAGCATGATAACGTAATAACTTTTGTCTATTGACAATAACGTTGATATATGACTAGCCCATTGTATTGCACCAGAGTTAGAATTAAAACATGCGAATATAAAATAAAGCTACCGTCCTTCACAAGAGGTTTTCACATTAACCATGCAGAAGCATCAAATAATCACAATACAGATCGGTGATTACATTTACAGTTTACGTAAAGCTTACATTCGGCTAACAACAAACCTATTTCTCCATCTCTTACATTAACTATAAATTACAACTTATATACTCTTAACCAGAAAAGGTTAAGGTAAAGATACTTTCCTATGACGTAACAGTATAACGTCACATTACTCATGGAGTTCCTGATTCCAGCGCCGCTACATATATATATATATATCCAAGACCAAGTGATCGCAACAAGGAACAATCAGAAATTCATCCAGAGAAAAGACATAGAAAGCGACAAATGCAGACACTGTCATGCGGCATCGGAGACAATCCAACACGTGATGGCAGGATGCAAGATCCTTGCGCAGTCAGACTACAAACATAGACACGATCAAGTAGCGAAAATAGTCCACCAGAAATTGGCAGCGAATGCTGGCTTTCTGACAGAAAAATGCCCGTACTACAAATATGAGCCAGAGACCGTGCATGAGAACGAAACACACAAGCTTTACTGGGATAGAGCAATCATAACAGACAAGACAGTCCCACATAACCGTCCTGACATAACCCTCGTCGATAAATCGAATAAGACCACGTACTTAATCGACATAGCAGTACCCAACACCAATAACATACAGACAACCTACACAACGAAAATCACCAAGTACCAAGATCTCAGACATGAAGTACGAGATATATGGGGTATGGAAAAGATCCTCATCATCCCGTTAGTCATCTCAGCAACAGGGATAGTACCAAAAACGCTTGCGACGAATTTGGAGATACTCAACATTGACCCAAACACCTACATTGAAATACAAAAAGCCACAATCCTAAACACGTGTCACATTGTCAGGAAGTTTCTAGACATGGCACATTAAGAAGTGATGTAAAAAGAGGCTTGGGAACATGGCGCTCTGCCCGTCCCAAAGCCTGTTTCCGCCAAGAATGGGCGAGGAAAACTTTTTTTTTATATATATATAAACGTGGCTCTTAATAATCTTAATGTGACCATTGCGCTTATTTCAAGGAGCTGAGTTTTTGAGTACTTTTCCCCGTAAAAGCCACCTCACCGGTGTGCAAAAGTAATGTACTATAGAGGAGGCCATCCAACTTTTCACAGGAAGTTTTTGAATAGTCTGGAGTTCGTTGAATTGTCCTTAACCAAACTAGCAATTTTCACAGATCGAGTGAGCACTGCCTTCTAGCGTTGTAAAAAAACCGGGAATTTTGGGCACATTGGAAACTTTGATGGGAAGAAACCAAGATAGCTAGAATAAAGATGGTATTGCCATCCTCACCTTTCTACCTATTGGTCGATTTTGTCGAATAGAGAAATAGGAAGAAAGGCGCGGACGGGACTACCTCCTTTATTCTAGCTATCTTGGTTTCTATATTCAAAGTTTCCAATGTGTCCAAAATTCCCGGGTTTTTTACAACTCTACTACGTTCAATGGATATGTTCCTCATTTTGCGAGTAAGCTATTGAGCTTTCACATAAGTGTCAATTTGTAAACCAGAAATTCATAGCTTTGTTTTTGTGTTTTCACGTTAACCTCGTATTTTTTTTTTTTTGGCCTTTTCCGCCATTATCAATATTATTTGTATGTACTCCTGTGGGTAACCACAATAAAAAGGCTATATGTTCACTTCGCAGGCTTTCTTAACCGTTGCCACTTAAAATCGCAAGAAAAGCCATCTTAATAAGTTTAATTTATAGAATTGGCAACATGCAAAATTGTTTCTTTTTACATGATGTTTTCCAAAGGTACATAATTCCACTTTCCGTATCTGGCAACAAATATATTGATTGTATAATTATAATATCACATTTTATATTTGGCAACAGTACGTGTAATTGTTTTCCGAATTTTAAAATCAAACCAGTCTTCAATTTACCATTGACGTGTGCACACGTACTACGAAGGCACCAAAGAAAAAGAAGCGTGCTAAATTTCTTTCACTATGTATTCGAATTAAATTTATTTATTGGCGTATATTAGTAACTTAAACATTTAAAGCATAAATAAATATTATTATTAACTGAAATCACTGCATTACTTCTAATACTTATTTCTGCACCCCCAACCTGCCTTCAGTTTATCCACAGGGGTTCGCCCACAACAGGTTGAGATCCGCTGATATAGAGAAAAGAAGTTAGAAAACTGAGTCTTTTTGTTTCGGGTTCGTTTGGGCAGCTGACGTAATATGGTAAAAATTTTGCGTGATGCAAAACGGCAACGCCCGTATTTACCTTTTAAAAATTTAAATGTTTTGAGCTTGTGTATTGAATATAATGAATAATCACAGATAGCCATGGTTGCGTCTAAGAGGAACTGTTAACTTTTGTTTCGGTGTGGGGGAAAACGAATTTCATCCTCAGAACAAAATACAGTCTTTCTTTGTTGTGAAACAAATCATTCAGAATAGAGATGGGTAAAACATTAGAACACGGTGCCACCGCCAATACTTTCTGGTTTGGGTTTCGCCTGAAATTTTTCTGACACTGTAATTTTCCTGAATGAGTGAAGGGTAAATGGGAGGGAGATCCTACCCCCCTGACCTGCCCGTTTAGACGGCCTTCGAGTTCTTCTGAATTAATATAATGATGAATCATTGAAAACGTAAACAACGATTAAAAAATAGACGCCATGTCATATAAAAAAACAGCTTAGCGACTATTTTCTTAGTCGCCAATTTGTCGAGAAACCTGTACCGTATTCTAAAATTTAACCTGAAGGTGAATAAGAAAAGACAAAATATATTAATTGTTTTTGCTTATGTTTTCCTTGTATCAGATAGGCCCATGTGTTTGCTCATGCCCATTCTTATGTTCAGCCCCGACCGCCCCTCTCTAAATATATTCATGAAGTTGGAGCCTATAATTAAATATTTGGAGGTGTCGGAGTTCATGAAGCCCAATTGATCACATTTTTGTGAGAAAATTGTTCAAAGTCATTATTTCACACATATCTATTTCCATGAATTGATTGGCCCTGGGGAATAACTGTCATCTGATGGGAAATAATAAAAGTATAGCCATAGCTTATTATTGAAAATAATAATGTGTAGCTCGAACGAAGTTACAATATCGAAAATCGGGGTTACTTAAGCTGCTGGGGTAACAAAAGCAACTATGCCCGGTAAATTTCGGACACTGATTTTGTTAACACTGTTTTGAGTTTGATTGTTAACTTTCATGCCATCAATTCCATATTTTGACGAAGCTTTGGGCCACATATTTTAATAGTGTGTGTGTTTAAATTAAGAGGTCTCACGACCCTTAGAGCTTCAAAAATTCGATTTTGGGGGTTATTTTTTCAATTCCTTCTATTAGCTCACACTCTCCCTATATATATATATATATATATATATATATATATATATATATATATATCTTGTTCAAATTTTCAATCGTTAATAAAATACTTTCTATCCATCCAATCAAGTTCAAATAAATTTTTTTAAACTTGTAGTGGATGACACTTGATGTTAATACAGTTTTTTCAAATATTAATTCATTAATTAAATTTAAATGATTTTTTTTTTGCTTTCCTTTGGTGTATTTGGCGATTAATGCTTGCCGCCAATTACAGCCAAATGTCGCCAAAATTGCTTTTCGCAATTTTTCCCTTTCTTCCCTTTTATTTGAGCAGCGCATTGAAGGAATTGACTTTAAAAAAAAATTTTTTTATTATACTTGTTTTACGAAAGGACAAATATTTCTGAACATTTTAGTACTAAATTTGTTAAGATATTTCAATTTTTTACGAAGATATGAATTTCTACGTGATGCGCGATACTTAAATGTCCTATTAAAAGAGGCGTTTTAAATGGCGACTATCATCGAATTACAACGGAAAAACGAAGTGCTACGTCCAGTTTAGAGGCACGGAGGACAAAACGAAAGACAAGTAAAAGCTGATAACGAGGCACTTAAAGACTAGGAAGGTACATCATTTGCTGCTGATGTGTTTTGAATAAAGGAAAACATTTTTAATTAAAAAAATCTATAATTTAAACTTTAAACGTGTTTTTCTCAAAACGAAATTTTGGGACTTGCGCGCAACATAAAGAAAGAACTACTTGTTCAATTAGTATAAAATTTTTCACAAATATTGTGTGGACACAACTGCATATTCTTAACTTAAGTAATCAACATCTGAGCATTATTTATGAAAAACAAATTTTTTTATGTGTAAAAATTATGATAAGTTCAAATTGCGACAAACATTTTCGATTAAAAAATATTTCTATTTAATATTTTTTAAAGATCCTAGAACAAAACAAATCTATGTATATAACTATTATTTTGCTATAGAAATTTATTAGTTTTGGCGAAAATAGTTTTTTTAATCATGCGCGCAAAACTTACATGAATTGAAAAAAGTGTAAATACTTAACATTAAAAAAATTTATTATTTAAATAACCAATTTAGATATTATATATATAGTAATATATTCATAAAGCCAGAAATTCATATAATATTAGAAAATAAATTCTTTATGCCAACGTTAGTTGTAAGTGTTCTACAGAGGCTTGAATTTTCCTTCAAAATAGTCAATTTTTGCTTGCTTAACAGTCGTGAGACCCCTTAAGTTTATAAACTTTTATTTATATTTAGGATAATTTCGTCATAAAATTGTACAGTCCATAACTTTCATGGCCAAAATCACATTTTTAAGTTAAATTCACTAAAATCATTTTTAAACATAACCTCAAACAATACTCTTACGGTTGTTATACTTCCTAGATTGTATTTCTTTTTTCAATTCCTTCTATTAGCTCACACTCTCCCTATATATATCTTGTTCAAATTTTCAATCGTTAATAAAATATTTTCTATCCATCCAATCAAGTTCAAATAAATTTTTTTAAACTTGTAGTGGATGACACTTGATGTTAATACAGTTTTTTCAAATATTAATTCATTAATTAAATTTAAATGAATTTTTTTTGCTTTTCTTTGGTGTATTTGGCGATTAATGCTTGCCGCCAAATATCGCCAATTACAGCCAAATGTTGCCAAATGTCGCCAAAATTGCTTTTCGCAATTTTTCCCTTTCTTCCCTTTTATTTGAGCAGCGCATTGAAGGAATTGACTTAAAAAAAAAAAATTTATTATGCTTGTTTTCTTATATTTTAAATTCATCGTTGGTTCCTTTACAGTTGCAACAAGGCCACCAGGAGTGGCTTTTGCCGTCCTCATCCAGGATGAGGACGGCGTCTCTTTTTCTCCTAAACAAAAACAGCTCTGGTTTGAGCTTGTTTTTACGTGGGTGTCGAAAATTATTGAGTAAAAATAAATCCCCCCCACGAAAACTCACAAAAACTCGCCCTGGAGGCTTTTTGTGTTGACAATTATTTGGCAATTGTGTAATCCCTGAGAAGGGTAATAATATCTTACACCCTTCTATACGGAGAAAGGGTTAGTTGTTCGTGTCCTCTTTCGTCTAAGCAGTCAATACACTCCGGGGTCAACGGAGGGGGTCCCAGTTCGAATCCAGGATGAGGAAAGCGTCTCCTTTTCTCTCTCCAAAAACAAAAAAGCTTTTTGAGCTACTTATACGTGGGTGCCAAAAATTAATGTATAAAGCCATTATGCTGGGTAAATTTCGGACACTGATTTTGGCAACACATGTTAAATTAAACATCTTAAACTTTTTTAGTGTAAATTAAACATCCGAAACACTAAAATGTAAAAAAAAAATATTTTTACCCTTTTATTTTTACTAATAAACGTCTTAAATAGAATATGCACATATATTTTAGCCCTTTATACGCATTTTGATACCCCGTCAGAAACTAACATAAGCCAAATATTGAATTCTTACTCCTGGCTTTAGTTATCTCCACATTGAGGCTTAACTTAAGACATCATGTTTTAGAAAAAATGATACATGTTGTAGAAGACTTTCATACATCTGAACATAGAGTGTAACTGTAGACCCAAGTTTTACGTCAATTAGATAATCTATAAAGTAACTCTTGTAAAATGCTCTTGACCTGGCAGATGTCTTAAATTGAAAAGCAAGCACTCCAGGAACAGCAAAGAAAGAACATCGAGCAGTTCTGAGTTTGAAGGCATTAAAATGGTGTCTCAAATAATTCGCCTAATCGCATTTGGAAAATGTTCTACATAATCAAAATATTTAAGAATGTGCTTAAGCCAATATGGACATGTATCTAGTACCATGTTTGGCGCAGTATTACCCAGATGCTCTTGCGCTATAAAAAATACAAACAAACAAACATGTATCTATACTGAGCCGCCCCCGAGTAAGCAAGTACCTACCCCCTCCCAACACACACACACAAGCAAGCACGCACGCAAATAAACAAAATCAAACAATCAAAGACATAATTATCGTAGTATAATGAAACGATTTTTACGAATATATTTCCTAGAAATTATATATCAAAATTTTTTTATATTACATAGGATATATGATGATAATTTAAAAGTTAACACAGTTCCATGCTGTATAGCATAGAGTCTATACAGAGAGATATATTCTATATAGGGCGTATGCAGTGTGTATCTCTGTATAAACTTTGTCTATACTATATCGTGTATAGAGTTTATACAGAAGAATAAAACATAACATTAAAACAATTTTATTCAAAACATTACAACATATATTTAAAACCATTTTATATGAATGAACTGTGTTTCAAGAATGCTTTTCGATTTACTTCGAACGCAAAATAATGCAACTCCAACAAAAAATATCGAATTTAAAGAATTGCTGTCAAAAATAAACTCACGTCTGCTTAACTTGTTTTTAAATCTTGTCACGTATCTTAGGCAAGTGACGTCGTAGAAAAGACACTGATTCGAAGAAATTGATTTCACTGTGGGCCAAAATGCCACGTAGTAACTAACATACACTCACCTTCGCCTTTTCTTCCTTGTTTTTATTTTATTTTATTTTTTTTCATCCTCCCTATAGTGTGTGACGAGGATTGACTTTCGTTTACTAGTGGAAAAAGTGCAAAGGTAATGTCTTCATGAAATAATAATCTAAATCTAGAATTCTAATGTCAAATTTAACGTGGACTAAGCTCTAATAGTGTAGTTCTCAAATGTCAAAACATTTCTACATTTTGCCTCTTTTAAATATTTAAACGCATAAACTGGTCTTCAGTTTTTGTAGCAAAAATAGAGCTTATTTTCAGCCTTCACTATTTAGCCTTCAACATTTCGATGTGCCCAATCAGTGAAACATGGCAAAATTGTCAGTCCATTGAGGAATCATTTTACGCGATTGATATCATCTCAAACTAAAACTAATTATGGCAAAGCCAATTAGCCGTTAACTAATTATTATCGACAATAAGCCGTCGGTCCTCGGCCTAGAAGACCCTCTCCATTCCAGCTTAGAGGTAAAAAATACAACGAAAAATGCAACTAATTATAATTGCATTTTTCAGTTTCGAAACTGAATGGTGGGCCATTCAGGTCGAGAGCCAAAATCCAAGTTCACTGGGAATTAACAGTGAGAGAGAGAGAGAGAAGGAGAACTGGGATAATTACTGTATCTCTAATTCACTGCCACTCAATACCAAAAGATTTTGTGTCATACATTGGCGGATCAAAGGGAATGGGTGATGGGGTCATCTCCCCATGAGCGTGGATTGTATCATGGAAAATAAAAATGAAAAGTACTGGACGCTTGCTGAAAATAGAAGTCGGAAACAAATCGCCCTCAACCCACCTCCTTGAAAGAGTTCTGGATCCTCCCTTGTTGCCATAACTATATGTGAATTTTTATTGCGTTTTATTTATTGTATATTATTTATTATTTATGTATTGTTTATTATTTATATATTATTTATATTTGTGTATTATTTTGTTTTTTATTATATATTATTTATTATTTACGTATTTATGTATTGTTTATTATTTATATATTATTTATTATTTACGTATTATTTATGTATTGTTTATTATTTATATATTATTTATTATTTGTGTATTCATTTTGTTTTATTATGTTTACAAAGCGATCTGGGAATCAACCCCAGTGCATTGAGCAAGGCCTTCCTTTGCTGGGATGCAGAAGGCGTCCCCCCATGCCTAAGCGGCCAAACTTAGGGGAACGTATAATTCACACCTTGAGAAGAAAATGCTTTAAATTTTAGACTGCTTTATTTTAGTAACTAAAATTTATATAATACTTTAATCCTATTAATAATCTTAAGAAGATTTATTTTAATCCACGATAGAATATTCTCAATTTTCAATGAAATTCATTTTATAAGGAAACAAATATCCAGAATAAAAAGATAGATCCACTGTATTTAAAGAAAATTATTTTATGAGATTACATAACAACCACGCAATTAACTTTAAGATTAAATTATATGCTAACAGACAAAATTTCTAATTATTTATATGCACAGTGAGAATCAGTTATAAAGAGCTCCAAGGGACCGTGCAAATTCGGTCGTTATAACCGATAATGTTTTAAATCTTACTGTGATAATATGCTTTAGGGTTTTATAAATCGTTTTGATAGTAAAAAAGTATTAAACTTATGGGTTTTAAAATTAAATAAAGAGATAATTATAATGAATTTAATTACCGTGTATATTAAATTATATTTATAACCATACTAAACACATACTAGGTTTTTTAATTAAAATATTACTGAAAATACTAAAGTGTATGATGTAGCAAACAAATGTGATAAATAAAAATTTACAAAATATTTTTTATTTCACGAGGGTCAGTAATGTTTTTCATATTTATATTTATTCTAATGACTTTGAACAGTGATGGTTTAGCTTTTTGTTAATGAGGGTATCTAAAGAATATGGCCCTCGTGATTTCGCCCAGATGCTCTTGCGCCATAAAAAAGCCAAACAAACAAACCACGTGATATTCCATCACTAACTCATGAGTTTTTTTTTATTGTGATTTTTTTAGCGGATTTTAGTAGATATTGAACCCGACATGGCTTCCTTCCTTCCTTTCTTCCTGTCCGTCTGTCCGTCTATCTGTCTGTCTGTCTGTCTGTCTGTCTGTACGCAATAAAAAGGGTAAGGTAAAGGTCTTCCGTAAATGCAATAACGATGGCTATTGTTAACGTTGAAAACCTACAGAGTTACTTGAGAATTAGAGAGTTGTGAATTAGAGAGTTGCGGATTAGACAGTTTAGAATTAGAGAGTTGCGGATTAGAGAGTTGCGGATTAGATAGCAATGGATTAGAGAGTTTTCAACAAGCCAAAATTTATTAAAAAAATGGAAAAACAATAATCGATTCAATGTTAATTGAAACTCATCCTAAATTTATTGACCTTTAGCAATGGATATATCTACCTTTGACCCTTGGCAATTTTCTCTCACTTGCTTAACCTTTGATCAATAAATATATATTGACCTTTGGCAATTTTTTTTCACTTGCTTGCTAAGTTTATTATCTTCAGCATTTATCAGTAATACAAAATGAAAATTTTTCAGATATTTGTAAATAAACAAGATTAAAATAACGCTTAAATTTTAATAACACAAGTCCCTGTGGAGACCTAAATTCACAGGGACCCAAGTTCGGACCTACTTGGCCTATACGTAAATCCGGAATTACCGAAAAAATCATTGATTTTCGTTTCAACAATTCGTGATGAAATGTTACTAAAAGGTTGGTAATACTTTTCAGTTAATTTAATAGTCAGTGGCGTTAATAGTGGTTCGTTCTAAGTTACACATAGATATACACAGACCACTCTCCCATCACCTTCTGCCACACTCTTGATTATTAATATACTTAGCTAATTTAGAATGGTGTATCATTCCATCACACATACTATATATATATATATATTTCGATTCATCCATACACTTATATATATACCTTCACCTTTTGCTTCGCATTTGTATTAGCGTTTAAGAAAATGACAGCCAGTTCACTTTTTCGAATAATGCGTTCGACTTCTCTTTTTATTTGAATGGAACTCCTAGAGTGATTCCAGCGTTGTCTCAAACCAAAGTTGTTGCGATGAATAGCTGTCAAGTCGCGTCGTTATATTCGACGCGACTTGACAGCTATTCATCGCTGTCAAGTCGCGTCGTTATATCCGATACGGATTTCCCTACTGGAGACAAAATCGCCGTCGTTATAGCAGGTTTCGTCATTATATACGATGCAGGGAGAATCCAAAGATGGATAATTTTTTTTTTGTGTGTGGGGGGAGATGTAAAATACAGTAGTTACGTTTTCAACCGCGTATATCGATGATGTAAGAATGATCTTAGATTACCTTTGTGAAACCTTAGAAAAAAGAAATTGCATATCTTAATATTCCACGTAATTTAAGGGGCGGTGCAGCCACTATGGAGCAAACTTTCTCAACGCGCAAGGGCCCACTTCAAAAGGGGGCCCAAAAATTTGCCAGAAAAAACTATAAGTAAAATAAACATAACATTTTTTATTTGCCTTTTCTTTCTTTTCGTTTTCTCTGAGAAACGGATTTTTTTAATCATTATTATTAATTTATTCATTAATTTTTCTGCGCGATGGGCCCTATAATAGACCATCCGTAAGTTCTAAACTATCCGCCTTAGATACAATGAATTTTATGGCCCATCAAGATCTATTACGCAAGGGTCCAGATGGTGGTGGGCGCTTTATCCTGGATAAACGCTGAACCATTTTCATGGTTGTACAATGGCCCCCACTGCCCCTGTCGTTAGCACAAAGGAAACAGAAGCACAATCAAAATCGAAGACAGCTGAACGCTGATAACTTTCTCCCAGCCCCCCCCCGCCGCACCAAGTTGAAATTTCTTCGTGGAGCTTAGTTGCGCAAGGGCTCAAAATTTTACAGCACTAAATTTAATATTAAAATTCAAATAGTTTTAGGTAAGTTCATGGAGAACTTTTAGATTTTATAAATAACAAAAACAATTTAAAAAAATATTTGAAACATTTTGGTAAAAATAATTTTTTCTATTTTTCGCATAAAATCGATATTTTATTATTTCTTTTGGTATAAAACAAATGCCATAAATCATCCACAAAAGAGTAGTAAAAAAACAAGGAAAATAAACGACACCTTTTACCTCAAATGCGAACTAAAAGAACTTCAAAGTAGACATAAAAATTTCAACATCGAGATTAAAACTCATAAAACGAGAATGGTAATTAATCATTTGGGAATCGCCTGGAAATGATATTCCCGCTGCAGTTTTCTCGGTTGAGCAATTTACTGCTTTGATTTCAAAAAAAATAAAAAATAACTTTAACGTTCAAGTTAGGAAATTGAAGTTTAATTTTACTTTAAAATGAACCCTGTTGGCAGTTTTCGCTTTTTGTATCTGACACAAGCACAGCGAGGTTGCTTAAATTTTCAGCAGTCTGCTGAGTGAGTAAACGTTTGTTTTGCTTTTTATTCCTCTCAATTCCTGATTTTATTGAGTATACTGCACGTTGGGGCTTTATTATTGTATGTAAATAGACTTATTTTTGCATACTGACAGTATTCTTACATGTCAGTAGCCTAATCCTGGCATGCATGCAAATAGAAAAGCTTAATAGTTTAAGCGAAGTTCCCAGGACGATTTCTGAAGAACCAGAAATTGTCGGAGAACTTGAAGTCGTCCCCCAAAGTTTTGGGAAAGACAATATTTTTTGGTCGAATCCGGAAAAATCAGGAGGAAACCTTAATGTCTTAAATCAATAATTTCATTTCGTATTAGCCAATGATGTGGTAACAATAGATGTTAAATAACTCGTAAAAAAAAGAAGGATTTCCAGCTGCTGAGGAACCCGAATTCATAACCTTTCGATTGTGGATCAAGTGCTCTACCAATTACTGGGAAATTCGTATCTGTGTTTGCGTTAATGGATTTTATAAATTAGATCAAGTGCCGTAGTTCGAAAGACACTTTAATATATATATTTTTTTCCTTTTTCGATCTTTTTGGAATAACTAGGAGAGATCGAAAAAGAAACACTTGGGTGAGAGAGCAAACTGGAGTAGAGGATATTATTGTTAAAGTAAAAAGACTGAAATGGCGATGGGCTGGGCATATCGCAAGAAGAACTGATCAACGATGGACAACAGAAATTCTGAACTGGATTCCAAGAGACCACCGAAGACCTAGAAAACGTCCTCAAACTAGATGGGTGGATGAAATAAGAAAAGAGGTTGGGGTGACGTGGAAACGAATGGCCCAGGATAGACTTGTGTGGAAAGCATTTGGAGAGACCTTCATCCAGCAGTGGATAGATAATGGTTGAATATGATGATGTGTGGTATATGTATCATCATCATCATCATATTCAACCATTATCTAATCACGCGGATGAAAGGTCTCTCCATCTTTCACAAAGCGAATTCGCTTCAAGTCACCCCAACCCACTAATTTCATCTACTCATCTAGTCTGAGAGACGTTTTCTAGGTCTTCGAAGTGATCTTGGGCTCAGTTCAAACTCTGACCATCCATCGTCAATTCTTCTTACTGTCTCCCAACCCTCTTCTTCAGCTGCACCACTAACAATCCTCTAATTTAACTCTCTCCTTTCAATCCCGATCTCTCCCTAGTTATTCCAAGCATGGACCTCTCCATGCTCCTTTGGGTTGTCTGTAACTTCCGTATTGCTGCAATTGTTAGACTCCATATCTCTGATCCATAAGAGAGGACTGGCAATACACACTGGTTGAAGACTTTTCTTTTTAGACATAAAGGCAATTTCCCCTTCAGGATAAAACTGTTTCTTCCAAATGCACTCCAGCCAAGTTTAATACGTCTGTTGAGTTCTTTCATAATGTTGCCATCCATTGAAATCAGCTGGCCAAGGTAAATATATGAATCAGCAATTTCTAGCTCAGTGTTGTCAACTTGTATTTTTGTTTACTCTACAAAATTATT
>QLNU02015003.1:22398604-22417147 GCA_006491805.2 Dysdera silvatica | reverse complement strand
TCCAAATCACGAATATGTAATCATTTGTCTGCTAAAATGATATGGCAATTTTTTATGAATATTTGAAGTCCAAAAATTACTTTTTTCGCCAGGTTTGATATTTTGTAATCGCACTGTATGTGAGCAAAAACAGGTTTGAAGTCTGTAAAATTATGAAGGATCATCGTATTTAACGGATAAACAAAAATTATGTCTCAACTAATCCAAACCGTGTAAAAAAATTAATATGAAAAATGAACTTTTAGAATAGATACTTGGCGAAATTGAGGACAATTTTGAAGGCTACTCCAGGTTTTCGTTCGAGGTAGTTATTTCGTATTATCGCAGCCCATGTCAAGTTTCTTTTACATTTCTTTTTCCAAAATATTATCTCATAAGGAAAAGAAACACATAACTATATAGAACCATGCATACATGAGTATAAATAAATGAAATGTATGCATGAATGAATGAATATATGAGATGCGTGAATATATGAGTATTCGTATATGAGATGCGTGAATATATGAGTATTCATATATGAGATGCGTGAATATATGAGTATTCATATATGAGATGCGTGAATATACGAGTATTCATATATGAGATGCGTGAATATATGAGTATTCATATACAAGATGTGTGAATACATGAGTATGAATAAATGAAATGTATGAATGAATGAAATGTATGAATATATGAGTATGAATAAATGAAATGTATGTATGAATGAATGAATACATGAGTATGAATAAATGAAATGTATGAATAAATGAAATGCATGAATAAATGAAATGCATGAATAAATGAAATGCATGAATATATGAGTATGAATAAATGAAATGCATGAATATATGAGTATGAATAAATGAAATGCATCAATATATGAGTATCCATATATGATATGTATGAATATATAAGTATCCATATATGAGATGTATGAATATATGAGTATCCATATATGAGATGTATGAATATATGAGTATCTATATATATATGAGATGTATGAATATATGAGTATCTATATATATATGAGATGTATGAATATATGAGTATGAATAAATGACGTGTATGAATAATGAAAAGTTGCTATATTTACACAACCTGGATGTGGTCATTGCATATCACATGCTGTTGCAACCATGGAATTTAAAAAAATTGTGAACAAAACTTAATAGTAGGCTATTTGAAAATGCATTTATTGTAATTAGAAAAAATGTGAACAAAATTTCATGAAGTTATGTAACCATAAATTGTGGATTAATTGTTGAATTATGCTCTTTATTTAAAAATGAGAAAAATTAAACTGTGTACATCTCAGGAATGTCGTAAAAGTGTTACAGTACAAAAAAAGAAAAGAGTGAAGTAAAGCAATTGATCACAGTGGGCACATTTTAAGAATGACAGATTTTTGCAATTATCTCGGCTACAATTGTTGTATTCAATTTCAAAAGAAATTTCCTCAACATTTTTGAATTTTCTGGAATTATGATTGCTATAACAGCACCTAAACCAAGCATATTGTAATATAGGGCGATATTTTTTAGACTGTAATTGATTGTGAACCAAAGAATGCATTTTTATTATCTCATTTCGATGTCGTATGTCAATATCCATTTCATCGATTGCTATTCTGTTGATTATTTTTTTGTACAAATTTTTTATATTGTCGAAAGAAATAAACATCCAGCGGTTGTATGAGGGATGTTGCTTTGGGGGGTATTTGCAAGGATATACAATTTTCCGGAAAATCTTAATAAGTGTTTGGGTCTGTACTACCTGTCCATGAGTTTAGTAAAACACAGGAAGGAGGAGACATGATGGGTTTCATACAACATTCTACCCACTTTCTCATTTTGATTTTGTCCATTTTTCCCGACTTGGAGCATGTAATATATAAGTTTGAAGGTTGAAATAAATTCGTTTTGAAACGTTGTTAATCGTTGAACAGTCGGGCCAAATGTTTCCTCAGCTTCTCTTAAACAAAGTAACATTTTCCCTGTCAGTTCCCCATTCATTGATATTATTGGCATTATTGTATATGAATATGTTCTACCAAAATCAGACCCTATTAAAGAAAATGTCTGTTTTTCACCTTTATGCGATAGCTGCCTTTAATTTGGAAGAAAATAATTAAAACCACTTTGATCAGAGTTAAAAATTTGTTGGGGGATAATATTAGCAGTAACATTTCTCGTTATCAAAATAAATTCTATGGCACTATCTTCTATATTACCCATATTCTGGGTGTATATTTGAGTGATATATTTTGTTACTTTCCGCGCAACTATTTTGTTTTGGCTCTATAAAATTATCGGAACATTTAAAATCCTCAAATCCTAACTCTTGGGATTTCAGGATCGCCCATCTTTTCAAATTTGTATCATGAACATGTAAATAATTTTCCCTAGCTTTTGTAAATCTGGCTAACATTTCATTTTTTATTATTTTATACTTTTCTATATTTGTGCCCATATTTGATATATATTTTCTAAACCTCGAAATATAAGTAGGGTATTTTACTGTTGGATATCTCCTGTTTGTTTTCTGGAATTTATTTTTTTGACAACTGTCAAAATACTGAACAATTGTTTGCATATTTTCTAAACTGAATTCATTTGCCAATTGATCGCCCTTTACAGTACAGTTATAATATTCGTCACCGACTATACTAATATCACTTTCTTCGTCGATACGGAAATCACAATTGTCTTCAAAATCTAAACTGATATTTTCACTGACATTGTTATTAAAAATTATGTTTTCGATTTTCGACAATACTTCCCGACTTTCCTTAAGTTCTTGATCAGTTATTAACGACGGAAGCGTGTCGTATTTATTAACGACCAAATTCAAAACGGATTGAATTATGTTCACTATATTTTTCATTTTCTCACAATCGGAAACTCGTACAACTATATTGACGTTACACTTGCGGACGAGTTTATATAGCTAGTGGAATGCGAAACTTAAATGTCCCGCCAACTCTTCAAAATTGTCGCCAAATTCGCCAAATATCTATGCTAAAAGTTCATTTTTCATATTAATTTTTTTATACTGTTTAAATTAGCTGAGACATAATTTTTTATTTTTATCCGTTAAATACGATGATCCTTCATAATCTTACCGACTTCAAACCTGTTTTTGCTCACATACAGTGCGATTAAAAAATATCAAACCTGGCGTAAAAGTGTCATTTTTGGATTTCAAATATTCATAAAAAATTGTTATATCATTTTAGCAGATAAATGATTACATATTTGTGATCAGGAAGTCAAGCACTATCATCTCCCATAGGTCTTATCTCAAAATGCAGTGAACAGCGAAAGGGGTTCCCTTGTTAGTTTCATAAATTACCGTAGTAACCAATTTCAACGTGAGAAGCATATTCTGTAGCGCATATGGGAAATATATGTGTATATATATATTTTTTTGTTAGGAAAGTGAGTTGATTGGAAAAATCCTGTAATCATTAACTTAAAATACATAGGTTAGACATGGAAGAGAGCAGAAAGTATAGTCTGCTACAGACTCTTCTTCTTAAGCCCATTTACTCTATCATTAATTGCTTTCGGTCAAGACTCCGTACACATCGCTCCGGTTAATGCCAGTTAACAGTGTAAACGATAGAAGTGACGGGCTGTTGTGATGCGAGCAGCCCTTCAATTGGGAGGGAGCCCAACGACGCCCGGCTCCGGTACTTCTTCATTTTTGGCATTTATTTCAACAGTAGTCGGAGTCCAAGAATAGACGCTGTCATGAAAAAGTAATAAATTTGTAATTAAGGTCAAGCATTTTGTTGTCCATAAAAATGGACATAAACAATTGATATGATTTATCGATTCTTTTGCAGCCATTACATTTTTTAATCGATTTATCATAACATTAGGGCTCCTGAAATTTGCGAGACGCAACGTAAGAACTAAACGACGTTAATTCAGGCGTCATTTCACATGATAGTCGAAACAAAAGGAAAAAAAAAGAAAAAAAAGCATTTTTGACATGATTTCATAGAATTATGTAAAGAGTTCACTTGATTACATCAAAAAAAAAAGAAAGTATCAATTATTTTAACTTAGATATGAAAACAGCGTGTTACAACATTTTAGTAAAAAATTCGAAGTGGCTTAATCTAAAGCCAAGAAAAAATTGGTCACTAGAAAAAGAAACAGTTTGCGATCTTCCTTCGACAAAAAAACATAACAAAGCAATCCAAGGGAATAAGCTACATTGGGAGCCAGGGGGGAGGGAGGGAAGGAAGGAAGAGAGGGAGGGAAGAAAGGAAGGAAGAAGGAAAGAAAGAAAGAGGATGGAAATGCGCAGTTTGTAGGGATTAAATTTGATTAACTGATTAAAACATCGCGTTTATTTGTAAAATTGAATCCCTCCAATTGAATTGCAATTCGCACTTATTGACGTGAGGTAAAGGGTTAATTAACATCGAGCCGTTTATGTTGACTGTCGGCATTTCCGTTATTTGCAAAGTATTCTGTGTACTGGTTTCGACGATCTCTGCATTCTTCAAACTTTTACGAAAATAGCTGAGTAAGTGAACTAAGCAACCAAGAGTAAATGAAGCAGTGAGTTGAGAAAATGGATGCTAGCAATGAGAGAATGAGAACAGAAACATGTGTGACACTTCACATAGATTAAACGAGATGTGCAGCCTCTGTGCTAGCATAAGGCTCGTTGTGAACGGAGTCTCGAACGGAAGCAAAATATGATGGTATAAATCGACCTTTAGAATAGTTAACATCAGAGCCGTTTCTAGGTGTTTTCAGCCCTAGGCGAGAATTGAAAAATGCAGCCCCCACCTTTTACTACCATCACACTTTTCCTATATCCACCCCCCACCTTTACCACCATCAACATCCAGCGGTACAACAATGTAAATTTTCTGTTATACTTTTAATCATTAAACCCGTTAATTATATTTATATTTTAAACTTATATTAGTTATTTTGTAATATTAGAATATTGTGAATAGTAAAACAATTGCTACATGTTATAATTGTTTAATTTCAACATTTTATATTTTTGAAAACTGAAATATTAAAGGAGTAATATTTCAAAACACAACGTTGTATTATCAGAGCTAGAAGGCTTAAATGTATTAGATATACTAGATAACTTGTGTGCAAGATTATATCAAACATTTTTACATTCGTCAAAATAAAGACTTATTAAGTAATTGTCCCGTATGCTTTTGAAAACAATTATATGTTTTAATTTTTCTTCTTTTTCATTTTTTCTCCTCATTTGCTCAGTTTTTTCTTTGTTTGATTTAAAATTAAATGTTTATATCATTTTGCCGCCCCTAAAACTTTGCCTCGCTAGGGTAGCGCCTATTCCGGCCTAATGCTGGAAACGGCCCTAGTTCAGTGTTATATCTAGAAATCTTGTTTGGTGGGTATTTCAAAATTTAGGGGGTGCGAAGCAAGAACAGTACTTTAGTTTTCTTTTAGAGTTCCTCGTTCTGGAATGTAAATTCGGCGATGGGGTTTCCTTAGCCACCACAAGTAACTAACCAGGGATACAATGTGTTGAGCTGCTTTACACTTTTAATGCCTATTCTTGTATCTTTGTCTGATTGTTTATTTTGTCTTTTTAGCGGATTATTCAATTTTATTACTTTTGGAAGTGGTTCACTGCGTTTCTCTGTACTACTTTTGCTTGAAAGAAGCATGGGAGTGACTCTATTAGGGGGATCAACAATAACATTTATGGCAGTGCTTGTTTCAACCTGATCATTTATTTGGTCCCCGAATACTCGCTGCCGTTTTTCTCCTACCATATTTAGTTCAGACCCTGTGCTTATAGTACTCGTACTTGGCCAACGGCCACTAGAACTTGAACTTATAAATCCATTCCTAAATAAAGCCGTCATAAATTTATGATTGCATTTACAATTTAAATCTTCAAGCACATCACAAAATTACGATAATTACAAACCTGCAATTTCACAACACGCAATTTACAGTCACTTTACAGCCAAAAAACAGATATAATTTAACGCCATATTTAGGACCACAAAGCAATAAAAATGTGAACGCCACAAATTTTAAAGAAAAAATAAAACTAGTATCGGCAAAAACCAACAAGAGGGAGGGGAATAGAGAGAAAACAAAATAGAAGTTCGTAATTCAACGATCACCTGTGGAAATATGACGTTTATTTACTTGCCAACCGGGTTACGGTTACTGCTTGCTTTTAACTTTCCAAAATAAATTGATAGTGCCCGAGTGGCCGGCGTACCTGCGTTTTGTGCTTCATAAAATTGGGACGTTAAACAAGGTTAGTTCTGAACCAAAAACAAACAATAACAGATATTGATGACGCTGGAAATAATAGTTATTTAGAATTAAACTAGGAGAAAGGCATTAAAAATTAAATTTAATTTAATATCCTTAGGAGGGTAAAATCGACTTTTTTGGGGATGTTTTAACTTTCCTAAACAGGCCTGAATACAACACTATCCTGGTTAACATATATCTTACATATTTATTTATTATTTGATAAGGGTAAGGACAAAATGAAATATTGTTTGGATTATCAAATTAAATTATTAGATAACTAACGAAAGGTATATGATATAACTGCCTTAGATTTACGTAATAAAATTGAAATTGTTTTAAATACATTAATGCCAATATGAACGCACTAACCATTTTATAATATAGACTGCGATGTGACGACTACTTACCACTACGATGCTGTAGACCTTCACCATAGGCATATGCAGAAAGTTCGTTACAGAGGGGTTACAGAGCTACAACTCACATATTCCTATGTTAAATATACAAAATTTCATTGCAATGGTGGGGGAGTTACCACCCATATTAACACCCGCTGCGTACGCCAGTGGTGCCGCCCCTACTCCCTGAGCCGAACGTCTGAACGGGTAATTAAAATAGCTCTACCACCCTGGCTGAAACTACCCTTAGAGCGGCCCTGACAGCTTCCTCCTCCTAGACTTTATATCATAATGAATCATGAATATTTGAAGAAATATATTCTTATTAACATGCTGTTGTTCTCCTCAAAAAAAGAAAAAAAATATCTCCATTTCGCTTCGGGAAATAATTACCGGGCATTTGAAGTTAGGCATTTGTTGAATTTGCTGCCATTGTTTAACCTTTCATTGTGCTTAATTAAATTCCATTGTTGAAACAGCAAGTTCCGAAAGAAACGACAACGTTATTAGCTTCTTTGGAATTCACCATAATGCGATAAGCTCGAAATGATATGCAGAGGTGCCGACAGGAGACGATGAAAGGGAAAATGAACTGTCTTAAAAATTGAATTACGATTATGTGCGGCAGAAATTATTCGTTTTTGCTAAGAAAGACTATTTTTACCCTAGAAATTTTTTCGCTTGATGTTTCTCTGTTGACGCAATAGAATTTCCCTAAGGCGAGCACTTGGTTCCATAGAAAGGTGGTCTCTTCAGGGAGGTATATCGTGCATGGGAGAGAACATGACATTAAAAAAGAACGAATGAAGTTACGTAAATTACAAAATTTGCGTCGCACTTGCGAACAAAACTTAAATTAGAAGATTCGGTTTGGAAATTTAAAATCTTAATAGCCAACTACGAAATTTGCGACTTTTTAAAAAAATGAATAAATGATACTTTATTTTTTCATCCCAAAAATCCAAAATGTGGTCGCTTATAGAGGAAATAGTCTCTGCTGGTCTCTAGACAGAGGCAAATCTTGAATCCAAGGGAAGGTGAGAACCCTTTTCTAATAATGGTGGTTGTTTATGAAGGTGGTTAATACATATGGTTTCAAGGAAGTTAATATATATATACATAAACCTATGTGTATGTTATTTTTAAATAGTACTGCGTAAACCATATATTTTTTGGACTATATTAATTATTCATTTTTATAAACACGCTGCTGACGATGAAGCGCTCAAAATTTGTTATCTTGTCGAATCTGAGCTGTTCATCTTCACTTATACTCCATTGGCGGAAAATTGGCTGGCAGTACCGTTAGAATTCAAGGGCGCTGACATCACAGACGGATTATTTCATTCCAGTAGAGGGTAAGGCGTCTTTCATAACTGGTTTTTCGTGCGCGTAAACTGGTTATGGAAGACATAAATAACCTGTGTTGCGCAAAAAACCCGTTATGAAAGACGCCCTTCCCTCTCCTGCAATGAAATAACCCGTCTGTGACGTCAGTTTCCTTGAATTCTAACGGTGCTACCCGCCAATTTTCCGCGAACGGACTATACTTTCCTATGTCGTCTACTGACTTGGCCGAAAACGCTCATTCCTTTGTGTCTTTATGATCCGTTAGTATTCAATACAGTTAATAATCCCAGTTCCTCATCTTTAATTAGTTTTCCTTCCAATATCTCTAACACACAATGCCATATAAGGATAGACTGTGTGGCAAATATATCCTCAAATTTTGGTTGAACGCTCACGCAAACGCTTCTGTCTTTCTCACTTAGTTTGATCTTATGATTTCCTTACCCTTGAGGGTCTTTTCAATTTCTTTGTCGCTGTTCTTCGTTGGGCTCCATGTTTTCGATCAATGAAGAATTACTGATAACTCACTCTGATTGAAAATTTTTCCAAAAAAACAGTGATAATTTAGTTCAAAGGATCCAATTCTTTCTACGTGCACCCACACCCAATGGCGTGGCGATTCCAATGCAACCAACGCAGTTGCATTAGTACCTTTGCCCTTGGTGGGGGGAGGGGCTTTAGGTCGAGACACCTTAGATAGCAGAATTGTGGGATCTTGGTATGGAGTGGGGGCCCTTTACCAGCGATTGCATTGGGGCCCAATTTCTATAGCTACGACACTGGCCCCTTGGTCTGCAAAAGCGTAAATGGGGGTGCGTATGCTTCCTCCTAAGTATAAAACATTTACACTTATTATCTTGTGGTTGTAGATGCTCTTGCGCCATAAAAAAGCCAAACAACCAACCAACACTTATTATCGCTTATCCAAACTTGACAACAAATTTCGCGGAATGAATCTAAATTGGCTTTTAATCCATGCGCCCTACGAAAACTAGCTATATCCGTCAATGCTGCTAGATTAAATCCTAAATTATACATCGTTATGGGGAGAAAAGCTAATGAACGAGTGCAAGAGGGAGTAGCTAATTATATATAAATGAAAACGGTGTAATAACGAACCAACAAGAGGTATAAAAGGCTATACTGTATCGATTCGGCCTTTTTTCCAGAAAAAAACTCAGAAAGCAAGCTAAATTAAAATTTCAGGAGCATTCTCCTGAAGTTCGTAAATAATTTTCTCTGTGTCGTGAAGCGTTGGAAGTCACTTGGAGATTCTCTCTGATGTCACAGAAAGTAATCCTGCTGAGCCCTGCTAATGGAATTCGCAGCAGAGGAAGGTTTTATTTTGTTTCTGTTGGAGGAAAGGGCTCTATGGAAGTTTGTTATATTCCCGTCTGTGTGTGGAATAAGTGTAGATGACAGGACCTTCATGTCATAGAATTTAGAGTGAGGATTTAAAAAATGATGATTGTGAAGGTTATTGGCGTACACAGGGGAGGTGTTGATGGGGGTTGTAACCCCCCATTGCAATGAAATTTTGTATATTTAACATAGGAATATATGAGTTGTAGCTCTGTAATCCCTCTGTAACGAACTTTCTGAGTAAGCCTATGGTGAAGGTCTACAGCATCGTAGTGGTAAAGCGTTTGTCTACTGGGCTGAAAACCCGAGTTGAGATCCCTGTTGCACCATGCGCTTCTTTCGGTACTGTAGTCTATGATTTACGGCCTTAGGTTATCTACGTGCGGATCGCTCGGGAAACTGTAGGTTTTGCAACAGCATTACCTTATCTGTCCTTATGCAATGAAAGCATAAGTTATGAGTAAAGTTTCTTCGAGTAAAGTTCTTATAAGTAAAGTTTCCATGAGTAGAATTTATGAGTAAAGTCTTTATGAATAGAGTTTATCTAGGTACAATCTCTGCAATTAGAGTTTCTGCGAATAATATTCTTATGTGTAAAATTTCTTCGAGTAAAGTTCCTATAAGAAAAGTCTCTGTGTGTAGAGTTT
Organism: Dysdera silvatica; assembly: GCA_006491805.2. Lineage (NCBI taxonomy): Eukaryota > Metazoa > Arthropoda > Arachnida > Araneae > Dysderidae > Dysdera > Dysdera silvatica. The sequence goes on along the minus strand of QLNU02015003.1, from coordinate 22,407,115 downwards.
GTATGAGTAAAGTCTTTATGAATAGCGTTCATTTGAGTACAATCTCTACAGGTAGAATTTCTGCGAATAATATTCTTCGAGTAAAGTTCCTATAAGAAAAGTCTCTGTGTGTAGAGTTTGTATGAGTAAAGTCTTTATGAATAGCGTTCATTTGAGTACAATCTCTACGAGTAATGTTCTTATGAATCCCTATAAGTAAGTCTATGTGTAGAGTTTATATGAGTAAAGTCTTTATGAATAGACTTCATTTGAGTAGTCTCTATGAGTAGAGTTTCTGTGAGTAATGTTCTAATGAGTAAAGTTTTTTTGAGTAAAGTTTTTTCGAGTAAAGTTTTTTTGAGTAAAGTTTCTTCGAGTAAAGTTCATATAAGTAAACCTCTAGGTATAGAGTTTATATGAGTAAAGTCTTTATGAATAGATTTTGTTCGAGTACAGTCTCTACGAGTAGAGTTTCTGCGAATAATGTTCTTATGAGTAAAGCTCCTATAAGTAAAGTCTCTACATGTAGAGTTTATATGAGTAAAGTCTTTACGAATAGAATTTATTTGGGATACAATCTCTAGGAGTAGAGTTTCGGCGAATAATATTCTTATGAGTAAAGTTTCTTCGAGTAAAGTTCCTATAAGTAAAATCTCTATGTTTAGAGTTTATATGAGTAAAGTCTCTATGAATAGATTTTGTTTGAGTACAGTCTTTACGAGTAGAGTTTCTGCGAATAATATCCTTACAAGTAGAGTTTCTGCGAATAATGTCCTTACGAGTATAGTTCTTATAAGTAAAGGCTCAACGTGTAGAGTTTATATGAGTAAAGTCTTTATGAATTGAGTTTATTTGGGTACAATCTCTACAAGTAGAGTTTCGGCGAATAATGTTCTTATGAGTAAAGTTTCTTCGAGTAAAATTCCTATAAGCAAAGTCTCTATGTGTAGCGTTTATATGAGTAAAGTCTCTATAAATAGAGTTTATATGAGTAAAAATTATGAATGGAGTTTATATGAGTAAAAACTGTGAATAGAGTTTATATGATTAAAAACTATGAATAGAGTTTATATGAGTAAAAACTATTAATAGAGTTTATATGAGTAAAAACTATTAATAGAGTTTATATGAGTAAAATTATGAATGGGAAGTTTATATGGAGTAACAACTATGAATGGGGATTATATGAGTAAAAATGTCTCTACGAGTAGGGATTCTGCGAATAATATTCTTATGGGTAAAGTTTTTTCGAGTAAAGTTCCTATAAGTAAAGTCTCTATATGTAGCGTTTATATGAGTAAATTTGAGTACAGTCTCTATTTGAGTACAGTCTCTACGAATAGAGTTTCTGCGAATAACATTCTTATGAGTAAAGTTTCTTGAAGTAAAGTTACTATAAGTAAAGTCTCTGTGTAGCGTTTATATGAGTAAAGTCTCTGTGTAGCGTTTATATGAGTAAAGTCTCTATGAATAGAGCTTATATGAGTAAATTCTCTACGGGTAGAGTTTCTACGAATAATGTTCTTATGAGCAAAGTTTTTCGAGTAAAGTTTCTAAAAGTAAAGTCTCTGTGTGTATCGTTTTTAATGGGTAAAGTCTCAACATTAGAGTTTCTGTAAGTAATGTTCTTATTAGTAAAGTTTCTATGAAATGAGTTGTCAATGTTATAGCTCCTGCAAAAGCATGGAAGATAGAGTGAGACACACTGATTAAACAAATTTGATTAAAAAAGATAAAAGATAATTAACGAAGTCATGCGCAATGTGTGGAAGGGAATATAATTAAATTTAATTAACATACAACTATGAAAATTTATAAACAAAGAAAAATAATCACTCTTGAAGGCAGTGTGAGGTATCACTGCAAAAGAGCTGTAATACAAGTGCCGGGAATTATTGTATGCCTCTTAATATCTCAGGAGCTCTATGATGTCAAGGGCTTTGCTACGGATTTCACCTACTCCCATCTGGGAATTTCATGCGAGTTTTATACCAATGGCTATGCTCACTTTGAACTTCATTATGTTATTTATTTATTTTAAAATACAGCATTGGCCTGCTCAGCCTAAGCTGGAGGCAGACGTGAGCAAAATTGACCAGGCAGAATAAATTCAATAAAAAATATTATAATCGTAACAAAATATATTGGACATGTGATAGTTTCTGGATGAATAGGGGTCATGATGAGGCGCAAGTTATTTCTAGGTCCAGGGCATTCCAGTTTCGGATAGTATTGGGAAAGAAACTAAATTTATAGGTGTGTGATCTGGCATAGATAGGAAGCAATTTGAAGGAATGGTTAAGACGTTCAGAAGACGTTTGTAAGGGGCGGAAGTAAGTGTTAGGTTACTGATGGGAGATCTTAGGTTATGGTACATTTCAAAAAGAAATGTTAGGTGATAATATTATGAATATGAACTTCTGAAACTATATAAAAACGAACTGCTTTATTTCAGTTACTCGGCAGCGAAATGGATTGTGTTGGTTTTGTACAGTAGCCTTTAATTTTGAATATCGATGCACACAGAGCGCCTGTTTCGACAAATTTGTATTGAACCTTTATCACATTTTGCAAAATAGTCAGGAAGTTATGGAATCCCGATATTCTAGCACCATTAATGGTAAATATGGTCATAAACGCATGTAGAACAGATGATAAAATACTCACAAGAAAAAGAATGATTTCTCGGAGACTGGTGAGAGCCGAACTCACAAGCTCTTGCTAACTTGTCGAGTGGTTTTCCGATTGAGTTCTTCCATCTTTGTAATTGCTCGCGGAGGGGAGTTTGCTCCTTGCTCAGTGGGAAGAACACTTGATCGATAGTCAAGAGGTTGTGGTTTCAAGTCCACCTAGACGCCCGGAGATCGTTCTTCCCTTTGCAAGTCATTTACCATCTAATACTACCATATCGCTGGCTCTGATGAGAAATGCTTACTTTAATAAGCATGTAGAATAGTTTGGAATGGGAGCAAAGTTGAAAACGAATTTCTGCAGTATCGAACAGTCCAAAACTTGATAGAAGTAGAAATAGTGGTTTAATGAATGAAAACGTTTAAGAAAATCTTTATGGGTGAGCTGAACATACACAATGCAGTGCCGTAGAAAAGGAAGGGCTCAAGGCGTTATTTTCTCTAAGGTCGCGTCATATAATCGGATTTGAAGCCGTTTGAGCCCCCCACCCCATAGACACTTGAGCTCCCATCTCCCATGAGTTTTAATTTGCTACTTTACAGACCCAATGCAAGAAATATACGCGTTTATGACTTGAAAATTATTGAGTATGGACTTGTGTGTCTCGAAAAATAATTTTTCCGTATTTTCATGTTTCTGTTTGGCAGTGAGATTGAGGTGTGGATTCGTCGTTAAACTGTGGGTCCAGCTCTCCATCACGTCTACCCAAATCCTCCGCATTTCTTACATCAAACTACGCGCATGCGTGACGGTAGAGAGACCTCCGTCTTACGCTAAATTAGGAATTATTGATGATGATATACATCAAATTATTTTATGCATTTATTTTACCACGATACGATATCCGTCCAATATTTTCGAAAATGTTTTTAATGGATTTGCGATATTGCAATTCCCAGGTATTACCAGAATTTGTAGCGAAGATCAGCACATCATAAAACACCTTAAAATGTGTTTAGGGATCAATTAATTCAAGCTAAGATTTACACTTTACAAAATAGTAACATTTCTCACTGGTCCATTTAACCTCCTTTTGAAGGCTCTTTGGAATCAACTCCTTAATTCGGGTGTATAAATTTCCTTGATATATCATTCTTCAATTCGGAAGTTAATTCATCAATATATTACATTGTGAATTGCATAGTAATATTGATCACCTGATTTGTAAGGGATAAACTGTCAAATTATTGTGCCACATCCCCCATGGGCAGATGCAGACTTAACATAATTATCAGATACAGAGAAAACCGATTAATAATGCACCATCACCATTCATTAATAGCTTGCAGGGATTGATCAAATATGCTTTGTTGGAACAACCAGAGATTTGCATTGGCGCATTTTGAATTGCGTCAACCAATAACTGTAACCCTCGTGGGACCAGTTACAAGTAATGCATAGCACGCATAGGTCTTGTATACTAAAAATATTTAAAACAACATTAAAACACTATCTAGAATGATTTATTTACAAAGATCAACTCGTTTCGGGCGAACAAGCAGGTCGCCCTTCTTTGGGAATACACGAAACCAAATTGTCAACAGAGTGGTGTTTCCATTCACATTTAGGTGCAGAGTTGCCTTTGCGATGGCTTTTGTAAAAATCGATTATTTATCGATAATAATCGATTTTTATAAAAAGCTATTGCAATGGCAACTCTGCACCTATGTGAATGGAAACATCACGCTGATTGTTGACATTTTAGTTTCGTGCATTCCCGAAGAAAGACGACCGATTTGTTTGTCCGAAACGCGTTGACTTTTGTTAATAGATCAGTGTAGATGCAGTTTTAACGTTGTTTTAAATATTTTAATATTTACCTATCAATTCGTCATTTTTACCACTCATAGATCTTGTAGTCCTAGAGACTTGCCTTTAATGTTCATAACAACATTTAAGTCATTTTCACCAAGATGGCTTTGTTCTTTGACTTTCTATTATGGCAACATGCCTAACTAAGTTAGCCCAAACCTTCATAGATATATGAAAAGACAGATGGATCAGGTATGTAGGACAGATGGATCGGGTATGTAGGACAGATGGATCAGGTATCTAGGACAGATGGGAGAATCTAAGAAAGCTGAGAAGACTCTAAAAACCTTTCAAGTAGGAACAAAAAAGTGGGACGTCCTAGAGAAATGTGACTTGATGGAGTAGGAGAAAGACTAGGATGAATAGGAGTAAGAGAATGGCGAAGAAAGGTCTTGGACAGAGGAGAATGGGAGACGATCTTTAACAAGGTTCCTGTCTTTCAGGTTCTGAAAAGCCGAAAGAAGACGACTTCTTCTTCTCGTTGGATAGCTACCTTAGAAAGGAAGAAAAGACCACAGAAGGGACAACAGTTATAAACGGTTACAGCACATAATTATGTACAGTCGAATCCTAAACATATTACCGAGGGATAAATAAAGATTTCGTGTGGAAGAGCACAACTGTCCCTTAATTCTATTTTTTTTTCCTTCTTCCATTTTTTTCTTTAACTTTTCCTTATTTATTCAATTTTAAACACAAATTTACCATATATTATGATTATTCTAAAGAGAGCTTTAAGTGAAACTCAAGCTTTTCACCCACATAAAGATATAAAGGGACAAAAGGTGATGAAGGAAAAGAATGAAGAAACAAATAAAAGAGAGGTCGGTGGTGGTAAAGAAGAGGTATGAAAAGATATAAAATGAAAAGGGAGAATCATGAAGAGATATAGTGATAAAGGAGAAATATGAAGAAATATCTGATGATAAAGAACACGAAGAAACGTGAAAAGATAAAAAGCGATAAAGGAGAAAGATGGAGAGATATAAAGTGATAAAAGAAAAACATGAAGGGATATAAAGTGATAATGGAGAAACATGAAGAAACATGAAATGATAAATAATAAGCATAAAAATAGCAGTCTAAGTGTAACTTAATTCTTCCAGATTCACTCAAGTCAGAGATTAACTCTACTAAGCGGCCATCAATTCCTTGAATAAAGTTTAAAAGTAAAAAAAATGGAATTCTCGCAGTGTGTTTTTATTTTCAATACAGAACAATATGCTGTTATTTATCAATAAATAACGTAATTAACTTTTCTAACTTCATTAAGTGACAGTTCCTTGGTTTTAAACTGGGACATAAAAATAAAACACTTCTTTACATTTAAGTATAGTTTTCTATAAATTGAATTAAAGAACATAAAAAAGCGCATGTTCCAGAATTTACCAAGGGTATAAAAAGATCGATAATTTCCAGAAGCAGCGATGCCATAAAAAATGTAAAAATCCGCGATAAAATGCAAAAAACTGGAACTTAAAATTGTAATGCCCATAGTTTTTTTCTGGAGGAACCAATAAATATGTTTTTGATGATCTTCCTATATCAAAAAATTCTTAGCAAACAACAGACATCTTTAAAAACTTAAAGAAACGTTAAAAAACCTGAGATCTTTCAAAATCCCACTGTTTTAACAAAGAGACCCATATACATGCATTGTTTATTTATCCTCAACTCACATAGAAAGTAATCTTAAGGTGCGTTTTACTAGATGCCCATATTTTGCGGCGAAACAGTGAAAAACGTTGGGAACTGGTTCAAGCACTAGAAAACAAATGGAAATGCTATTCTAGATCTCGTGGCGCAGTATAGCCCAGATGCTCTTGCGCCATAAAAAAGCCAAACAAACAAACAATTCTAGTACTTGAAATACGCTTCCATTGGTTTTTATTGCTTGAGTTTTATCTCGACGTTTTTCACTGTTGCACCGCAAAATATGCTCATCTAGGAAAACGCGCCCGTACTCATTTTAACTTTCAAGGAAATCCCCTAGGTATAAAAACAATAAACCAGTAATTGATAAGACTACTAAGACGTTGGGCATTTGTAAAAAAATTCTTTACTAAAGTCTGAAAATGACTTGGAAAACAATAGCAGCACGTATTTTTATAATAAGAAAATTTTAAGGTACTTTTCTCATTTATTTTTGGCATCATCATTAGATTCTTCTAAAATTTTTCAGATTCTAATACTTCTGAAACCGAAAATTAGATATTAAACATAAAAAGCGTCTGCGCCGCTAAATCCTCACGAGGTAGTTTCAGATTTTACGAGGAAATTTGTTTCGAACGTGCACTCATAAATCGAGAATTTATTGCTTCCTGTCCCAAAATTCACAATGGTTTTATATAGCTACCTGCGTATTTTAAAATCGCATATTTATGCACGTTTAGCATTTCTTTAATGCAGTTAATGTTTATGCCTTCGAACAAGGTGGTCCAATTGAGATTAGCTAGAACTGCTGGAATATACGCCACTAATATATATACACACTAGTGTTTCATCTAAAGCGAAATAGAAGGGCGCAACGCCCTGCCGAATCTATTAGCACCCTGCCCCCCAACTTGTCTGCCCTTGTGTCCAAATGTCCCTTTCCCACGTTAGAATCCAAAACGCGTGATGAAATTTGTTGATTTATAAAAATTTTATACTCCAGTATTTCATTTCCGTAATGATGCTGGTGGTTTCGGCAAACAACTCCTTCTTCTTCAACAGCCTCTTCTCGAGACGGGTTTTAATGGCGGATTCTACGAACTTTGAGCTTTTCCGCCAAGGGCTAAAAGTTTATATCACTATAATAAGCACCAAAATAAAAGTTAAGTTCTGCATCACTCAAAGTATAGTCTCTAACTTTCATTAAACGATTTCTTATCGCTATATTTTAATCCAAAAGCAAATGCAATCAATATATTGCTCGAAATAGATTACTTATCTTTCGTCAGTCTTTTCGTTCAAACCAATTTATAGGATTTAAATAAAATTTCAACTACAACAATCAAGTTATAACTGAAGTTCACGATAAATTCACCAGTCTCTTTAATCACTAAGTTTCCAGTCGTCTCAAGTTAAAACACGTCATGAACTGAACTTCTTCAAATGGTATTTGAAAGAAGACATTTAGTTTTCGTACTTTCAAATTATCCAATTCGTTGTTAATATCTCTTTCGTATATTTCAATCACTAAATCAATCGTTAATATTCATTTCTATATTACATTCGTACTTTGCAAGCCACTGAATTAGTATGCAATATTAAATTTATCTTCGTATTTCATTAAAGGATTAAAATTTCCAAATCTATTTTACTCACTTATACTCTTGACAAAATAATACGAACAAACTCAAATTACAAAAGCCATCCAAACTTCAGGGAACAACTGGTCGATTTCTAAACCCATCCAGCACGCGATAGAAGCAAGTTTTTAGTGTTTTATTGAGTGGAGACGAAACAACTTTTTAAAGAAACTACTATGTGTTCGTGCTCAGACATGTTTCACCGGCGTGTGATATCGTTAGCAGACGGGTTAGTCCATTGCAGTTTAGGGAAGGCCGTCTTGGAGGAACTGGTTTTTCCCGCGCGAAAAACCAGTTTCGGCAAGACGCCCTTCCCTAAACTGCAATGGACTAACCCGTCTGCTAACGGTATCACATGCCAACTGAGCGCGAACGCACAATACGTAGACAAAATCTAAATGCAATCGTAAAATTATAAACGTTAATGAAAATAAACTTAGCAAAAACTCAAAAGCTATTTTCGTATCCTTGACGTGCGATAGGAAAGAACGTCTAACTTATCACATCTCAAAGAGTTCTCTTATAACCTTTTGGCAAGCTGAGAATGCTGACGAATATTTGTAAACAAAGCACTGTTGCCAGGTTTGCAGACTTTCAACCACGGACTACTGCGATAAACGTTAGCGGTTCCATCATTGGCGTACGCAGGGGAGTGTTGATGAGGGATTGTAACCCCCCCATTTCGAAGAAATTGTATATTTAGCATAGGAATATGTGTGAATTGCAGCTCTATGCC
>QLNU02015003.1:22374257-22388581 GCA_006491805.2 Dysdera silvatica | reverse complement strand
TTTACATCACTTCTTAATGTGCCATGTCTAGAAACTTCCTGACAATGTGACACGTGTTTAGGATTGTGGCTTTTTGTATTTCAATGTAGGTGTTTGGGTCAATGTTGAGTATCTCCAAATTCGTCGCAAGCGTTTTTGGTACTATCCCTGTTGCTGAGATGACTAACGGGATGATGAGGATCTTTTCCATACCCCATATATCTCGTACTTCATGTCTGAGATCTTGGTACTTGGTGATTTTCGTTGTGTAGGTTGTCTGTATGTTATTGGTGTTGGGTACTGCTATGTCGATTAAGTACGTGGTCTTATTCGATTTATCGACGAGGGTTATGTCAGGACGGTTATGTGGGACTGTCTTGTCTGTTATGATTGCTCTATCCCAGTAAAGCTTGTGTGTTTCGTTCTCATGCACGGTCTCTGGCTCATATTTGTAGTACGGGCATTTTTCTGTCAGAAAGCCAGCATTCGCTGCCATCACGTGTTGGATTGTCTCCGATGCCGCATGACAGTGTCTGCATTTGTCGCTTTCTATGTCTTTTCTCTGGATGAATTTCTGATTGTTCCTTGTTGCGATCACTTGGTCTTGGATGGCTAGCATGAATCCTTCTGTCTCTGGCTGGAGAGTGCCTGCCATGTAATGGTTTTCCGGCCCAAGTTCTCAGTTTCTGTTCGTTGGCTGTTTCGAGGACACGCTCTTCGGTACTACACAGGTTTAGTGGCGTGTAATTTGCATCTGCTTGTATTATGGCTTGGATGAGTGGCGATCGGGGACTCTTCAACTGGAAGTATTGCCTCATGCTCTGGATCTGCTTGTCATGTAAGTCTTTGAGGTCCGCTTGTCCGCGTCCTCCTTCTTCCCGGGGTAGTGTTTGCCGTTCAATTGCCGTTGCAGGGTGTAGTTGTCCGGCTCTTCTCTGGATGGTTCTCATTTTCCGCTGGAGTTGTTCTAGTTCAGTGTTGGACCATTTGATGATCCCGAAGGAGTAGGTGAGCACTGGTACCGCATATGCGTTAATTGCTTGCGTGGTGTTCTTCCCGCTCAGTTTCGTCTTCACAATGCTTCTAAGTCTTTCTTGGAATGCTTGCGTGAGCTGGACTTTGACTTTCTTGTGCTCCTGCTGCCGTTTTTGCATTATCCCTAGGTATTTGTAGGTTTCGCCCTCGTCCAAGGTCTTCAGTAGTCTCCCGTCTTCGAGTTCGATGCCTGGTAAATCTTCTTTGCTATTCTTCTGTATTTTGCACTTATCGAGGCCGAATTCCATTCCTATGTCCTTGGAGAATGTCTCTGTTATACTGATGAGTTGTCGGAGTTGGGTGATTGTTGGCGCGTATAGCTTGATGTCATCTACGTACATGAGGTGGGAGACTTTATGTAGGTTTCTCTTGTCTTTCTTCAGCATGTATCCGTATTTACTTGTGTTCAGCATCCTTGACAAGGGGTTTAACGCCAAGCAGAACCACTGGGGGCTTAGTGCGTCTCCTTGAAAGATTCCGCGGCGGATGGGGATCTCGGCCGTTTCTATTTTACTGTCTGGCGTGTTTAGCTGTAACCGGGTTCTCCATTGTTTCATGCTGCTCTGTAGGAATCGGATGATTGAGGGATGCACTTTGTATATGCTGAGTATTTCAAGGAGCCACGAGTGCGGAACAGAGTCGAAAGCCTTCTTGTAGTCTATGTATGCGGTGTTGAGTTTTCGCTTTTGTTTTCTTGCTTGTTCCAGGATAACTGAGTCGATGGTAAGCTGCTCTTTACATCCCAGAGTCCCTTTCTGGCATCCCTTTTGTTCTTCCGTCATTAAGTTGTTGCTTTCGCTGTGCCGGCTTATTTTTTCAGAGATGCACCCCGTGAGTATCTTGTACAGGGTGTTAAGGCACGTAATGGGTCGGTATTTCGCTGGGTTACTGGTATCCTGGTCCTTCGGTAGGAGGTAAGTTATTCCCTTGCAGAGGAATTCAGGCATTTTGCTGGGGTCTTCAATTATCGCCGTAAGTTCCTTGGCTAATGGGCCATGGGCGCTGGTAAATTTCTTGTACCAGAAGTTGTGTATGCCGTCAATACCGGGTGCTTTCCAGTTGTGCGTACGTTGGATTACCTGCTGGAGTTCCTCTATCGTGATGCCCGTGTACTCCATCTCCTCTATTCCTCTCGTAGCCTCCATTTCTTGCTGAATCCAGGGGGCGCTTTTGTGCTGTACTTCATTGGACCATAGTGTCTTCCAGAAGGTCTCTATTTCTGCTGGCTTTGGGGCTTCGTACTTGTCTTTGTTCGCTGGGGTCTCTCGAAGCTTCCTGTAGAAGGCCTTCTGGTTTGCTTGGAATTGCATGTTCTGTTGTTTTCCGTGTACTCCATCTCCTCTATTCCTCTCGTAGCCTCCATTTCTTGCTGAATCCAGAGGGCGCTTTTGTGCTGTACGTTATATATATATATACAGGGTGATTCCATAAGTCCTTATGGGATGAAATAACTGTTGAACCGAGTCAGGTAGACCCATGAATGTGGTGTCTAGGTATAGTGAAATGTCTATGCGCTATGATACCTCTCAGCGCCCCCTAACGATAAATTTCGAAGATAGAGTTCGTAGCTCGGAAGCTGTAGGAGAGACGACCAAAAGTTCAATTACAAAGGTGTAGAGCATTATCGATGTCTTTAGAAAAGCCGGATTGTGTCCACAGATATGATATGCAGTCGCCTGTTATCTGAGGCGGACAAAGGGTAAGGTGACCGTATAATAATATTGATCATGAGAGAAAGTTGCTGTTTCCCCACAAAAATACAGTATTGACACAGTACAGTGGAATTAGCTTTAAAGTTCATACAGAAGGAGAAATAAGCAAAAACGTTAGAACACACTACGCTTTTCGATTAACAGCAATAGAAATGAACTGTTGCCACTAACACATTTCAATTGCGGCATTACTAAATTTAAACCGAATTACAATCGACGAACAAAACCACAAACGAATCATAAATATCGACTGTCAAAAAAAAATTTCTTCTCAATTTATTTTGCTTTTTACTGTATGCACGTATTTTATTGTTTATAGTATCAGATGATTACTTACATTCAGGTTCCTTTTATTTTCCTTACTTGTACTACGCCAAAGTTTTGACGTCATATTTGCACACGGTCGTTTTCTGATTTCATGAAATTTCATTTGCATACACTCAATACAATTCTCGCCCGCCTCTGATTACGGGCGAGTATTTATCATATCCGTGGACCCGATATAGCTCTTCTTGATAAATCGATGATCCTCTACAACTTTGTAATTGAATTTTCGGTCGTATCTCCTACAGTTTCCGAGATACGAACTCTAACTCCGAAATTTATCGCTAGGGGGCGCTGAGAGGTATCATCGTATAGCGCATAGACATTTCACTATACATAGACACCACATTCATGGGTCTACCTGACTCGGTTCAACAGTTATTTCAGCTCATAAGGACTTATGGAATCACCCTGTATATATATAACATAACTAAGAGGGAGATAGAACCCTTTTAGTTCCCTTACAACTACGCACTTGATGCCGTAAAATCTTTCCTTCTAACTTTTCAAAAAATTGGATTTATCTCCCCCCCCCTCCCTCCCCACATTGTTGCCAAATATTTATTACTTTTTTCTACACTTGTTTCTTATATCGCTTACTTTCAGTTTTTTGTTCTCATTATTTTCCTCTCATTTTAGAAGGGTTTACAGTTATCAAAATTGCATTTAAATTTCAAATAAGGTAACCTAAATATTCTCAAGGATCTGTTGTAAGCTGTATAATACCCGGTTTCTCAGAGGTTTACTAGTTTCGTAAATTTGTTTACGAAAGTTTCAGTCCAGCGAAGATAATACGTTTTGTTTTCAAAGTGGTTTCTCCAATTCAGACTCTGATGGTCAATATGAAACGTATTTATGCCTCTATGAATAATTCTTTATGTATTTAGTCCTGTACGGAGCTTTACACCATCCATCCATCTATCTATTAGTCTGTCTTTTTATGTATCTATCTGTATTTCTCTCTGCTTGTCTGTCTATCTCTTTGTCATTCCTTCCCTCCTCCCTCCCTCTTTTTTCCTGTTGGGTTTTTTCTCCATGTTAGTGTTTACTTCTATTGCTAATTGGAGTAAATTGAATTTTCACCTCGACGTTATGAGCATAATCCGATTTAACTTCGAAGTTTCATTTTCCATAATCGATTCTCCCTCACAATCGATATTTTCACAACGTACAAAATAATCCGCACTAAAGCGCAATAAAAATGAATTGCTGCAATAAATTTCTTCCAAGACAATTGCACTTTCAAAAGGGCTGTTGTACAATTTAGTACTTTTTCGATTGGAAGATCCAATTCGTACTTCACTCATCGCAATCGCTTGCCACATTCCTCTTTAGAGTATGACGTAACCCACAGTGAAAGGCTTTGGGAAAAACATACCACATGTATTGGAAAACATTTTTCGTTTCATAAAATTGCTGAAAACAGAAAATATATAACCCGTTTATGTTAGTCCGTCGAGTGGGAATTTTAGCAAATATTTTTCCTGTTACAAACGGGTACGTTTTTCACCAATGACAGTAATGTCTAGCAAAAATGGCAGGCTTTGGCTGGAGGGAATATTTGCTGAGGAAGAAGGGAAATTCTTTTATTCGTCTTGTTCGTCACTGTTAATCAATTTTAATAATACTACATAAGGATTTTATATGTTATTTTTAAAGAATATAGCTGTTTTATGTTAAAAAAATAATTGTTTCATACGTTATTATTTAAGAATATAAATGTTGTATATACTATAATCATACACATAGTATACCAACGTTTTATATAATATTAAATGATTATAAACAAAACGAAATCCTTTATGTCCATTTTAATGGTACTTATTATTTACTTATTACACTATTATTTACTTCATTTACTTATTGCATTATTATTTACTTTATTTACTTATTCCATTATTATTTACTTTATTTACTTATTCCATTATTATTTACTTTATTTACTTATTCCATTATTATTTACTTTATTTACTTATTACATTATTATTTACTTACTATTTATCGATTACTTTATTATGCAATTTTAATACTACTATATAAAGATTTTATATGTTGTTATTAAAGAACATAACAGCTTTTATATGTTATTATTAAAGATGTTATTGTTCCGTACGTTATTATTAAAGAATATAAATGTTGTATATACTATAACCATACACATAGAATACCAATGTTTTATATATTATTAAATGAATATAAACAAAGGGAATTGTTTTTATGGTATTTTAAATAATGGGTGTAAGTAACAAAGTTATTTTAGGAAAGAATCCGATTGAAGAATCATTCGTGAGAACACTATACAAAATATAAGTAAAAACAATTTGAGCGGCAACGTTTTTTTTAAAAATGTAGTTAAAATTTATTTAAAAATCAAACGTTTTCGGAGGACAATGGATCCACCTTCTTCAGGATGATTGCAAACAACTTATGAGAAGTTGCCAGATGTTAAATGGGAAATTTACTATGGCTCATGTTACGGTTATCCAAAAACAGAGGTCTCCATATCGAACGAAGTGTAGGTGGCGCTTCGGTGTATGTCATTTACAACAGACTGCCTATTAATGTAAATATACAACGATTCAAAAAAGTTAAGATCAAAAAGGGATTGAGGTTGTAATATGATTTTAGCTTCATTGAACAAAAAATCATGATCAGGTAAGTAAGTGTGATTAACAATAGACGTCTATAAAGTGTGATTAACAACAGAAGAATTTGAATCAATGGAACCAGGACTTTACTCACTAACGCGTGGTGTTCCTTAACACGTGTGTCAAGGGATTTACGAGTCTGGCCAATATAAGTTTTATTACATATACAAGAAATAGAATAGATACCCCACTGTTTAATTGTGGGGGGGGTTCTGTGTTTTTTAATTCGAGAAAAGGAATTTTCTCTGAAATGGTTTGAAACAACCGAAAAATTAAATTCCCGTAAAAATCTTTGGTAATAACTGGAGATGTGCAGGAAAATAAGGAAGGCAGATTGCTTTTTCACCTCTTCCTATTAGCTCACACTCCCTATATATATTTATTTATTTACATTCATTCGCTAAATTTTCAATCGTTAATAAAATACTTTCTATCCATCCAATCAAGTTCAAATAAATTTTTTTAAACTTGTAGTGGATGACACTTGATGTTAATACAGTTTTTTCAAATATTAATTCATTAATTAAATTTAAATGATTTTTTTTTTGCTTTCCTTTGGTGTATTTGGCGATTAATGCTTGCCGCCAAATGTCGCCAAAATTGCTTTTCGCAATTTTTCCCTTTCTTCCCTTTTATTTGAGCAGCGCATTGAAGGTAGCCCTGACTTTTAAAATTTTTTTATTATACTTTTTTCATTGCCATTGGTGTTAAGAGGGACCAAAAATGAAACAATATTGTTGCGACGGAGTTTGATGTATACTCGGTTAATGTTTTGATCTTAACTTTTTTAAATCGTTGTTTATTTACATTAATAGACAATCATTCAATAGACATGTACATAGACAATCATTCAATCAAACATTTACATTAATAGACAATCTGTTGTAAATGATCTCGAAGCGCCACCTATACTTCGTTCAATACGAAGACCTCTGTTTTTGGATAAACATAACCTGAGCCATAGTAATTTTTCCATTTAACATCTGGCAACTTCTCATAAGTCGTTTGCAATTATCCTGAAGAAGGAGGATCCATTATCCTCTGGAAACGTTTGATTTTTAAATACATTTTAACTACATCTTCAAAAAAACGTTGTCGCTCGAATTGTTTTTACTTAAAGAATTCAATGATTGAGTAGTTTAGAGTTGCTGTTGTTTTGCATGCAAGAAATAATAAATAATCTGGAAATGTTGGCCGAGCAAGCGGCACTGTGTTTCCAGGAGAGATAGGGCACAAAGTTCAAGAGATGAGGAAAGAAAGAAAAAATAGAATCACCACTTCGGGATCAGAGCTCTTAACGCGATATGTTAGAAGAATCCAAGTCGGTGTTTTAGTGAACCAGGTCCAGTATGGAGCATTACGTCGAATTCTCACCACAGCGTGGTGCGTTCGAAATTTCTGGAAGGGTAAAAATTGTGGAAGGGGTTTAGCCAAGGACGAAGCGATGTCCCCAGAAAAGCCAAACCCCCAAGAAGCTCAGAGAATTATAGAATTATTCTAAGTCGAATATAGCAATGTATTTAGCATTTTAAAACTTTTTTTTCAGAATTACGTGATAGAGACATGTGAAGTTTTGCTTCGCCATCAACTTTAAACGCAATTCACATAAAAACATTTTTGTCACTTATATGTCATGTTTTCTGGCCTTCTCGGATTACGAAATACACATGAAAAGTACTTGGTGCATTTTTTTATATAAAAATTCATTTTTAACCGTATCTTTCATCACATATGCGTTCAATCCCTTTTTCCTGTTCACATTTTGCAAAAATAACATTGTTTTCTCTTTTTTGATTTTCAAGTTGTTATTGTTGTTTTATTCATTGAGAATGGGAGCTCATAAGTGCGGCTCAATATTTCCAGGAAAGGGCATGTGATTTTTACGTTTCTGATATCATTGTTAATGTTTTTTGTGTAGATAAGCGGCCATATTTTTTTATTTAATTCCAGTTCTTGAATTGTTTTTTTAAGTTTTATATTTCCGATATTATTGGAGATATGACACCGATGTCTTCCGCTTTTCCGGTATTAATGAAATGAACACTGGAAATAATCGTTTACGCCACTAATTTATTTTTAGTCCAAATTCTCCCTCGCGTGATGTGTCTGATATTTTTATAAATTTTTGATATTATTTATTAAAAAGGATTGGCAACACTCAAATATCCGCGAGTATTTCTCTGTTACGGCGAAGTAAAAAACACCTTTATGCTATTGGTTTTTGAAGTTGCTTGGTGAGATCTTTTTTAAATTTTTGAAGAAAATATAATGAAACAATATGTTTAAATTAAGGGCTCGAAATAGTGTTCATCCTTGACGAGTAAAAGTTCATGGTAGACAATAAAATTTCAGAACGTGAAATCCTCACAGATGTCAAACTAATTTAAGAAATCTATATGGGATATAAAACCTAATACCACGTGCTTTTAATGTTTTGACAATGATGCACAAGACAACATTGTTTGCCACTAATTATGGTCATTATGTAAGATGATGGTCATATACATACGACCTATTGCTCACTGTAGTCCGGGGTTTGGTTCCCTAGGCCATAAGAGGTTCGGATTCCTCGGAAAACAGTAGGTCCCGGCGCAGCATGACCATTGTAGTCTTTGAGCCGTAAAACCACAAAACAAACAAACAAACAAAATAATATTGTTACTCATAGTGGGCAACCCTAGATTTAAATAATATATTTTTCAGTTTTCTCCCCGGGATGTCCTCAGACTCGGGGTGAAGGAGTCCTTCACCATTTGTGATTTATGTTAAACAAAGCTATTACTTAGAATGGTTCGTGAACGTACATCATTTGAAAACCACGGTTCCATGACAATACGAATAATTCTGTTTGATGTTCTCAGTCATAGGTCTTTATGGAAAGTGAGCATTATTCTCAGTAAAGTTTTTTTTATTATTATTATAGCATTTTTTTATTTCAAATGCAGTAAAACTCCTCTTAACGACCACCCCTTAGATATGGTCAGATTAAAATTTCCCGGCAAGGAACTCCTTTAAAATAATAACTTTCTCTTACAGTAACACCTCTTTTGAAGAACAAATTTTCTGGCAGGTGACTGTTCGCTAGCGAGGGGGGTTTAATTTATTTTTTGTTAAACTTTTTTAACTTTATTAATTTTTTCTTTTTTCATACATGTATCTTGATTCTGTATTATCTTGTCAAGAAATTACGGATTAGCCGAATATTTATATTTGCATTTATTCTTTCTCACTCGAGGCCACCTTTCTCCAAAACTTACCTGCAAAACTTACTACTTATTCTCTCATTCAAAAAAATTCTTGTTATTTCCCATTCTTTTTTCTTTAATCTGCTTTTCACCTTGGACTTCCTTCTCCTCTAACACTGACTGATCTTCTCGCATTTATCGGAAAACCAGCATCCAGCAATGCCTCTTGTTTGCGCCTCAATAGTTCTTTGCAGGCACGTGACATTCCTTCTAATGTCTTATCACCTCAACCTTATGCTCTGTTCTTCAATCGTGTCATTTTTCTACTCCTGAACTTGTTGATATCATTTGGTTTTCTCACTCCAGCAACCTGGGACTGCGTTTTCAGAATGCAAAGCTTTGTCTATTAATTTGGGTGAGCCCTTATTCTTTGTTGTTGTTTTTTCTTTCTTGAAGCGGCCCTTTCTATTCTGAGAAAAGAATACAGCAGCTGTGGACTTCTTTCCCATGTTCATCTTGCATCATCAACAACAATCTTCTTCTTACTTTTATACATTTTTACTTACATCGTTTTTCGCTATTCTTAATTGAGGTTTACCTCAATTGGTATTACTGGTTTAGACTTAGCCTAGGTTTAGAGAATTTAGTTTACATTAAGTTCTAAGCATTCTGAAAATTGTTTTATAAATAAGTTCTTCAAACTTAAATTTCCTTGGACGCTGTATATTTGAACTCCCAAACTTCAAACAATTCTTGTCCACATGCGTGCTTCAACCTTTATTACTATAATTATGCTTTTTTACAGAGAACATAGCACACTTGATTACGGAAAAAATGAAATTTAATTGGTTTTAACCAGCTTTGAATTTAAAATACTGAAAAATTAAGTCGTCTTAATTTTATTTAATTTATTAGCTTATTTTAATTATATACAAATTCACTACCTATACAGCTGAATGCAGACGATTTTGCCTTGGTCTTTTGTCCGTAATAAAACGTTATTTTAATTTTATTTAAGTTTCTTTGCATGCAGTTGGCAACGATTTTAGTTTGTGTTCGACTTTATTTGAAATTCCCTCGGTTACCGTGTTTTTCCAGTAATAAGGCGGATAAAAAAAGATAAGTTTCAATTTACTTTGCACACTATCAGTCACTCTGCCTTTGTTTCGCTTTCCCCTTTTAAAGAGTAACTAAATTGGAAGAAATTTAAATTTAAGAAATAGTGTAATCTTTAAAATTCTTTAGGGGACTGAATTTTAAAGAATTTGTGTTTTCCTGTTATTATTTCTTAGGCTGAACAGAACCAGTAATAAAGTTCACGGCCCTTGTCTGACTAAATAATAATAAATCATCTCGGTATTGTGATATCTTACATTTTGAAAACTGAAAAGAATTTGGGATTAGTTTCTTTTATGAAATTTTCAGAAGTCTTTCTGTATTATTGTATAATAAATTCCCCCACGAAAAACTCACAAAAATCTCGCCCCGGAGGCTTTTCTGTGTTGACCATTATTTGGCAATTGTGTTATCCCTGTGAAGGGTAATAATATCTTACATCCTCATATACGGAGAAAAATGCGTTTGTTCTTGTCCTCATTCGTCTAGCGGTCCAAGACACTCCGGGCTAAACGGAGGGACCCTGGTTCGAATCCAGGATGGGGAAAGCGTCTCTTTTTCTCCAAATATAAAAAAAGCTCTAGTTTGAGCTGTAATTGAAACGTGGGTGGCAAAAATTATTGTATAAGTCTTTCTGCATCAACGGAAGAAGTTTTATTTCCTGGTTCCCTTAGAATCTGGGGTTCCCGGCCCTTTGCCTCCTGTCCCCGGCCCTGTCATGAAGACCACAAGATGGAAGTTTGTCCAAAATGGTGGAACTTCATTATATTTTCGTCGTCCAGGATCATTTACGTCAGCAATTCTTGTGAAATCATCGATTTATTGTGAAACTAAAGTCTTTCCGAAACCAACAACGTTGTGAAACCAAGATCTTTCTGAAAACACCAACGTTATGAAACAAACATTTTCTTGAAACTACGAAACAAATGTCGTCATGACACTTTCACTTTCGTCACGCTGTAATTAAAATTTGTTTTTCATAATCCAATAAGCATCTCTTTGATTTGCTTACTTGGATCCATTTTGAAATAAGTTGTACGTTTATCAGTTCCTTTGTTTTATGGAAGTCATGACATCGAAGTCTTTCTTTCCTCTTTTATTATTGAAATGCGCATCGCAGAGTACAAATTAGTAATGTTATTGGTCTTTTCCGTTTCAAATTCTCTGTCACGCAATAATTTCAATGTCTTACTATATTTTTTTAATATTTATAGAAGACGACTGGAAATGTTCAAATTTAAGCAGATTTCTTTAAGGATGTTGCTTTAGAATGATCTCAATGTTTTTGTTTGTTTTCTTATTGAACAATCAAAAGATTTGAAGCAGTTGGAATGAAACTGTGATTGCTTTCTGAAAATCAATTTAAACTGACGTCTCGATGTACGCAGAACGTTTCGCATGAAAGTTAAGATAGCAATCCACGTTTTAAATTACAAAGCCTGTAAAAAAATGGAGAAAGAATGAATTTATAATGTATTACATATGAACAAACAGATATCCATGTTTAATAAATGGGACAGATTTACGAAAGATATTTGCACATTATTTAACTGATAGTGGCGAACACTTTACACCGGAAATTTACTCATACTTTATGCATAAAATGTATATCTAGATGTTTCTAAAACATTAGAAAACTCTGTAGAAATTCTATTAAATTATTGTTAAAAATTTGAATTTTGATTATTTTCATATAAGGTGAAAGATTGAAATAGAAAGGTATGTGTGTGTGAAAACAAATTTAATTTTGGAAATTTGATCGCTTAAATTAAGAATTAAACCTTTAATCAACTGAGTAATTTTATTTTAAGTAAGTAGTTAAAAAAACGATTAATAGGAGTGAATAATAAAGTATGCGTAATAAATTAAGTAATAATTAATGTATATATATATATATATAATGTCATTTCCACGTGTAAATCGTTTATATCCTGCTGATTATGAAACTAAAGATAATTTTTGTGAATGATTCTCTGATGATTAGTTTTATTTGTTTTTATTTTTAAAAAGACTTATGATGAATTTTCATTTAAATATCTTATTTGAATTTCATTTGTTTTATGAAACTTTTGTGAATTTAAAACTCATTCTTTTTCTATAAAGTGGAGGTTTGTGGTTGAGTTAATCAATGAAAATAAATTTCATAAAAATATATTTTAAATCTTTTTTTTTTTTGTTAATTTTATGTAAAGTATTCTGACTGAATTTCATTCGAATTGCCCTCTCTGTTTTTAGTTTGAATTTCTTTGTATTATGTCTAATCTCGAATTGATCCAAGTACAGTCAAATTTCGTCAAGACGAAGTCAGTGGGGAACAGAAAAGATGTTCATATCAAGAGTAATTCGTGTTAACCGTGAAGGATGGAGGGGCTTGGATTACTAAATTATGTATCCCATATTTGGTTGCCATGTACACAATTTTTCATTATATTTATATGTTATCATTTTGTTATTGTGTTTTATTATTGTATTTTGCCGTTATTATTATTTTATTATAGCATACACCATTTGTAAGAAAAATAGTAGTATATACGTACCTTTAACGTGAATATTCAGTATAGTAGATTGATTTGAAAAAATATTGTTTTATAATATGTATATACTATGGTTTAGTAAATATTTATTTGTTCCAGGTTATATACTTTGCTAGGAAAAAATTTTAAATTGTAGTAGTACACTTAAAAATTTCAATAATTGTAGGTTCTTTTTGCTTTCTATCGGCACAATGTAACCAAAAATCAACCACTTTTTCCACAGTTTCTAGAGAAGCTTCAGAATTTGCCTCTTGCATCACAAAATGACGTACAGTTTGTAACGCAATGAAGACTTCCATCACACTAACAGGATATTCGTTTGAAGTAGCCGAGTTGTGCGTGTCTGTTAATGTCTTCTTCAATATCCGAAAAATAGCTATTATTATTATCTAACAAGGGTTTTATCATGACGCCAACTATTTCGGCGTTCGTTGAAATAACGCATGTCGTGATGTTATCGTCCATTGAGGCATATTCATCAAACGAAACAGAGTCGAGAAGAATACCGCAAGTTCGTGTATCGGTTGTGTCGAATTCAACCTTCTCTTTTGTTACGATGTCAACAGTTGATGATTGTCTTTTCGCCATGCAGTTCTAATCAACGTCAATGTATCTAGCAGATTGATTTTGAATTCAAAATCAATTTTGATCAAAATATTGAATGGTCTGGCTAATTAGTTCTCTTCGATAATAAGTCTTCAAGATGCGCATTATTCCTTGGTGACAAGGCTGTAGCTTAGATAGGGCGTTTCTGGGAAGGAATTCAAGTTCTATGACTTTTAGTTTTGAAGTGGTGCAGTGTGCGCTAGATTTATTCAGAATCAGATATATACCTTTCTACCTCGTTGTTGAAACTTCCTCTCTAGCTGCTTTACCCATTTATTGAAAATTTCAAAAGTTACCAACACCTTTTTTATAAAGTCGTATGTCACTGGTAATGTTTTTAGAGATCTGAAGAATATTGGCTTTCCTGACTTGCCAATAAGTAGAAATGGCAACTTTTCTGTCCCACCCATATTGCAAACCACTAAAGCAGCCAATCTTTGTTTTCTGCACTTGTCTCCAGAAAACTTTAGACCTTTTAAGGATCAGGTGCGATTAGGAAGTGCTCGCCAGAAAATTGCAGTCTCATCCGCATTACATATGTCAGACATTGCATATTTCTTTAGAATCGTAGGCAATTTGTCTTTCAGGAATTCGTTTACCGTCTCAACAGTTACACCAGCTTCTTCATCACAAACCTTTTTGTAAATTATTTTACTCCTATCCTTGAATCTTTGTTACCATCCAAATGAACATTTAAAATCACTTACATTCAGAGCATCAGCAAAAAAAAAAGAGCCTTTTTATTGTAAATTTGCACCCCTTGTAAGTTTTGTTCTCGAATCTCACTGAGCCATTTCACCAACTCTATTTCAACTTCTTCGTTTTTGGCACTTCTTACTCTTTTTCAAGCAGGCTAAAAATGATTATCTGAGCAAGCAGCTTTAATTTTTTCACGATTTTTTAAAATCGTCTATAAAGTACTCTTTGCAATCCCGAAGTTTAAGGCAATTTTTTTGTTTCATTCAACTTTGCACAATCCGCATCATTTAGAATTTCTAGCATTCTTTCTAAACTCAACGATTTCTTCGCCTTGAGATTCATATTTTACAGTTACCTTAACCGTTCAAGGAACCAAGGCGATGAACAGCGAAAAAAGAGCATCAAGCAGCAAGCAGACCTCACAAAAGAATCGTCTTTCGACTCTCTCATAATATGAATTTAGCTGTAAGTAACTATTACCCTTTT
>QLNU02015003.1:22350612-22374157 GCA_006491805.2 Dysdera silvatica | reverse complement strand
TTTTTTTTAAAGAAAATTATATAGATAGGACGTTTATCTTTTATATGTGAGGTTCATTTTCCACATATTCATTTAAAGTTTGTTATTTATATTTGAGCCAGGAGCGGACTGGATTCTGTCAAAGTGCTCATACCTTAGATAATCTGAGAGCGCAAGTCCTATAGACCATGAGGCCGCACCGGCCGGGGGGGGGGCGGCGGCCCAGTCCGCCCCTGGTTTGAGCTAATAATTTTATATAATAACTGATAATTTTTAGCTTTCAACTGTCACCTCTCGAGATTTTTAGACAGAATTTGTTAAGTACGCCACGTATAAAGTGCTATTCTAATACCTGTGGCCACAAGAAAGAAGTGGTTACGTCAAAAAAAACCCAGCAAAAATAAGTGCACTGTGTTTTCAGTGCACACGGTTTAAGAAAATTAATTATTCTTCAAACCATTCACTTTACAATGTTATTTGAGTCACGTTGATGTCAACTAAATTTGGTTTTTTTTTCAAAGACCATATATACAGAAAATTTTCTAGTGTAAAAATTACTGCCCTGAAAAATTGCGATTTTATACTTAATTAGTTATTTCCTGTGACCACAAAAAAAAAATCTTGAAATAGTAGAGGCAGTACTATTCTTAGGATTTTAAATAAGATAGTGAATTTGACGGCAAGCTATTTACTATCCATTTGAAAGCTGCTAACATCGTGGCACAGGACATCACACGAATAATCATCCATTTTAGTGAATAAGTTATCCCTTGTATTCAATATTAAGGAATGCTTCCTTTATTCATTACATGTACTGATCGTTCACGAAATGAAATCCGACGAAACAGTTAGAAGTGACGGTAGGTGACGTCACAAACGACCTATTCCATTACAGCAGAGAAGGATTCCAATTTCAGAACTTGATTTTGGCGCCGACAAACGTTCACTAAAAACCAGTTCTGAAATTGCAGTCCTCCTCTGCTATAATGAATTAGCCAGTTCGTGATGTCACCTCCCGTTATTCCTAACTTATTTGCATTTTACGTATTTTACACGTATCTATACATCATATCCTTTTACACTCTGACTGATGCAATAGCGTTTCAATTAGACGAACGTAATAGTTTCAAACCTGCCTCCCGCAAAGATGAAGTACTTCATATAATAAATGAAAGATTTAAATACTTTTATCAATAATATTTGACTTTGGAACATGGAAAAATGTAGCTTTTCTCTTAAAAAATTCCTGCTTCTTTTTATCAAATCCAAACCATGTTCCAAAAAAATAAACTCTCAACAATTTTGTTCCGAGTTATAGTTCACGTTTAAATCTTCTGTTTAATTTCGGTCAACTTCTTTGTATAAAACTGGCAACGTTTTGAGTTTGCCCTCAACTTTGTTTGAAATTCCCACGGTTCGTGTATTTTTCAAATTACCAAGCGAAAAAAATGCAGATTTTTCCTTTATTTTTAACGACATCGACAATTCTGCTTTAGTTTTGCTTTCTTTTCTAAAAGTCTAACTAAATTTTGAAAGAAATTGGCAAACAGACAAAAATTAAGCTTAAGAATTATTTCATGAAGAGAACTTTTAATAATTAGTATGTTTTTAATATTTTTCTTCTTTAGTTGAACTGTGTTAAGTTACTTTAAAGGATCGTCATTAACTGGTTCAAAGAAGAACGGGGCTAGAAAGTTTTCTTCTTATTCTTCTAATTATTATTATAATACGTGTGTTCTCTCACTTCTTTCTTCATTTTAATAAAATGATTTACTTGAATTTTTCGACTAAAACTTTACCTTAATTTTTATTACGGATTTGGTATCAATATTCCATTCAAAGTTCATAGTTTACATTGAGTTTCAGATCTTTCATTCGTATATCAAACGTTCTTATATTAAAATACTTCAAATTTTAATTTTCTTGGGCGTCATATATTTAAACATCAAATCCATTAAAATCATTTTGATAAGTATATTTCAACATTCGTGGTTGTAATTTTGCTTCTGTATAAATAACATCCACCGCATGAGAGAATTAGATTCTCAACAAAACGAATCTTAAATATATTTAACAAGTTTGCATTGCTAAAAATTGAGTCATCTTATTGTTTATATAATTTTTTTTTAGATTTCACAGGTTCTTTTAATATAATCGTGATGTCTAAACGAACAAATGCAGAAAATGGAGCTTTTGTCCGCAGTAAAATGTTGGTTTAATTTTTGTCTATACTTCTTTGTATGCAACTGACAATGGTTCTTATTTGTGTTTAGCTTTGTTTGAAATTCCCTCGGTTCGTGAGTTTTTCCAATTACGAGGAGGAATAAATTGAAGATAACAAGTATGGTGCCTTTCCTTCACATGCTATCGATCACTTTTCCTTTGTTTCGCTTTCTTTTTTTAGATGTCTAACTAAATTAGAGGAACCTTACGTTGGAAAAATAATCTTAAAATTCTTTGGGGAACATAGAGCTTTAAGTATTTAAGTTTTAATGTTTTAGATCGTTGTTACCTTTATTATTTAAAAACACTTTTTAGAAACGGTTCCGAGAGGAAGGGAAAATTATCGTCTGCCAAAATCGTAAGTCGGAAACTGATTTACTATGCATTCGTTTATTTTCCTTTTATTTCGTTTTAAATATTATATTTTGGATTTGTAATGTATAAGAAAAAAGCAAGAATGATCTATCTTTAATTCATGATGATTTATTTTTCCGTAACTTGCGAAAATCTAACTTAATTGTAATATTTTTAAGGATTATTCTCTCTTCATTTTAAAGGCGTGTTCAGCTTTCGTTTGAAACTAAAATAAGTATTATTTAATCATTGTTCAGAAGCTAATTTAAGAATGCAAATATTTAATATCTGATGCATTTGTTAAGTCCGTAAAGATATTTTCAAAATAGAATATTTCCATACTCTGAAAACCAAGCTTGATTTTATATTTGTTGGAACACATATTGCATATATATAAAAAATAATAACAAAGTTAATTGCAATATAGAACTGCAACCATATCTAAATTTTAAATTTAAATACAGTAGAACTTCTAAAATCCGGCTTTCTTTTACCTGTAAGCTTCTATTAAACGGAAGTCCATACTTGTAGTTATTACTTCCTCTTAGGACCTAGCGTAGCTGGACCAATGAGAGAAAAAGTGGTTCAATTGAACCAATTCTGCTACGGAATCTCCGGAATAAAGTTACAAAGCAAAAACAATCCATTTTGCGACAAACAAAACTTAATTTCAAACCTTTGCGTCTTGTTTAAAAAAAATCATTTCACAATAAAAGTCAGAAAACTGTTTATTTTTAAAATAACAACATTTCTTTCCTGTAAACAGGCTACATATGTGGTGGAGATGCGTCCCTGGTGCCACGGAAACATTTTCTATCAAACTTAACAGTTAAAGTCCATGGCCGGAGACGTTGCCCAATACACAACTACTCACTTTTTATCATTTGTCTCTTTTGTTTCACGCGTGTACCGAAAAGTGATTTTATTTAGCTCGTATTAGTAGTGTTGTCATGGATACAAAAAGCTGATTGTTTATTTATACTTTTCGAACGCCGCTATGTTTTTCTCTCTTAATTCAGTGCTTTTTTGTTCATATTTTTATGTTATCAAAATTTCGTAAACTTTAGCAGGATTATTTTATTTATCTACACGACTGTAATACCTTGTCGAATATATTTACCTCGTCTATATATATATACCTCGTCTATATATTTTATATGATATCGTGTCATACATACCTATTATAAAAACATTGGTACTAATGCATAAAACGAAACCCTTGGCAAAAATCTTCCAGACTATCCAAAATGGCAAAAGCTATGGTCCGTGAGGCATCCGCCATTTTGGAAAGTCGCGTTTTCGTTGTTTTAGGCCCCCTAGTTTTTGGATTGGATCATGTAAAAACGTCGGATAATAAATGCTGTTAATGCTTAAATGCACGCCCGTAGCAAATTACACATGTTATTACATTTATATTTAAGACATAGTGTCTCACTAAATATCAAGCTTGCATATATGAGGCGTTGAAAACAACAGTGGTATAAGTCACAAAAATGAAATTTTTGAGTTAAGTCCATGGAAGTATCCTCTGGGGTTGCCTTGTTGCTTGCAACACTAGTATATGACCATAGTGTAATAAGTTGTTGCAGGATAGCACCACGTTACTATTGGCCAACACGAAACTGGATGGACGCAAATCCTTTCTTATCTCATTTTAAGCAAACATATTCTTCTACCATAGTTGTTATCAAGGCCTCATAATATGAAACTGATTTCTAGTCTCTATACAAAGTTTGAAATTACAAGTTAGCACGAAACTTACATCGTTGATAACAACGCTAGTTGAATACAATCTAGATAACAATAAATTATTTACTGCTGAAACTGAAAATAGATTTTAATGCACTGCTTATTAACGACGGAATGCAATAACATCTAACTCCTCATCCATCAGAGTTCTTCAAAGTTCTTCTTTTTCTATTTTTCTTCCTCCCTCCCTCCCCCCGAGAACTGCTTATAAAAAGATAAGAATTTCCCTTATCTTTTATCTTTTTCCTCCTGCTACTACTACCACTACTAGAGCCATTACTACTGCTCGTTATTATAGATATATTTAACATTTTTAACTAATTACTTAGAAATTAAACTAATATAGAGACTACAATTGAATACCACAAAGATAAAACCTAACCAGTAAAATTCATCCCTTTCTCTTATCGCCTTATTCGCCGTAGAAAATTTGTATACATTATGTAATGACGTCTGCGAGACAATATAAATCCATCGTTATCCTTATAAAACTATCAAATAAATGCAGAATACGCTTTTATCACTGGCGTAGTCAGGGGGTGTTGATGTGGGGTCGTAACACCATTAGGACGAAATATTGAATATATGCCGTGCATATAAATATATGGGGTTGTAGCTCCGTAACTTCTCCCATTGTAAGCCTGTACCCCATTATGAACTTTCTACATAAGCCCGTGGCTTTTATAAGAGTATTTTTTAACTATGAATTTAATCCTGAAGATAGAAAAATTAGAAATCGCCTGCTTGTGAACATTTTTGCCATTAATTTTCGTGAAATTAATATTAATTGCACTATCACCTCACATTTTTAAAATTATAATTTAAAAACGCCTTTTCTTAGGGAAACAGCCTACCATCTGAATTTCCGTAATTACTGTTCTTGAAATGTTTAATATTCGTTTTTCTTTGATTTACATTTAATATCCGAGATTTTAATGGAGATATGACATCCGGGCATTTTCTCCTCTATTGTTAAGGGAATGCAAATCAGAAATTTAAATTTCAAACGATTTTAACTGTTTCTTCTCTCTTGATAAAAATTATGTGTCACGCAATGCTGCTTCTGTCTTAAAAAAGTTCTTATTTTTTTTAAATTTAACGAAAACGAATGAAAACCTTCACATTTAAGCAATTTTCCTTTCGTGAATTTAAATTTAATGAAAGATTCTAAGCTTTTTAAAAAGAAAGTATAGCATATTATTACAAATAATATGACTAAAATAGACTCATGAAAATCCATATGAAAATATTACATTTAGTTTAGGGCAATAGACTTTTTTCGTATCGCCTAGAAGTATAGAATAGGGCTTAGAAGAAAAGTATAGCGCTCATATATATATATATATATCATCATCATCATATTCAACCATTATCTATCCACTGCTGGATGAAGGTCTCTCCAAATGCTTTCCACACAAGTCTATCCTGAGCAATTCGCTTCCACGTCACCCCAACCTGTTTTCTTATTTCATCCACCCATCTAGTTTGAGGACGTTTTCTAGGTCTTCGGTGGTCTCTTGGAATCCAGTTCAGAATTTCTGTTGTCCATCGTTGATCAGTTCTTCTTGCAATATGCCCAGCCCATCGCCATTTCAGCCCTTTTACTTTAACAATGATGTCCTCTACTCTAGTTTGCTCTCTCACCCAAGTGTTTCTTTTTCGATCTCTCCTAGTTATTCCAAGCATGCACCTCTCCATGCTCCTTTGCGTTGTCTGTAACTTTCGTATTGCTCCAACTGTTAGACTCCATGTCTCTGATCCATAAGAGAGGACTGGCAATACACACTGGTTGAAGACCTTTCTTTTTAGACACAAAGGCAATTTCCCCTTCAGGATAAAACTGTTTCTTCGGAGCTGTTCCTTCGACTATTTCAATGTCTTCGTTTAATCCACTGTTACTTTCGTATAGATTTTTGTAGAATTCTTCAACTCTTCTAAGTATTTCTTCCCTATTTCTTGTTACGGTGCCATCCTCTCCTTTTAATGCAATGATGTGTTTCTTCCCAATAGACAAACTCCCTTTAACAACCCTAAGGCTCTTGTTATTTTCAATGGCTTTCCTTACTAGCTCACAGTTGAATTTTCTTATGTCTTCTTTCATGCTTTTGCGCAGAGTTTTACAAAGTTCTATGTACTCAATCCTGGAACTGGTATTTCGATTGTCCACCTTCATATCTCTTCGCCTTTTCATGAGCTGTTTCGTCTTCTCAGATAATTTGCTATTGTGCTTTTTACAGGTTACACCACCAATTTCCCCAGCAGTTTCAACTATTGTCTTAACAATGTTTTCATTTGCTTCTGAGATGTCAACTTCTTCAATAAGTCCTTCCAGTGCAGAAAAGCGATTTTTTAATTCCAACTTGAATGCCTCGGTATTTACTTTCAGTTTCATTAGATCCACCCTCTTACTTACTTGTTTCCTAATGAGCTTCTGTCGTTCTAATTTAGTATTTAAGTGCACTTTACATCTCACCATTCGATGATCACTTCCAGTATTAAATCTGTTCAGTACACTGCAATCTTCAATAATTGATTTCTTGTTTGCCAGGATATAGTCAATTTCACTAGTTCCCCCATTTGGGTGTTTCCATGTCCATTTTCTTTGCGGTTTCTTCTTAAAAAATGAATTCATGATGCTAAGATTTTCAGCTTCTGCAAATTCGATGAGTTGATCGCCACGTTCATTCCTTTCCCCATATCCGTATTTACCAACCGATGTCTCTCCTTGTTCCTGTTGTCCAATTCTTGCATTGAAATCCCCCATGATGAGCTTGATATGTTGTTTCCCTTTGGTGTGTAACTGTTTGATTTCTTCATAAAATTCTTCAACCTCTTCGTCGGTATGGCTTGATGTTGGTGCATATACCTGTACTATTTGAAGTTGGTATCGCTGGGTTAGTTGAACAACAAGCCTCGCTGCTCGATCGGCGATGCTTCCAACTTCAAAGAGACAATCTTTAATTGTTTATTGATTAAGAAGCCAACACCACTTGTTCTTCCAGTTTCCGTTCCTCTATAATAAAACAAATGTCCACTTTTAAGTTCCACCAACTCTTCACCTTTTCTTCTAACTTCACTGAGTCCTACAATGTCCCATTTGATCTTGTCAAGTTCTTCTTCCAATTCCTGAAGTTTTGCTTCAGAAGCAAGGGATCGTCCATTAAACGTAGCCAAGGTCAATAACAAACGGCAGCCTGGGCCATTCCAGTGATTCTTAGCACCCCCTGCTTTCATGCCACACTGACCGCTGCCTTGATCAGGAGCACTCCAGCACCTGGAGACTAGGGGCCATGGTTTCTGGTGTGTCAACATAATGGAGGAATTAGCCATAATTTCACCACGCTGGCTAGACGGGTTGGTGAATTAGCCCTCCCCTTCCGCCTTTCTATCCGTGTAGCAAATATTAATTTGCCACATAAATAGAAAGCTCAGCCTGCACCACTTGAAGGCGGGGTAGGACACTAGGTTACTGGCCTGGCCGGTTCCACACATCGTCACATACGTTCAGCGTGTGGGTCTCCTTCCAGTTAGATACCAGCAACCCTTTTGCAGGCCATATATATATATATATCCTAGGCGCTATACTTTTTTCCTTCTTTTAAGGGATCTTCTAGACACGTATAGAATTATTTACATAAAACGAGATTGAAGAAAATAACACTTTTATACGGAATAACATCAAATATTTTACATCACTCCAATTACTCAATTGGTATAAAATCCCAACTGCTTTAAACCCAGGCAATATGTCGCAAATATAAAGATTAAAGAAAAGTAAGTTATTTAAATAAATATGTTCATTTGAAATGTGAACCTAAATTAAAAATATCGGACTTTTATCTATATCGCCCGTATTATATGTAATTTATTATATACTTGGAAATATTGTAATAGGGCTCATTTAAGGTAAACTTTTGTTTTTAATTGCTCCTTTCCTATAGATTTGGCAATCATTGGAGAATTTTCATGATTTTTGTTAATGCTTTTATCATGTATTTAACGTGTCGATCAAGACCGTAGCCAGGGGATTCAAAAAAATTTACAGCGTGGCAATCATAGCATGCAAGGCCGTAGCCAAGTCCCATTAAAAATTTAGTTTCGGGAGGACAGGCCCCTGAGATCCCCCATCTTCTGGATACGGTCATGGTCCTAATGGTGCTATTTTATGAACATGGTGTTTCTGTGGAACCGCGTGTATGTAATTAAGTGACTGCGTCGAACAAACGTCCATAGGTCACCAATTGTGGCTAACATGTTCCGAAGACCTTTGATTCGTTAGACAATGGTCAATTATGGCTAACACAATGTGAGGTTGAAGTTGCAAATAAATGCAAGCCAGATCTGTGAGATTTAAAACCATATTTATTGAAAGATTTAGAATAATTAAACGAAACGCCACAGAACATAAAATAATTAGAACATAAGGTTAAAATGATTTAGTGCGCCTTTTTGGCGAAGCTCCCGATAGTATGTGTGCACAGATTGATGGTAGATAGAAGACCGACTTTATTTAATTCATAATACAATTGCATATACTGTTGCCAAATATAAAAAGTTAAATACTGCATAACAGTTGCAAAAACATAAAAAGGGACTTTGTATGGTTTTCACTATGCTAAAGTTGTAATTGTAAAATTTGTGTTCGTCGCTTAATGCTGCAAAAGAACTGGTTGGTGAATGCACAGAATGCACAGACGGGACTGAAACGATGCAGTCTGTACTGTGCTCCCACTCCCCAATTGGGAGACTATCAGGAAGAAAGAACTGGGTCTTTCGGACTTCGAAGGATGATCGATAGCGTCCCGATATGTCTCTTCCAGGAGGTTCACCATGTCTTAGCCAAAGATGTCCTTCGGTCTCCCGATACGGCAGAGGGTTTGTGAGGTGAAGTCCTGTTACTGCAGGCTCCGTTTGCTTCCTCTAGGGCACGACGCGCCCAAGTGTTCGCAATTTCATTATCATCATTATAGCGAACGATGACGTCATTCAAGTAACTGACCACTCAGAGGACTTCGTTTGCTTGGCGAGAAATTTGTCGCGTGGAAGTTTGGCAACCGCGTTTTTCTGCATTCCAAATTAGGCGATAAATAGCCTAATAATGTTGAGGGCTATCTCATTTTTCGCCAATTTGCGAATGAATATTTATTGCACACACGTGAATAGGTCACCGTAGCCTTAACAGTGTTCCAGGTTAGCTTTGCCGCGAGTATAGACTGGTTGAATTCATAGTCACCCAGCTTGTATGTTAATGTGTATGTCTTTTATTCTGTTATCTTGGTTCAGAAGTAACAATGAGTTGTCTATCCCTTCCTCATTGTCCGATCTCTCGGGCTTGGGAGTGAAAATAAAAGCAGACGATTAAAAGGTATATAAATGTTATTTTTTGTTTTAAATTTGTTCTACGCTTCTTGTAGTGTATGTAACTGCGTAATCTAACGCTTGCTACGTCAACAGCATTTCAACGGTAGAAGTATAAGCAACTTTCAAAAAAAAAAAATTCACGCTAAATATATTTAATAAACTTCAACTTTGGAATACCGAAAAAGAAGTAATTGCCCCCTTTTTTTTTAAATTGTAGGCTCCTTTCAATTCGATATGATCACGTTATGCAAAAAATAAACTCGTAAGGAACTTTTGTCGAACTATTGCTAGTGGTAAATATTCATTTTAAGTACTTTTGTACGCAACTGGCAACAGTTTCGGCTTATCTTTAAATTTATTGAAATTCCCTCGGTACAAACCTTTTTTTTTTTTAGTTTCCAAGTGGGAAAAAGAAGAAGCTAACCAGGTGCATTTTTATTTCATTTTACAGGATATCGATGAAGAAACAAAGCAGTGGTGCTTTGTTTCTCTCCTTTTTTTGAAAGTCTATCTAAATTGGAAAACTTTTAAATTAGAAAAATAATGAACTTAAAGGGCCTTTAGAGAATATAGCTTTAAAACGTTAGTTGTTTTTGTTTTACGAAGAAAACTTCCTTGGTTAAGATAACAAGTTTTGCCACCTTTGCCTAAGCTCAAACTAGAGTTTACGTATAGGAGAAAAAGAGACGTCGCCTTCTTGGTTAAGCTGTGTTTATTCAATTATTTTAAGAGATTATTACGGTGCAGTTCCAAGAAGAAGGAAACGGTGTTTGCGAAATTAAAACAGCCAGGAACTCATTTTTAAATGTTATATGTGCCTTTTTATAGACCTTTTTATAATAAATGTATTTATTTACCTTTCAAGCTGATATGATTTCTTTTTCAATCACTCGAATTTATTTTAATCTTATCGTTCATTATACTCATAACATTTAATTCATTTTACACATAATATTTTTTTAATTTTAAGACGTTATAGTTATAGGTTTTTCTTATGGGTTACCGGAAGTGACGTCACGATTTTGACGTAATGGGTTTGTATTTATCATAACCGCGTTCATCTGTAATGCTGCTAAACTGTAAAGCTAATTTTAAGTAAAATATTTCAAATCTGCGGCATTTAAGTTCATGTAAATGTTTTCAAATTCGGTTATTTCGATAATTTTAAAACTAATATATATATTTTTAAGGGGTTGGTTGTAATGCATATTCCATGGCGAAAGATGTCAATATAAGTGTAAAACGATTCACCAGGGAATTTGGAATTCCCTGGTGAATCGTTATTTCATTTTATAAGAATTTGAGAGTTACGTCTTAAATTTGAGGATTTTTTTTAAATCGATTTTTTCATCGAATCGATATTTCCACGATACATGCAAGAAATCGCTATAAAAAGAAATGGCTGCTAGAAATTTTCTCAACTCAATTCTTCCTTTATTTGAAAATAGGTAATATATGTAATTTAATGCTATTTCAATTGAAACATTCGATTGTTATCCCATTTGTTGATGATATTTTTTGCATTTTTTTTTAAACTATGATGGTGCATTCAGTAAGAAGCTTTATGCAAATCGAAGGATATTTATTATAAAATGTTTTTCCTTTTTGTAAAACTGTACAAGAAAAAAATTAAAGAATTATTATAATTCTTCAAGAAAGTACTTACACGATATACTTCTTTTCATAAATAGGATACATTTTTCACCAATAGTAAGTTGCTTTAGAAAAAATGGCGTGCTTTCAGTTCGGTAGAAATATTTGCTGTGAGGTGATAAGGGCAGAGCCGACGAGAGGGTGGCAGCAGGGGCTGCCACCCGGGGGCCCAGATGAAGTCTAGAGGCTGCCGCCCGGGGTCCCGGATGAAGTCCAGGAGGCCCCTGCTGGCAAGGACTTTTGCTGTGGAGGGCACGGCCCAGAGAAGGGGTCATGAGGCCCTGTCGAAGTGAGCTTAGAGCTCGCGTTGTCTCTCGGAGTCCCTGAATAAAGAGGCTCACTTTTCTGTTCTTTATTGACATACTAAATTTAGGTGCACACCACGGACTAATTTTGAAATTATAGATGCCATGGGGGGGGGGGACCTTTTATATGCTAATTTTAAGTTGTTATAAGGTGTCCGTGGGAAAAGCTTAACTCACAAAGGAAAAATGAACGTAATGTGATAAAATTGTTATTGTTCGTATTGTCGTCTTTATCAAGGCAGGCCTCAGAGGGAATTTTTTAAAGTTTCATCTTGGTATTGAAAATTCTAGCACTGTAACTTGGTTGCGCCTACAACTTGGTTATTGATTAGGCGAGTAGGCCTCCAGCGTATACGTCATTGACAAAGTTAGATTTACCTAAGGCTCCTAAAAAATGGGGAGGCTGGCACATCCGCCATTTTTATGCTATTGTATCACGTGATCTCACTCACTGCTGTGTTAAAATTGAGGTATTTACACTGTTATTTTTAATAAAATGAAGTGAAATGGTTGGGTGTGCCGCTGTAAAAGTCAAATCACTCCAGGAATAAACATAAATGCTTAGATTTACAACAGACCCTGCAAGAAGAAGAAAATAGATTATTAATTTTCCAATGATAAACGTTGCGTTATGAAACCGGAAGTGTACAACAAAATGGCGTCTGAGGCGTCGGCCTAGAATTCTAGGGGCTCTAGATTTACCTTTGGGGCCGACTTTAGACATTCAGTAATCCTAGGCGGAGGTTGCAAATACAGTTTAACCCCGTTATAACGAACACGGATATAACAAATTCGCTTCTATACAAGGCCCGATTACTGACTAGGTCCGCAAAGCCCGGGCCTTGGGCCCCCTGTTGGAGGGGGGGGCCCAAATTGCATTTGCATTTTTGTTTTTTAGAAGTTAACTTTTTATTATTTATTTTGGATCGGAACATAACATTTTTTTAAGCAAAGCTTACTTTTGGGACCGTTTTGGAGAGTTCACCCTAAGTTTGAGGAAATTAAATTTTTACCCCGCGTAAGGGGGACCTGTCTATAGCCCCCATTTGCCTTAATCGGGCCCCGATTCTATAACGAACAAAATATTTTGGTTAGTTTCATTTGATATATTCATAATATATTTATGGAATATCACGGATTAACGAAGGAATTGCTTTTTCTCTAATTTAATTTTTGTCTTTATCTTTAAGCATTTGAGGATTTTTGCTTTCTTCAAAAATAAGATTTTTACTATGAAACACTTACAAAATAAGACTTTTGCAATGAAACACAAAATAGATTTTGGTTTCCTGAAACACCTTGATTATTCTCGCATTGAAAATGTAATTTCCTACTCTTATGCTAGGAATAGTAATTAACACGCTAAAGGATTTTTTACAGAACGGATTAAATTTTTTAATAAATTTTTAATACAAGCAGTTTTCAATTCTTTTGGTATTATTAAGGGGGCGGGGTCACTTGCGAAAATGCTTTAAAAAGAGATTTTTCTTTATTCTAAAACGAAGTATGAATTCTTACCTCCCAACTTACACAAAACTTTTAGCTCTGGGTTAAATATAACTATTTTTAAACAAATTTATGGAAGCAACAAGTGAAATTAAATGCACTACAAACTTTTTACAAAAATGCGATTTTCTCAAAATGATATTTCCTGTCGCAAAAGGCATATTTTTTCAAAAACTCTAGTTTCAATTGACTTGCATTTTCTTGAGCACGTACAGTATAAGGTAAAAGGTCAAGGGTCAAAAGGTAAAGGTCAAGGCAACCAAGTATAAGTTACCGTTGACCCAAGTATAAGGTAAACATAAGGTACGTACATATAAGGTACGCATAAGGTATGTACATATAAGGTACATATATATATATATGTACGCTACATACGTTTTGTGTAGCGTTTTATGTTTTTTTATTCTTTTTTTAATTATGGACCCGAACGTAAAATAAAAATCCTGTTTTCTAAAAAAAATTCATTTGATATAAATATTTTTAATTTTAAAAATATCGTGTGTATCGTAAAACGCCACACATAAAAAGTGTAAATATGTTTACTAACTATACAAAAAAAATTTTGTATGCATCGAATAAGTACTTTCGGAGAAAATGTTCCTTATGTCCTTATGGAAAACCCCATGTTGTTGGTTTCATTTGTGATGTATTAATAATAATAATAATAATGATGTTGATAAATCTTGTAATTTATTTTCACTTTTGCATTGAAAATTAAATTTTCGCATTATTCGAAATCGAGTGCCTACTGCCCCCACTTATTTTAGATCATAATGGTTCTACTGTAACAGCCTCTTTCCCTGGAAGTTCAGCTTTTCTTAATTGGATATGATTGTGCTATGGAGAAAAATAAACTTCCAAAGATTTTTTGTTCCCCTGTTGCTCGTAATAAAAACGTTAGTTTAATTTCTGTAAACTTCTCTGCATGCAACTGGCAACGGTTTGAGTTTGCCTTCGACTGAATTTAAAATTCCCTTGGTCCGTATGTTTTTTTCCAATTACCAATTGGAAAAAAAAATAGCAAGTTCATTTTTTTCTGTTATTTTATACTCTATCTCACTCCGCTTTAGTTTGCTTCCTTTTTTAAAATTCTGTTCAGATTGGAAGACTTTTAAATTGAAAAAATGGTCTGTAGTTAAAATTTCTTTAGAGAATATAGATCTCTCTCTCTCTCTAGACCATTCCCTTTTTATTTTTCGAAAAGTAAGGAGTTTATTAGTCGAGCTGCGTTGTTTCAATTATTTTAAGGGATTATCGCCAGGCAGTTCCGAGAAGAAGGGGGTAAATATCGTTTGCGAAATTAAAACAGTCGGGAACTCATTTTTAAATATCATGTGTGTGCCTTTATTTCACAAAAGTAATTACTGTTCAATCCGGCATAATTTCTTTTTCAGTCACCCGAATTAATCTGAAAATCGTGTGGCTCATTATTTATAATTTTGTTATGAATATTCTCCATTTGTTTTAAAAGCGTATTCAGCTTCTGGGCTTAGATTTGAAATTAAAATAATCCCGTGTTCAATTATTGTTCCAGAACTAATTTTAATGGAAGTGTTCCACATTCGCGGCATTTGTTTTTCAAAAAGTTCATGAAAATGTCTTAAATTCAATTACTTCGGCCCTCTTGAAACCTAACTTGATTTTATATTCGTTAGAATATGCATTACATATTAAAATACAAAGTCAGTTTATATCATTATTAAATTAAAATTTCATTAAAGTTTTAAATTTGAAGATTTCATTTTGAGAATCGATTTTGTATGGAACAGATATTTCCACGGTCTTCGCAAATAATCACTACTAAACGAAGTATAGTAAAAAAATGGCTGCAACAAGTTACCAGACTTGATTTTTCTTTTATTTTGAAAAGAGATAGATATAAATTTAACTTCGTTTCAGTCGAAAGATCCATGCCCGTATCCAGAGGGGCGGGCGGGGGATTTTAGAGCCCAATCGCTTTCCCGAAACTAAATTTTCGCCCTGTGGTGGCGCAGTGTGGTAACGCGTTCTCCTAGTGCGCCGCTAATCCGGGTTCGACTCCCAGCAGTGCAAAGAACGCTTACTCAGAGATCTCATAAAGATCGCACTGCTCACTGTAGTCCGGGGTTTGGTTCCCTAGGCCTTAAGAGGTTCGGATTCCTCGGAAAACAGTAGGTCCCGGCGCAGCATGACCACTGTAGTCTTTGAGCCGTAAAACCACAAACAAACAATAAATTTCCAATTGTATTTGGCTAAGGCCATGTCTGCTGTGATTGTATCAATACATGCTGTAAAAAGATATATGCCGTAAAAAGATATATGCTGTAAAAAGATATTTGTTGTAGGAAGATATCAGAACGAAAAAAAAAGCGTCCTCCAAGCCTCTAGTGCGGCAATGGTAATGTTTGCTCCACTGAAAGGTGTAGTGATAATGATAAAATATTATACAGAGTTATAGTTCGTTCGCGGAAAGTTGACCGATGGTATCGTTAAAAATTATGGGAGCTGACGTCACAAACGAGCTAATTTATTACAGCAGAGAAGATGACGTCATTTCAGAATTGGTTTTTGGCGCAGACAAACGTTCTCTAAGAGCCAGTTCTGTAATGACGTCTTCCCCTCTGCTGTAATGACGTCTTCCCCTCTGCTGTAATGACGTCCTCCCTTCTGCTGTTATGAACTAGCCCGTTTGTGGCGTCATCTCCCGTGAATTCTACCGTTACCATCGGTCAACTTTCCGCAAACAAACTGTACATAAATTGGTTACGGGAACGTTCGTTCATCTAAGAAAGCAAAAAGTTAAGGATATGAAAAAGAAATGGATAAGAGAGACGTATACAAGAAAGAATAAATATTGGCGAAGAGAGAGAGTCATTCACAATCAAAAATAATCCATTCAATTCCATTTATTTATTTTCAAGTTTATCTCAATCATCGTAGAGTAGTAACTATCTTAAAAAACAATCAGCCATGATGTCGCCTAGTTCGCCTATATGTTCGCGCCGCGCTTGTATGCACTGTATCTAAACAAGAGGCGGCATCTCTTTTCTTACAGTGGATAAAGATTTATATGCCTGATACTTTTTTAAGACTTCTTTAATAGAAAAAATGCAAATAATATTTTTTTTCACTCATGGTGAAACAGCGGGGCCGTAGCTAAAGGGAGACTAGGAGGCCCAAAATCGGCAGAAATAACTCGCGGGGGTGGGGAGGAGGATACGTCCGTGACCAGTGAGCGCAATCAGAACGGCTTTCCCAGGGGCGCAAGTTCATCTAGTTAAGGTTCTGTGAAACAGCGGCAAATTTAACAGAAAGTACAATGCAGTAGAGGCCTAAACTAAATCACCATTCTCTATTGTCATCGCAGAGACAATATATAGAGCCGTTTTCGTTATAGACAAGAGATCTTAAGGGATAATTCGGAATATCATTATATCTCGGTTCCTAATATGGCCCAACCCACAACAAACTCTGCACTGTGAACGAATATAATTAATGGTAAAATGGAGAGCGAGTAGAAGAAGACAGTGCTTGGACACGATGCTGATGATATGAACTACGTTTATAAACAAAGCAATCGCATATCTAAGTTTAAAAAAAAATACTGTAAAAATACTTTAAAAAAAATACTTTATTTTTTTTTTTATAATCCCGCACTGAATTATTTCTCTTCAAGCTACCTTTAAGAAAGATCTTGTCGGAAATCTAAGGCTCCTACAACAGGAAGTTAGAGCATATCCACCATTTTGTTGCCGTTGTATCACGTGACCGTGGTTGAAAATTGTATTTATTGGCGACGTTTTAAAAGTTGCGCCAATGTTTGTATTTGTCGGATAATTCCATTTGATTGATTATTTGTAGGCCAGAATTGCGATCATTGCGCCAATGCGGAAAACCTTTACCGCCAAAGTAAATTAAACCAGAATTGTATAACCAAATGGCGGATGATGCATCGGCCTAGAATTCTAGGGCTTTTCGGAAATCGGTTGCGGCACTTCTGTATTATTTTATTTTTCTTATTCTGTATTATTTTATTCTGTCTTATTTATTCTGTCTTATTTTATTCTGTCTTATTTTATTCTGTATTATTTCGCATTATTCGAAATCGAGTGCCTACTGCCCCCACTTATTTTAGATCATAATGGTTCTACTGTAACAGCCTCTTTCCCTGGAAGTTCAGCTTTTCTTAATTGGATATGATTGTGCTATGGAGAAAAATAAACTTCCAAAGATTTTTTGTTCCCCTGTTGCTCGTAATAAAAACGTTAGTTTAATTTCTGTAAACTTCTCTGCATGCAACTGGCAACGGTTTGAGTTTGGCTTCGACTGCATTTAAAATTCCCTTGGTCCGTGTGTTTTTTTCCAATTACCAATTGGAAAAAAAAATATAGCAAGTTCATTTTTTTCTGTTATTTTATACTCTATCTCACTCCGCTTTAGTTTGCTTCCTTTTTTAAAATTCTATTCAGATTGGAAGACTTTTAAATTGAAAAAATGGTCTGTAGTTAAAATTTCTTTAGAGAATATAGATCTCTCTCTCTCTCTAGACCATTCCCTTTTTATTTTTCGAAAAGTAAGGAGTTTATTAGTCGAGCTGCGTTGTTTCAATTATTTTAAGGGATTATCGCCAGGCAGTTCCGAGAAGAAGGGGGTAAATATCGTTTGCGAAATTAAAACAGTCGGGAACTCATTTTTAAATATCATGTGTGTGCCTTTATTTCACAAAAGTAATTACTGTTCAATCCGGCATAATTTCTTTTTCAGTCACCCGAATTAATCTGAAAATCGTGTGGCTCATTATTTATAATTTTGTTATGAATATTCTCCATTTGTTTTAAAAGCGTATTCAGCTTCTGGGCTTAGATTTGAAATTAAAATAATCCCGTGTTCAATTATTGTTCCAGAACTAATTTTAATGGAAGTGTTCCACATTCGCGGCATTTGTTTTTCAAAAAGTTCATGAAAATGTCTTAAATTCAATTACTTCGGCCCTCTTGAAACCTAACTTGATTTTATATTCGTTAGAATATACATTACATATTAAAATACAAAGTCAGTTTATATCATTATTAAATTAAAATTTCATTAAAGTTTTAAATTTGAAGATTTCATTTTGAGAATCGATTTTGTATGGAACAGATATTTCCACGGTCTTCGCAAATAATCACTACTAAACGAAGTATAGTAAAAAAATGGCTGCAACAAGTTACCAGACTTGATTTTTCTTTTATTTTGAAAAGAGATAGATATAAATTTAACTTCGTTTCAGTCGAAAGATCCATGCCCGTATCCAGAGGGGCGGGCGGGGGATTTTAGAGCCCAATCGCTTTCCCGAAACTAAATTTTCAAAGCCCTGCGATGGCGCAGTGTGGTAACGCGTTCTCCTATTGCGCGGCTAATCCGGGTTCGACTCCCAGCAGTGCAAAAAGAACGCTTACTCAGAGATCTCATAAAAGATCGCACTGCTCACTGTAGTCCGGGGTTTGGTTCCCCAGGCCTTAAGAGGTTCGGATTCCTCGGAAAACTGTAGGTCCCGGCGCAGCATGACCACTGTAGTCTTTGAGCCGTAAAACCAAAAAACAAACAATAAATTTTCAATTGTATTTGGCTAAGGCCATGTCTGCTGTGATTGTATCAATACATGCTGTAAAAAGATATATGCCGTAAAAAGATATATGCTGTAAAAAGATATTTGTTGTAGGAAGATATCAGAACGAAAAAAAAAGCGTCCTCCAAGCCTCTAGTGCGGCAATGGTAATGTTTGCTCCACTGAAAGGTGTAGTGATAATGATAAAATATTATACAGAGTTATAGTTCGTTCGCGGAAAGTTGACCGATGGTATCGTTAAAAATTATGGGAGCTGACGTCACAAACGAGCTAATTTATTACAGCAGAGGGGAGGACGTCATTTCAGAACTGGTTTTTGGCGCAGACAAACGTTCTCTAAGAGCCAGTTCTGTAATGACGTCTTCCCCTCTGCTGTAATGACGTCTTCCCCTCTGCTGTAATGACGTCCTCCCTTCTGCTGTTATGAACTATCCCGTTTATGACGTCATCTCCCGTGAATTCTAACTTTACCATCGGTCAACTTTCCGCAAACAAACTGTACATAAATTTGTTACGGGAACGTTCGTTCATCTAAGAAAGCAAAAAGTTAAGGATATGAAAAAGAAATGGATAAGAGAGACATATACAAGAAAGAATAAATATTGGCGAAGAGAGAGAGAGAGAGAGAGAGTCATTCACAA
Source organism: Dysdera silvatica (assembly GCA_006491805.2). NCBI lineage: Eukaryota > Metazoa > Arthropoda > Arachnida > Araneae > Dysderidae > Dysdera > Dysdera silvatica. The sequence continues at coordinate 22,354,799 of QLNU02015003.1, read as the reverse complement.
TCAAAAATAATCCATTCAATTCCATTTATTTATTTTCAAGTTTATCTCAATCATCGTAGAGTAGTAACTATCTTAAAAAACAATCAGCCATGATGTCGCCTAGTTCGCCTATATGTTCGCGCCGCGCTTGTATGCACGGTATCTAAACAAGAGGCGGCATCTCTTTTCTTACAGTGGATAAAGATTTATATGCCTGATACTTTTTTAAGACTTCTTTAATAGAAAAAATGCAAATAATATTTTTTCCACTCATGGTGAAACAGCGGGGCCGTAGCTGAAGGGAGACTAGGAGGCCCAAAATCGGCAGAAATAACTCGCGGGGGAGGACACGTCCGTGACCAGTGAGCGCAATCAGAACGGCTTTCCCAGGGGCGCAAGTTCATCTAGTTAAGGTTCTGTGAAACAGCGGCAAATTTAACAGAAAGTACAATGCAGTAGAGGCCTAAACTAAATCACCATTCTCTATTGTCATCGCAGAGACAATAGATAGAGCCGTTTTCGTTATAGACAAGAGATCTTAAGGGATAATTCGGAATATCATTATATCTCGGTTCCTGATATGGCCCAACCCACAACAAACTCTGCACTGTGAACGAATATAATTAATGGTAAAATGGAGAGCGAGTAGAAGAAGACAGTGCTTGGATACGATGCTGATGATATGAACTACGTATATAAACAAAGCAATCGCATATCTAAGTTTAAAAAAAAAATACTGTAAAAATACTTTAAAAAAATACTTTATTTTTTTTTTTATAATCCCGCACTGAATTATTTCTCTTCAAGCTACCTTTAAGAAAGATCTTGTCGGAAATCTAAGGCTCCTACAACAGGAAGTTAGAGCATATCCACCATTTTGTTGCCATTGCATCCCGTGATCGTGATTGCAAATTGTATTTATTGGCGACATTTTAAAAGTTGCGCCAATGTTTGTATTTGTCGGATAATCCCATTTGATTGATTATTTGTAGGCCAGAATTGCGATCATTGCGCCAATGCGGAAAACCTTTATCGCCAAGGTAAATTAAACCGGAATTGTATAACCAAATGGCGGATGATGCATCGGCCTAGAATTCTAGGGCTTTTCGGAAATCGGATGCGGCACTTCTGTATTCCCTCATCAGGTATTCTATATTTTAAGCATAGCACACGCACTAAAATTTTTGCACGATCTGTTGGAAGGCTGCACTAATTTCAGCCGCCACTGTCTTCCTCTAGGGCAACTCTATCATCAGCTTTGCAAAAGGAGTTGCAGAATACTCCCGACCTATTGGCATGTCTTATCACGAATACCTATAAGTGTTACTAGTCATCATGGTTAAGAGGAGGGGGGAAGGGGGCTTAATGCCGATTTTGGCCAATAATTAATGCTATAATTACGATTTGCTCAGTGCTATAATTTCTTATTTAATTAGTATAATACTTATTTGTAATTATTTGAAACTACACTTGCATCTCTTCCTTCCACCTACACACATTTTTGTCCATACAATATATCTTACATTTAAAGCTCTCTCACACAGAATGCAGAACTCTCCAAATTATGCTGGAAACAGACTTTCGATGGTTTTTGTGGCGACTGCTGAATTTATTTGCATCGAGTTCTAAGAAATGTTGTCGTATTTCTAGAAGAGAAACTCGCCGGAAAGTTCTCGGAAAGAAAGAATTTATTTAGATATTCTGTCTGGTGAGGGATGCCGAAACAGTAAATTCAGAATACGTAACTGAAGCTACTTTAAATTATATTTGGAATAAAATACAACATACCAGGGAAGAATTTATAAAGGTTAAATTCGGGTGAAGTATCGATTTGTTCGTGGCTTCCCCAGCCCAAGGTTATCAAAGGTTATTAGAAATAAAATACAGGGTACCAGGGAGGAAATTACATAAAAAGGTTAAACACTGGTAAAATAGCAATGAAAAAGATCACTCAAGCTTTCGGACGCATCAGCAGCAGTCCTTCATCAGGAGTAATGACGATGTTATGTTTCTGTCTCTTTTTTATACTTGAAATTTCTGGAAAACCCTTCATCAGAGTAGTCCCGCAGAATGGGAAAACCCAATGAGAACCAATGGGAGGCCTCCAATAGAATCATGGAAGAACCCCAATAGGGACCAATGAGAAACCCATACTGCGGGCTACCTAATTTGGAGATGTCTCATACATTTCAGAGTAAGAGTTGTTTATAAGTTTCTGGAAGTGGTTGTGATGTATTAATGGCTTTCCCGTGTAGTTTGTAAGTTTCCCAAGATTCTAAGAAGAGTCTACTATTCTTGTTTGTGATGTGACGGTGTAGTATTTTTGTTGAGTCCCAGTCGGGTTCGTGTCCATGTTGTAAAGCGTGTTCTGCCAGACGTGAGGCTATGTCTCCTTTCGCGAGTGCTTGTTTGTGTTCTTTTTTTCTTGTTTTGATCATTCTTTTTGTTTGTCCTATGTAATGTTTGTTGCAGTCTTTGCATGGTATTTGGTATATGGCGCCTGTGAGATCTTCTGGTGGAACTGAGTCTTTCACTTTTGTAAGTTGTTTGCGAAGTGTTGTGACAGGGGAATAGAATGTTTTGATATTTGCTTCCTTGAGGATGCGAGAGATTGTTTCGGAAATGCCGTGAATATATGGAATGGATATGTGGTGTGAGAGGTATTGTTTAAAGATGTACTATTGGGTCTACAGTTTCTGAGAATGAATCGTTTAGGGTATCCATTATTTTTAAGTGCCGTGTGTATGTGTTTTGTTTCTGTGTTTGAAAGTGTTTCATTACTGCAGTGAGAATTCACTCTAAGACTTAATGTTTTAACAACGGAAGCTTTGTGGCATGTTGGATGATGAGATTTAAAATCAAGGTATCTGTCTGTATGCGTGGGTTTACGGTAAACTGAGGTGAAGATTAAGTTATCGTGAGATCTGTGTACAAGAACGTCTAGGAAAGGGAGTTTATTGTTCTGTTCTGTTTCGTACGTGAATTTTATATGTGAGTTTAGGTTATTAAGGTAATGGAAGAAGCTTTGGAGTGTATTAGTTTTAAGTACAACAAATGTGTCGTCGACGTATCTTTTCCAGAATTTAATGTTAAAATTCGGTGAGGACAAAGTAGTTTCCTCAAATGACTCCATGACCAAGTTAGCTACAACACTTGAGACCGGAGATCCCATGGCAGTGCCAAAAACTTGTCTATGGATAGAACCATTTGAGGAGAACACAGCAGAGTCCAGACAAAATTTCAACAATGTACAGAAGTCATGAGATGTTAGTGAAGTGCGTTCATGTAGTGTTGTGTCATTTTGGAGACGTGTAAGTGCGGTGTCGATTGCAAGTGATGTGGGAATGCAAGTGAAGAGAGAAATTACATCGAATGAGACCATAAGGTCGTCGTCGTCAAGTTGTAGTTCATTTAAAGAGGTGCAGAAGGATTGGCTAGTAGAAACAGTGTAGTCATTATTACCGATTATAGTAGAGAGTAGACGTGCAAGATATTTTGATAGGTTATATGTAGGAGAGCTGCAGAAACTAACTATAGTTTTAAGAGGAATATTTTGTTTATGAATTTTAGGTAATCCGTAGAAGGATGGTAAGCGGCCGGAAGTGCATTTTAAAGAGTCGTAGAGATTAAATGTAAGTTTTTTAGATTTATAGAGTTTTAGAAGGAGAGAGTTCATTTTGGATTGAATTGTTTGTGTAGGGTCTTTTATGATGCGGGTGTATGTATTTGTATCAGATAAGAGTGTAGTAATTTTATTTAAGTAGTCTTGACGATTTAAGACGACTGTAGTACGGCCTTTATCAGCTGGCAGTATGACAAGGTCCTTGTCGTTCCGTAGCTCCCGGAGGGCAACCCTTTGCATAGGCGTTAGGTTGTCCTCAGGAAGTTTTGGACGCCGAAGGAGTCCTGCCACTCTGCAGCGGATATCAGCTGCAACACGTTCGTCAGTGTGATTATTTTGTAGAGCATTTTCTATGGAAGCGAGAATCTGTGGTGTAGGAATTTTAAGTGGAGCAGGTGAGAAATTTAGGCCGAGTGATAGTACGAATTGCTGTTGTGGTTTGAGATTTTTATTAGAAAGATTTAGCATCCACTTTTTTGTAGGAAGTTTTGACTGTTTTGAAATAAAAGTTCTAAGGTTGTTAAGTTTACGTGAATGAGTAAGACGAACGTGTTCTTGGATTTTAGAATCTTGTGAGTGAGTAGCG
>QLNU02015003.1:22325390-22350512 GCA_006491805.2 Dysdera silvatica | reverse complement strand
CGTGACCAGTGAGCGCAATCAGAACGGCTTTCCCAGGGGCGCAAGTTCATCTAGTTAAGGTTCTGTGAAACAGCGGCAAATTTAACAGAAAGTACAATGCAGTAGAGGCCTAAACTAAATCACCATTCTCTATTGTCATCGCAGAGACAATAGATAGAGCCGTTTTCGTTATAGACAAGAGATCTTAAGGGATAATTCGGAATATCATTATATCTCGGTTCCTGATATGGCCCAACCCACAACAAACTCTGCACTGTGAACGAATATAATTAATGGTAAAATGGAGAGCGAGTAGAAGAAGACAGTGCTTGGATACGATGCTGATGATATGAACTACGTATATAAACAAAGCAATCGCATATCTAAGTTTAAAAAAAAAATACTGTAAAAATACTTTAAAAAAATACTTTATTTCTTTTTTATAATCCCGCGCTAAATTATTTCTCTTCACGCTACCTTTAAGAAATATCTTTATGGAAATCTAAGGCTCCTACAACAGGGAGTTAGCGCATATTCACCATTTTGTTGCCATTGCATCCCGTGATCGTGATTGCAAATTGTATTTATTGGCGACGTTTTAAAAGTTTCGCCAATGTCGGATAATCCCGATTTTTTGTGGGCCAGAATTGCGATCATTGCGCCAATGCGGAAAACCTTTACCGCCAAAGTAAATTAAACCAGAATTGTATAACCAAATGGCGGATGATGCATCGGCCTAGAATTCTAGGGCTTTTCGGAAATCGGTTGCGGCACTTCTGTATTCCCTCATCAGATATTCTATATTTTAAGCATAGCACACGCACTAAAATTTTGCACGATCTGTTGGAAGGCTGCACTAATTTCAGCCGCCACTGTCTTCCTCTAGGGCAACTCTATCATCAGCTTTGCAAAAGGAGTTGCAGAATACTCCCGACCTATTGGCATGTCTTATCATGAATACCTATAAGTGTTACTAGTCATCATGATTAAGAGGGGAGGAAGGGGGCTTTATGCCGATTTTGGCCAATAATTACTGCTATAATTACGATTTGCTCAGTGCTATAATTTCTTATTTAATTAGTATAATACTTATTTGTAATTATTTGAAACTACACTTGCATCTCTTCCTTCCACCTACACACATTTTTGTCCATACAATATATCTTACATTTAAAGCTCTCTTACACAGAATGCAGAACTCTCCAAATTATGCTGGAAACAGACTTTCGATGGTTTTTGTGGCGACTGCTGAATTTATTTGCATCGAGTTCTAAGAAATGTTGTCGTATTTCTAGAAGAGAAACTCGCCGGAAAGTTCTCGGAAAGAAAGAATTTATTTAGATATTCTGTCTGGTGAGGGATGCCGAAACAGTAAATTCAGAATACGTAACTGAAGCTACTTTAAATTATATTTGGAATAAAATACAACATACCAGGGAAGAATTTATAAAGGTTAAATTCGGGTGAAGTATCGATTTGTTCGTGGCTTCCCCAGCCCAAGGTTATCAAAGGTTATTAGAAATAAAATACAGGGTACCAGGGAGGAAATTACATAAAAAGGTTAAACACTGGTAAAATAGCAATGAAAAAGATCACTCAAGCTTTCGGACGCATCAGCAGCAGTCCTTCATCAGAAGTAATGAGGATGTTATGTTTCTGCCTCTTTTTATACTTGAAATTTCTAGAAAACCCTTCATCAAAGCAGTCTCGCAGAATGGAAAACCCAATGGGAACCAATGGGAGGCCTCCAATAGGAATCATGGAAGAACCCCAATAGGGACCAATGCGAAACCCATACCGCGGGCTACCCAATTTGGAGATGTCCCATACATTTCAGAGTAAGAGTTGTTTGTAAGTTTCTGGAAGTGGTTGTGATGTATTAATGGCTTTCCCGTGTAGTTTGTAAGTTTCCCCAAGATTCTAAGAAGAGTCTACTATTCTTGTTTGTGATGTGACGGTGTAGTATTTTTGTTGAGTCCCAGTCGGGTTCGTGTCCGTGTTGTAAAGCGTGTTCTGCCAGACGTGAGGCAATGTCTCCTTTCGCGAGTGCTTGTTTGTGTTCTTTTTTCTTGTTTTGATCATTCTTTTTGTTTGTCCTATGTAATGTTTGTTGCAGTCTTTGCATGGTATTTGGTATATTGCGCCTGTGAGATCTTCTGGTGGAACTGGGTCTTTAACTTTTGTAAGTTGTTTGCGAAGTGTTGTGACAGGAGAATAGAATGTATGGATATTTGCCTCTTTAAGGATGCGAGAGATTGTTTCGGAAATGCCGTGAATATATGGAATAGATATGCGGGTGTGAGATGTATTGTTTAAAGATGTACTATTGGGTCTACAGTTTCTGAGAATGAATCGTTTAGGGTATCCATTATTTTTAAGTGCCGTGTGTATGTGTTTTGTTTCTGTGTTTGAAAGTGTTTCATTACTGCAGTGAGAATTCGCTCTAAGACTTAATGTTTTAACAACGGAAGCTTTGTGGCATGTTGGATGATGCGATTTAAAATCGAGATATCTGTCTGTATGTGTGGGTTTACGGTAAACTGAGGTGAAGATTGAGTTATCGTGAGATCTGTGTACAAGAACGTCTAGGAAAGGGAGTTTATTGTTCTGTTCTGTTTCGTATGTGAATTTTATATGTGAGTTTAAGTTATTAAGGTAATGGAAGAAGCTTTGGAGTGTATTAGTTTTAAGTATAACAAACGTGTCGTCGACGTATCTTTTCCAGAATTTAATGTTAAAATTCGGTGAAGACAAGGCAGTTTCCTCAAATGACTCCATAACCAAGTTAGCTACAACACTTGAGACCGGAGATCCCATGGCAGTTCCAGAAACTTGTCTATAGATAGAACCATTTGAGGTGAACACAGCAGAGTCCAGACAAAATTTCAACAATGTGCAGATGTCGTGAGGTGTTAGTGAAGTGCGTTCATGTAGTGTTGTGTCATTTTGGAGGCGTGTAAGTGCGGTGTCGATTGCAAGTGATGTGGGAATGCAAGTGAAGAGAGAAATTACATCGAATGAGACCATGAGGTTGTCGTTGTTAAGTTGTATGTTATTTAAAGAGGTGCAGAAGGATTGGCTAGTAGAAACAGTGTAGTCGTTATTACCGATTATAGGAGAGAGTAGACGTGAGAGGTGTTGTGACAAGTTATATGTAGGAGAGCTGCAAAAACTAACCATTGGTCTGAGAGGAATATTTTGTTTATGAATTTTAGGTAATCCGTAGAAGGATGGTAAGCGGCCAGAAGTGCATTTTAAAGAATCATAGAGATTAAATGTAAGTTTTTTAGATTTATAGAGTTTAAGAAGGAGAGAGTTCGTTTTGGATTGAATTGTTTGTGTAGAGTCTTTTGTGATGTGGGTGTATGTATTTGTATCAGATAAGAGTGTAGAGACTTTATGTAAATAGTCTGGACGATTTAAGACGACTGTAGTACGGCCTTTATCAGCTGGCAGTATGAAAAGGTCCTTGTCGTTCCGTAGCTCCCGGAGGGCAACACGTTCGTCACTGTGAGTATTTTGTAGGGCATTTTCTATGGAAGCGAAAATCTGTGGTGTAGGAATTTTAAGTGGAGCAGGTGAGAAATTTAGACTGAGGGATATTACGAATTGCTGTTGTGGTGTGAGATTTTTATTTGAAAGATTTAGTATCCAGTTTTTTGTAAGGAGTTTTGACTGTTTTGAAATAGAAGGTCTAAGGTTGTTAAGTTTACGTGAATGAGTAAGACGAATATGTTCTTGGATTTTAGATTCTTGTGAGCGAGTAGCGGATTTAACTAGGAGCATGGTAAGAAAATCAAGTTTAGTATTTAGAAGGGAAGTAAGAAAGGATATTTTATTTTGAAGCTGAGCGAGTACGCGGGGACAGAGAGAAATTCTAGCAGAAAGAAATTTAAGACTTGTGTTATGTGCAATGCGATGTCCAAAGGCTGAATGTACAAGAGGTTTAACTTTAAGTTTGAAAGGGATAAGAAATTCCTTTTTACAGGTGTGATTAAAGTGAAGATGTTCTTTAAAACGGATAACTTTAATGTGTGTTTTGATGTATTTATGGACAATTTGAAGAGTTTCCCGACCACAGTGTAAACAAATAAAATTAAACATGTTCACCGTAAACCCACACATACAAACAGATATCTCGATTTTAAATCGCATCATCCAACATGCCACAAAGCTTCCGTTGTTAAAACATTAAGTCTTAGAGCGAATTCTCACTGCAGTAATGAAACACTTTCAAACACAGAAACAAAACACATACACACGGCACTTAAAAATAATGGATACCCTAAACGATTCATTCTCAGAAACTGTAGACCCAATAGTACATCTTTAAACAATACATCTCACACCCGCATATCCATTCCATATATTCACGGCATTTCCGAAACAATCTCTCGCATCCTTAAAGAGGCAAATATCCAAACATTCTATTCCCCTGTCACAACACTTCGCAAACAACTTACAAAAGTTAAAGACTCAGTTCCACCAGAAGATCTCACAGGCGCCATATACCAAATACCATGCAAAGACTGCAACAAACATTACATAGGACAAACAAAAAGAATGATCAAAACAAGAAAAAAAGAACACAAACAAGCACTCGCGAAAGGAGACATAGCCTCACGTCTGGCAGAACACGCTTTACAACACGGACACGAACCCGACTGGGACTCAACAAAAATACTACACCGTCACATCACAAACAAGAATAGTAGACTCTTCTTAGAATCTTGGGAAACTTACAAACTACACGGGAAAGCCATTAATACATCACAACCACTTCCAGAAACTTATAAACAACTCTTACTCTGAAATGTATGAGACACCTCCAAATTAGGTAACCCGCAGTGTGGGTTTCTCATTGGTCCCTATTGGGGTTCTTCCATGATTCTATTGGAGGCCTCCCATTGGTTCCCACTGGGTTTTTCCATTCTGCGGGACTACTCTGATGAAGGGTTTTTCCAGAAATTTCAAGTATAAAAAGAGACAGAAACATAACATCGTCATTACTCCTGATGAAGGACTGCTGCTGACGCGTCCGAAAGCTTGGGTGATCTTTTTCATTGCTATTTTACCAGTGTTTAACCTTTTTATGTAATTATCAAAGGTTATGTTGCACCGAAACCAGTGACAAATGAAGTACCTCATAGGCCCTAGACTAGTAGAAGGTAATAGGCTCCTAAAGAATATAGTCTGTGAAATATTCAGTGCCGACGAGAGTGGGGAGCAGCAAGGGCTGCAGCTCGAGGACCCGGATGAAGTGAGTCTGGGACCCGCGTTGGCTCTCGGAGCCCCTGGCGATATTCAGTCAATAAATCACGAGTTTTTCTCTGAAGTTCATTATATATAATATTCAGCTTTATATAATAATAAAATTCATATATTTATCAATAAACAATATTAAAATAACTTTCAAACTTAAATAATATCAAGCCCCATCAAAGCCTGGGGAGGAACCCTAGGCCCGAGCCTACGTGGCTTATGCGTAAATCCAGCACTTACCGGGACCTGCATTTTCCGAGGAATCAAATCTTTGCTGCAACGTGAACCAAATTCCGGGTTATGATTGGATGCAAGGCTTCTATAAAAGGCGGGAGCTGACGTAGGTTGATGGGCCTACATTTTTCCAAGAAATTCGAAGCCCTTAAGGCCTATCAAATTTAAAAAGTAATTCTAATCTCCTTCACGTTTTAATACAGACTCTACTAAATGTATTATTTTTTTTTTTAAGTTCATGCAGAGAACCAATAGGGTGTAAAAGGAGTAGATCTCCGTTATGGATTATTGTGGACCTCTGGGAAATCTATGGCTTGACTAATGGCCAATAGGGACGATTGCTTCCGTCCTGGAGCGGAGTGATCGGCACCTTGCTTTCACACATTTCCTTTCATTTATTTATTTATTTATTGTCCCCTTCTTCATCTTGACTTCAAGGTTATTGCTCTGGTTACTGCCCCTTGTTTTTCCTTGCCTCGATGGTTCGAATTTAATCGATTTAATTGCTTTCCCTGACCCCCTCTCCGCCACTTTCTCCCTCAACGCTTTTTCTTCCAATAGCTGGATGTCTGCTTCCAAAAAATTCATCGGAATTTTGGCAGTTTGTCTTTCATCCTGGAGTCCGTGGCTGCCTCTTCTCATCTTTTCTGTCTCGTGTTCGTTCTTGTCGTCAATGGTGCCGTTACTGATTCGGCTGTTGATGTCCTTCGCCTCCCATTCGGGTCCTTTTCTCCGCCCTTACCCCGTTCTTCGCGACCTCTCATTCCTGCTGTCTGTTGTCCTGCCCGTCCGGCCTGATTTTTCTTCCACCATTTGCATCTTCATCGTTCACCGTCTCTTGTCCTTCTTCATCAAACTTCGCCCTGTCTTATCTTGCCTTATCTGGATGCTTGAAACTACGCCAAGTTGCCAAATGATTACTTCATACCTTATCGCACTGGAGGACAGGGGCGGTGTCTCTTCACTATGGCTTCGCCATAATCTGCTATGGAAATGCAGTCTGCCAATACGGACAACTTTTCCAATCATCATTCTGCATACGAATCATCATCACTGAAAAAAAAAGCCAAACAAAATACTTGTTCAGCGTAATGCGTGAATTATATGTCATTTAACGTTTCAATAAATTAAACATCGAAAGCATTTAAACTAACAGTCAATATTAACAGGTATTACAGTGACACTAACGACAATTATTATGTGATATACAAAAGAACGTCAGAAAAAATAATCGATTCATTTGAACAATGACGCGTGATGAATGGATTCGATTAAAGGTACACTTTGTCGTGTTTCCATCATAAATGACGTCATCGATATCGATCTGTAAGTGGAAAAAATAATGCAATCAATTATGTTTTTCGATTACACTGGGGTGCCCCGTTGAGCATCGCTGGTTAAGAAACGCTGATATATATTTTTTTTTTTTTTTTCAGCGGATTTTTATCCTGATATTTATTTTTGTTATCCGTTGTATTCAGTTAATATTATGGGTTGGAGAAAACGCTGTTATCATTTGAATTAAATTTGGTGGGCCGACTCATTATTAGGCACTGGTTAGCAGAAAGAAGTCTGATGGAATAGTTAGAAATAACGGGAGGTGACGTCACAAACGGGTTAGTTCACTACAACAAAGGAGGACTACAATTTCATAACTGTTTTTTGGTGAACGTTTGTCGGCGCCAAAATCAAGTTCTGAAATTGGAGTCCTCCTCCTCTGCTGTAATGGGATAGGCCGTTTGTAACGTCACCTCCCGTTATTTCTAACTGTACCATCGGACTTCTTTTCGTGAACGAACAGTATTGTTTTCATGTGTTATGTATTCAACTTATTATAGAGGGTGTAACCCGTCAAGACGGAACACTATTAGATATGGAACCTAGGCTTGCAAGCCACTTACAGTAATGTTTCCCCACAGCCGAGTCCTGTCATCAGTTATACCGGGCCCAGTGCCGTATTTCCCAATAGGTTATACTAGGCTATAGACTAGGGCGGCAAAATTTTGTGTATTGAGTCTGATATAACAAAATCAATACCATACGATGATATAATCAGATGTTTTGCCGAGAAGAAAGCTAGACGTCATGCTTGCCATGTAAATACCAGTGCTTGATAGGCTTTTATTTTTTGCTAAAATTAAAATTTATTTCAATAAAATTGAATTTGATTTATTATATACCAAATAATAGTATAATAAAGTAATAATACTTCCATGTAAGTTAATATTGTTTATATATATATATGTGTGTGTGTGTGTGTGTATTTCAATTTATGAGTTTGTTTTTCAACATATTGGTTGTCGATATGAAAGTTTTTGCCGTATATTAAACGTAAAAACTTTTATGCTTCTACCATTGATTGGGGGAGGCAAACGGGTAGGAAGGGGCGGCAGAATGGTAAATCCGCCCATGGCCGAGCCACAGGAAATTCTTCTAGAATTTGTCATCTTAGTTTTCCAAGAATTTTATAAATGTTTTCTAAATATTTTATCGTGGAAATATTCCGAGGAGTATAATGGTGCGTCAAAAAGCTTAGACCAAGCACACCTAAATAACATACCGTACATATGTGCAGCAACATCCAATGATAAAGCCTTGCATTTTTAAGATATGTGATTACTCATCAATGACCGAGAATTTTCGGACATCGGAATCATTTAACCTCCAAGAAAGGTTGTGCCGCTCATTATGATCCATCATAAAAAGTGCCTACGAGCCGATTAAAATAATGTGCACCGTGCATCCTCTGTGCTAAAAACTGAACGAAATAACGTCTGTGTTGCAAACGCCAGTGATCAATCGACAAGGTAGTGTACCAGAAAAATGTGTATCAATAGAAGGAGTGCACCGATATTCTTTATGATTATGCCGTAATTAATTATTTATATTAATATACTATAAATATTAGTTAATAAATTAGTTAATATACTATAAATATTAGTTAATAAATTAGTTAATATACTATAAATATTAGTTAATAAATTGGTTAATATACTATAAATATTAGTTAATAAATTAGTTAATATACTATAAATATTAGCTAATAAATTAGTTAATATACTATAAATATTAGTTAATAAATTAGTTAATATACTATAAATATTAGTTAATAAATTAGTTAATATACTATAAATATTAGTTAATAAATTAGTTAATATACTATAAATATTAGTTAATAAATTAGTTAATATACTATAAATATTAGTTAATAAATTAGTTAATATACTATAAATATTATTTATATATAAATCATACTATAAATATTTTACTGGAGGAGAATCTCGGTACAAGCTTCGGCTTTATATTCTCTTCCATTTCTAACCTCAAAACTTAAAATAATTTAATATAGATCTTCTCTTACATTTCTATAATTTTTATACTGCTCAAGCTATGTATCACGAAATATTGTATATCGGGTTGAATAAAAATTTATTATTATTATTATTTAATGTGCGAATTTAAAAAAAAACGGAAGGTATTTACAAGTAAATTTATGGAATCCGGGCCCTCGTCTTACAAAATAAGAATTTAAAGGACAGCGGCCACGTGAATGTTGAAAAATACAGCGTCAGGTTGAAAACCGTCCAGCGCAGGGACGAACGGGCCGCCAGTGGGCCCTCGCGGACTATAGAACCCTGGCTCTGCGATAATCCAAGATATGCGCCCTTTGAGAGGACCCAGTCCGCCCCTGGTCCAGCCTGAACAAATATTTACAACCAGTGCCTGGGAGGCACAAGATGCGATGCACCAATCGTCTACGCACCGGATCAGCTAACCTGAGTTGTATTTTGTGCCTCTCACCCACTGGTTGCGAATATTTGTGCATGATGGATGGGTTTTGAACTGGCGCTATAAGTGGTTTGCAAACCTAGGTTCTATATCCAATATTATTCATCTTGATGGATACTAACGGCCCTTAAAACTCTGACCATTAATTCAGTGTACACATTGTATATTCGAGTTATTATGCATCCAAATCATTATGTATTCAAGTTATCATGTATTCAAATTATTATGTGTTTAAGTTATTATGTTTCAAGTTGTTATATATTCAAGTTATTCTGTATTGTTTTCATTATTGTACGTCCGCGTATATACAGGGTGACAATAAATAAGCGTCCCAATAAGAAATTTCAAGATCGCAAAACCTACTGTATCTAATTTGTTCAAACTTTGCAGTTAAAAAATAGGAATGATTAAATTTTTTTAAGTCTGCTGTCGTGTTGTATTTATGTCTTTGCAGATTTGGCGAAATTGTCAAAGTATTCAGTCCCTGAGCGTATTTTCATTGAAAAATCGTTTTGCGAAAACAACAGGAGACTTTAATCAGTGTTACTGGTTTTCGTGGGGGGAATTTGAAAGATAAAGCGTGTTCCAACAATCCCAAAAGGATTTCTGAGTTAAAGATTGCAATTCAAACACAATTTGAAGCAATTGATGCGCTAACACTTGAGCGTGTAATTCAAACTTTTGATATGCGCTTGCATCATCCAATTGCACATAATGGCAGACACATCGAACCTGTGATTTAATAAATTTAAAACGTATATCTCTTATCTGCAATTGAAATTAAACAAATAATAACCTTTTTTTTTGTAATTTCTTTTTACTTTCGGGGCGCTTATTTATCGTCACCTTGTAAGATAGTTATGTTAACTATTATATGAACAGGGCTCAACAAATTTGGTCTCCTGGTCGCCATCGGAGACTAAATTGTTTCAGTCGGCGAGTAGGAGGTCTTATTTTGCTGCTAGGTTCCGAAGTTTTCATTTTGACCCCAGAGAGTATACATTAGTCCTTGCCTGGCGACAAGGCTATCCTTAGCTAATGCGGGGCCCGAGGCAAAACATATTTCGGGGGCCCATACATATACGAGTAAGAAAACAAAACGAAAAAATTGAATGATGTATAACCATTAAATGGCACGAAATGCGAGAGCTGAAGCAAAAATATTTTTGGGGAAATTTTTAATATTACAAAAATTTTAAATTTGAGAATTACGCATAACGGAGCCCCAATGAGGTCAGGGCCAGGGTCATGGGCCCCGCCCGCCCCTGGTAAGGGCGGCCCTTCCTGGTGAATACCGTTCACCCCAACTTGTCGAGCTCTATCTATGAAGATACAAATGATGTTATATTAAAAAAAAGTGTCAATGGAATCGAAAATGAAATAAATTTAAAAAGATTAACTCAGTTTTATGGGAAATAACATAATCGATGTATTATTAATCTTATATCAAATTATACAAAATGCCTTATGTGTAGTGTGACTGAGAAAATTGATGGAAAAATATTACGTGAGAATTTCAAGAGTTTTAGTTCAGTAGAAACGTTTTCAATATTTAAAAAAAAAATACAATTCTAAGAATAAAAAAATTGCTGAACAAAAATGTAGAATTTAAAGTATTTATATCGTACGATTCTAAACTTTGATCAATTAGTACCACGTATGGGGATATATATATATATATATATCAGTATGCACGGAAAAACAATGCAGCTGTATACTTAGTGTATCAAGTCAATAAAACGATGGACATAGAATTTTTTTTATTTCTTTTTATATGTTTACAATATAAAATTTATATCGCATGCTTATATTTTAAACTAAAGGATCGATATACGCTCTACAATATCTGAAATAAAATGATTTTTAGATAGCATTTAGTATTTCAATAGCTTCGAAACTTTAAGGAGTTTGTTTAAAGTTTAAAAGAGATATTCCTGAAGAAAAATGGTTGAACATTAGTTCTTTTCCAGTCGCTTCTATAAATATTAAAAAATGCATTAAGGCATCAGAAGCATTGCGTGACCTGGATTTTGACTGAAGAGAATAAGTAACTCAAACTCTCTTAAATTGAAATTGCCAACGTGTATTTTGTTAAGAAGAGAGAAAGCCTTGATGCCATTTCAGCATTAAAATCCAGAAAGTGAAACGCAAATAGAGTATTAAAAAATTCAAGGATGGCAATCAAGAAAAGCACGAAAACGTCTGCTTGAATATGAAAAAGTGGTTTTTAATTACGGTTTGACAGACGAGAAAGTAACCGCGACAGAACAGCATTAGTTTCAAGAAGGATGTCAGAACGAAAATTGTCTAAAGCCAGACGATTTTGGGGTCACCTGGGGTGTTGCCAGTTTTATTCTCCTAAACTTTCAGCATGCGAGTATTTAGGACAAAAACGGAAGAAGAATTTTTACTTTTGACTCTTCCATCCGAGTTTCAAATTTCTTTTACGAACTTTGGGAAATATTTGAAGAGCAAGAGAGACACCTATTCTGAAGGATTCCCTTGGCGTTGTACCCAACGCCGCACTTCTGCCTAGATAGACAAGGCAGCTGCCTATGGCGCTAGCGCCTAAATCTTTCTCCCTCCACACTTTTTTTAATCACCAATCTTAACAAAAACTTATAAAAGATCCATTTTGCCCCTCAAAAATTTTTGAAGTGATAATAAATGATAAATTATTCAGTCTGTAGACTATAGTGAGGTCATTCGTCAGAGAAGGATGTTCGTCGTGTTGCAATGTAATTTGTAAAATTCGTAATCAAATGGCAGCGTAGTGTATATAGACTTTGAAGGTAAAAATACGTTAAATAAACAAAGAGTAAAAGATATTTTTTTAATATTACAAAAAAGTAAGGTCTCTGACTTCATCTGGGACTCCGAAGTCTGGGGCTGGCTGTGCCTGTAAGAAGCGTGCAGATTTTCGTGCACGCGGTATTTAGGATTTCTAAGAAACATACCGACTTCGGATTTTCTCACCAGGAATCCATCTTGAATTTTAAAGAGCTTTGATACTTTACAACATAAATAAGAAGTCCATTATTTGTATAATTCACAAGATAATGAATGGGTGTTATTCCACCTCCTTGTATCCGCAACAACAACAATAACACGTTGCAGAACAATCTCTTTGATGTGTTAGATGGGATGGCAGTAGCGAAGTTCTAAGTAGGCACATAAGGAACTTGCCTAGGGGCGGCACTTGTTTGGGGTACGTTAGTTGGGAACCTAATAATAAATTATTAGTTTTTATATAACAGCATTATACACACACACATACGCGCGCGCGCACACGTACATATATATAGCATTAATTTGAATAACTACTTGAAAACTCACCGTCGTGTATAAAAAGTTAAGAGTGCGAGGGATCAATTTTTTTTTGTTTCTTAAAGTATTCTTTCTTTGTAAACAAAGAAGGGGTTAGCAATAGAGGCTGTGTCTAGGAACAGCTCTACAGCTCAGTAGCGTAGCGTAGGGATGCCACTAGGACATTAAATTCTTAGGGACGCCAAATCTCTATACAGAACTGGCGAAAGGGAGTGCTAGCGAGTTGTAGTGGGCGCAATACTTAACTTGCCTCGGGCGCTGGCAATTCACGCTATGCCGCCGCCGCTACTACGGCTTATGCTCAGGAGAAGCAATTTCACCAAATCAGCCATTGTATGGTGGTATTGCCGTCGGTGGCTCCAGAGTCGTCATTATTGAGCAGAACCATAGTTGACAGTAATGTATTCTGTGCTTAAGAGAATCTCTGGATTTTGTCCTGAACATTTAAATTGGGTTCAGATCTGGTGAATCCAAGCGCCATTCAATAATAGTAAACTCTATAGAGTACTTCCCTAAATAAGTTGTTTTCATTCTAGACTCATGATTTGTATCCTTGAAAGGCTCTAGAATTTCGTGGAGAAAGATTAGCCAAGAATGATTGTAGACGATGGATGCATATATTAACACAACGGCGTAAGAGTGATTGATGGAATCATAATTCCCCATTACAATACGAATCTTTTATCTACATATACATGAATACATGTAATCGTAGCTCTGTAAGAGCCCTTATAATCCTATAATCCCCCCCTCCCTCATAAACTTTCTGCATACGTCAGTCTATTGATATAACTTTTCCTAGTAATGGTGGTGACAGTCAGCATAAAGGAGTGTGGGAGAGTTCAAGGTATTTGCATGATTTGCTTTAAGTGGAGGGCTCAAGTCATTGGCAGGTGTTGCTTTGAGGTTGGGCTGAGAGCAGCAAATATAAATGCACTCCAGAACATTGCACTCTCTCTCCACCTACCTGCAACACCCCAATTTGAGAGATAAAGGTCGCTGTTTCGTGTTGTCTACACTCGAGTTGCTCATTTACAGCAATCTTTTATACTCTGAGTGTGAGTCTTGTCAAATTTCATATACTCGTGGTACACACGTGCGACAGTCGCACGAAGAAACACTCTAAGTTCTGAAATCTTTGATATGAAAAACTTGTTAGCTTCGCACCAACCATCTGCTTACAATTGAATTTGCTTAAATAACTACAAATACTATGAAGTTGTTGACATTCCACTTTTATATAAATCATACTAAAACCCGTCTTTTAGGTACAGAAAGTAAAAAAGCATGCCACGCACTCAGGCTGAATTTTAACCAGCAACTTTTGGGTTGTCGTCTTAATGCCTTGACCGCTAGGCTTAAGTTAAATAACTACTCTTATCAATCATTCAATTTATGTGGATACTCCAGAATACAAAATTTTCCTGTCTATTTAAATGCAACGGTCAGCTGCAACAATTTAACAACCAATCCGTTGCAATCTGAGTTCTCTGTTTAGCTTCCGGCAAATGAGCTAACAACCTGTTCGCACCAATAAGATCCACCTTACCACTGTCATCGTCAGTCGGCTTCATTTCAAATCATAGGCGTACGCTTGAAGTTCATAAGGGGGGGAGGGGTTGGGGCTCAATGGTGGAGGGGAGGATACAAAGCTACAACTCTCATATTCCTATGTTAAATATACAAAATTTCATTGCAATGGGGAGGTTAAAACCCCCATCAACACCCCCTGAGTACTCTAATGTTTCAAATAATGTACTTTTTGTCAGTGGCGCCCATATGAGTAGTCCTAGGAGGGGGAGCCGAGAAAAATCGTTACCTTCTTCAAGGTTGCCAAACGCTTTAGTAAATATACAAGACACTAAAATACTACAAAAAATATATGAGACTGCTTGATAATTAGCAATGAGCTAAAAAAAAGTGCTTTGTTTTAAAATGTGATTGTAAAATTTCTGAAAGCAAATGTATAGAACAAACAATCAAACAAATAAAAATTTTAAACAACTCTGGGGGGTGGGCTCGAGCCATCTTTGCTCCCTATATGAGCGGCCATTCTTTATATGACAGTAAAATACCGCCATTTTGTAATTGGTTGCTTTATAGGTCGATCAGAGGTAGAGTGTAATAATAAAACCATGGTAAATCTGGTAATCTGATAATGATGATAAAATCATGATAAATCTGGTAATCTGCCCTTTCATTACAAATAACCCAGAATAATAACGGTTTATATTTCTATCAAGCATCGCCATTTGTATTTGTAGTTCAAGTAAACCAAACTTATAAGTAATGAACCTATTTTTAGAATTGTCCGACGTTTGAAGATATGGAAGGGAGCTATAAGTATAAAAATTCACAAAAATGGTGCAATGACCCAACTGAGGCTAACCTTTATGGAAAATTTTTAAATTAAGAAATTAAATTATACTGATAAGAAACTTTAAACCCTATAAGTAGGACTAGATTTCAGCAAGAAAAATAAAAAGCCTTTGCATTAACACAGCCTCGAAATGGTTTCACATAATGTACGAACAATTTATGAGGGAATGCCTTTTCCAGTTCTTGGAATCTTTTCCAAAGTTGGAGCATTTCCCGGAATATCATTTACATAGATATTCCAAACTCCATTCATACGCAAATTGCAAAAAGTTTGAGAAAGATTCGAAATTTAATTTAATGTCTAGTATTTATTCGCCGTATTTTCAATCGATTCTCAGACTGCAGTAGGTAAATTTTTTCTGGAGAGCGCTATATAATTTTTAATGTTATTAAAAAGCGCTAGAAAAGGGGGAAAATTGGACTAAAAAGGGATTTTTTTTTCCGTATTTCGTTTGGCAAAAGATAAATTAGCTTGAAAACATCCCTCGTACCTGCAATGATGCCTAATTGCTTTTTCGTTCGTTTATTGGTTTCCACGGTTCTCTTGTTCCGTTCCGTCTTTTTAATCACATTCCCCTGCCTTTCAAAAAATATTCTGAACCCGACATTTTTCTTTTTCATAGCGACAAAAGGGTATTATCAGCGTCATCGCGAAGAATAATATTTCACTTTGTTGTTTACAGCTGACAAGAAACAACGCTTGAATACCTTTATGCTTTAGACACACAATAAATAATGAGACAATTTTTAAACATGGAGCAATCAATTGTTGTTCTTTTTCTAAATTGTATTTCCAATAATACGTCTAATATTTCACTGTGAAAACAATTTTAAATTCAAAGTCACGTTGAATTCAAAGTGCCTCTTGGAAACTTTAAAAGTCCATGGTCCGCGGTTTCAGGGTCCTTGCCGTAGAAAATGCCGTAGTAATTTATCTTTTAAAACGACTAGCGCCTTTTACATCGATTGCTTATCTTTTCCTTAGTACTTCCTAGAATAGGAATTCGAACATTTGACTCAATATTACAATGTCTGTATTGAATATCAATGCATCAGGTGGAGTAACCTACAAGAGGTATGCAGAAGTGCGTTGACCGAATCAGCAAATGGGTCTGTCCATCTAGGTCAGATGTGCAAAATCAGTCGCTGATTCATTTGGTGGAGGATTCAGACATTATTAAAAAAATTTCTGCAATCAAGGCACCAAAGTAAGAGTTTACGAGTAGACTGTTCATTTACTTACTGTATAAAATATTGAAATTAATAAAATTTTAAAATATTCAATACATTGTTAAATCTGGAGTGAACTTTTTCCATGCAATATGTGATTGGGGAGGGGATAGAGGCCCATCCTTTCCTCTGTGCTCTGAGCTCCCTCCATAATTTTATTAAAACAAAACCCCCTAAAGACATAACACTTTTTTTTTTCATTTCAATTGCTTGAAATTTATTGTAACCCTTCAGGCCTATGTCGAAGTGATAAAATCCATAGTCCCCATAGTCCTATGTCGAAGTGATAAAACCCATGGTCCTATGTCGAAGTGATAAAACCCATGGTCCTATGTCAAAGTGATAAAACCCACGGTCCTATGTCGAAGCGATAAAACCCATGGTCCTATGTCGAAGTGATAAAACGCGTGGTCCTATGTAGAAATAATGAAACCCATGGTAATATGTCAAAGTGTTAAAACCCATGGTTCTATGTAGAAGTGATAAAGCCCATAGTCCTATGTCGAAGTGATAAAACCCATAGTCCTATGTCGAAGTGATATAACCTATAGTCCTTAATATCTATTAACTCCAAAATAAATTTCAGGTCTTTCTTTGCAGTGGCAATCACTCTGCTGGGCGACGCAAATTAAAGTATCTCAATTCAAAGCCTTTTAGTGGCTGAAATGTCATCAAATTTGGTGAGCATACATTTTAAACAATGAATAACAGATTTCAGTAATAAAAAAATTGGTAAAAAATTCACTGGAAATGGCATTTTCATCGGGTAATAGTGATCAAATTTGAATATCAGGTAACTCCTGGAACATCTATTAGCTATAAAAGGAAGGTCTGGCATTGTTCATTTCAATCATTAAACAAATATGGTTCCCACCTCGACTAAATGCGCTTTGCTTATAAAGCTCCTTTATCAAAAGTCTGAAAATGCAGCAGCAGCAACACTTTGTTATTACAGGTGCTGGGGAAGACTAGGCAGAAGTCCACTTACTGAATGTCCATTATCATGTACGATTTGTACACAGGTGGCACCACGATTGTAGCATGAAAAGGGTGTAAAAGACTTTGCAATTGGTGGAAGAATTTACAACAACTCCAGTTGAAAGATACCAGGAGAGCGCTAGAGGTTCATGCAGTACACGTGCAATTCCCAGAAAGTGAAATTTGCCCTACGCTATGGTGCCGAAAACTTTACCAAAAAACGTTCAACTGCTATCTGTATCAATTGAATTACAACCAAAGGTTACTGAAATCTGATAATTTTGCATCGTGATATTCCTGGCGCACAAGGAGGTCGACGAAGATTCGTCTTCAGGGGCAGGAGACAAAGGGGGAAATTCCCAGGGGCCCGGCGCGGATCTTTAATAACTTAACAAATATAATTTGTTATTAAATATAATTGATCGAGAGTCCAATCTGCTAAACTGCCTAGGGGCACACATATCCTGTCCCCAACCCTGTTGATCTTGGAACATTCTATGCAGTGATGAAGCACATTTTCATGTTTGTAGAACAGAAAATACCCAAATCTGCTGTATCTGGGCTACATGGAATATATTGCATGGTAATATTACCCATTAACAGCGCTGCATTTAGCTATCGGGGAATTTTGGAACTACTTTTTTTTAAATATCTTCCCTTCTTTCCTGTCTACGCACTAAATTTGGTATATGATAATAATAATATACATTGAAATTGAATATCATCTAAATACAACAGGAATTGACAAAACTGCAATATACCCACTTCAAAAGGCCACGTTACTTAGAACCATGTACATCCCACAAAAGTATCTTTGGTATCTCAGGTCCTTGGAAAGGGCCCAATATTAAAGAATATACCCAGTCGTAAAATTCAAGATGAACTGTACAAATGCATGATTATAAGGATGATAATAATCAGACTGGAGAAACAAAGCACTACACGAACAATACTACATCAATAGTATTCAAGGAAAGGTGGAAAAGGAGTCATGTGGCAATGGGTGAAGACCACAAAAAGAAACAAAAGGTTTCATCATGGCAGTACAAGATCAAGCACTATGAACTATTGCAATTAAAACAAAACTAATCAAAAGCCTAGCAGCTAGCAAGTGCTGCCTCTGCAAGCAAGTATATGAATTTATAGAACATGTGATATGCAGTTGCAGCAAGATTGCACAATCCGATCACAAGAAACGCCACTATAAAGTGGCAAAAATACATACTGGTGCTTCTCAAAGCAACATCAGTTACCCACAAACAAGAACTGGTGGAACCACAACCCGGAAAAGGTTAGTGTAAACGCAAAAATTGTATGAGATTTGCAAATTCTGTGTGAAAAACACCTTCAACACAGCACTCCAGGCATTACGGTTATAGAAAAAATCCATGTCTGCTTAATCGACATTGAAGTGCCTGGTGACAGACAGATAGATAAAACGGAGACTGAGAAAACACGAAATACAGGGACTTGGGTTTGCAAATATAAGAAGAAAGCTATAGATGTGGTGGGTACATTAGCTACTGCTCCCTAAAACCTAGAGCACTGCCTCAACACGTTGAAAATCAATGACAAATCATCACCATATTCAACCATTATCTATCCACTGCTAGATGAAGATAAATGGATGAAGATAATGACATGCTGAATTAAGATAATGACAATGCTGGATGAGGATAATGACAAATACTGCCATCAAATTCAAAAATTTCTTCACTTACAACGACAGCTTATATCATACGCAGATATATTTAATTTTACCTAAGGTCCTTCGAAAAGACTCCATAACTAAACGAATGGAAAAGAACCCAGCCAAATTCATCATGGAATGTGAATTTACACAGCAATAGGTAAATAAATAATAGTTGTCGCTCCCTAGAAGGCTCTAAATAGACATACTTCAATTTGGGTCGTCGTGTATATAAATTTGAATAGTAGTAAGGGTTCTTCAACGAAAATGGCAACAATTCCAATTTTTAAACCTGAAAAAGTTTCTAAAATGAAATGCGAGCTTTCCGGTGAAAGAAAGTAATTTACTGTGGGGATAGAATTTCAATTTCAATCGAATTTAACTTAAGCTGGCCATTGGAACACAATATCATATTCATATTTCTTTATAAAAAAAAAATACTCTTTCTTTTCTAATATGCACTTTTTGTTGTCTTTTCGGACCCTTGAAACTGCTTGCTGAGCATTGCTTGAACTAGAGCCGGGCTATTGAAATTCCATGCATTGAAAATGTATATTTTTTATACGTCTTCATTTCGTAAAATACATTTTACATTATTTTGCGTATAAATTGCATGTTTTGGGATATTTAAATAAAATGCAGCAGTATTTTAAAATACCCTTAAAAGTCAGCTAAAAATATGCTTACGGATAGTTTTAACAAAGCAAAATAAAGTTTTTCTGGTAGCCTGTGTAACAATTGTTCTTCCGTCACTAATAAAACATTTAAAAACACGACATTTCAGGAGCCAGCTACTCACTTTACAAAACTACAGGTGAACGAAGAACCCCGTGAGCAGGGTTCCCTAGATAGCGGTTCTGAACACGCAGAAATATAACCTTAAGACTTTTCATTTGTCCTTTACCTGACGAAGGGAACACATGGCTCCCGAAACGTTGTGTTTTTAAACCTTACGTCAGTGTTAAAATAATATCTTTTAAGCATATTTTACAGCTATTTATTGTAAGAAATTGATTTTTCTGTTATTTCAGCCTTTCTGTATTTAAAATAGAAGCAATAGGGCTGATCTAACTTCATAAAAATGACATTGCTTTAATTTGTTAAGCCCTGTATGAGGCGTTGAAAGCAACAGTGGTATAAGTCACAAAAGCGAAATTTTCGAGTCCATGGAAGTTAAGTCCATCCTCTGGGGTTGCCTTGTTGCCTGCAACACTGTAATTGGCTACAGAATGGCCCCACGTTATTGATGGCCAAAACGAAACTGGCGGTTGTATGGAAGCAAACCCTCTCGTATCTCATTTTAAGCAAAAATGGACTTGCACCATCGTTGTTTTCAAAGCCTCATATATAATAGAACGTCAGTAGGCTAGGAGTATTCTCTCTCTCTCTTTGTATATTACATAAACTAATCTTCACTTTCTTGTACATCAGTTCCCAAAAGCTCAACGTTGCATTATTTATCCCTAGGCGCAATTATTATTTTTAGTTTCGTTGAATTAAACAACTTCCAGTGCGACTTCAATGGAATTATAAATTTATTTGCGTTTCAAACGCGCAGTTCAGCTAAACGGTAGGATTCCCTTAAAGGGATCTAGGGCTTCCGCTAGAGCTCGCAGTTGAGAAACAATAAATTTTTCTTAGACAAGTAACTTTTGCACAATGGTTCCATGAGACCTAAAAATTGTTTCACGGGTTTCCGCGAGACCCGAAAATTGTTTCACGGGACTCCGCGATGCCTAAAAATTATTTCACAGGGTTCCGTGAAGCCTAAAAATTGTCTCACGGTTCTGCGAGTCCTGAAAATCGTTTCACAGGATTCCGTGAGGCCTTCAAATTGCTTCACAGGGTTCCACGAGTGCTGAAAATTTTTCCACAGGGTTTCACAAGACCTGAAAATTGTTTCACGGAATTCCGCCAGATCTGAAATTTGTTTCACAGGGTCTTTCAGAATATAAAGGCTAAGAAAAACTGCTATAATGCGCTCTGTTTTGTGTAAAAACTTCCTTTTTTCTTTAACTACACCCACTATCGGCAGTTATCATGCTGGTGTCTGGCCTGGTCTTCATTGCCATCTAAAGGCGGTATGTCGCCGATCATTTCTTCATAGGGGCACCATTCATGTGACTGCTATCGCACCACGGTGTGAATAAGGTGTGTCTCAGAAGTTTGGTCACAAAAGTTACTTAGCTTTTAAGAAAAACTTGCAATATAAACAAAATATTAAATGCATTTATTGACTATGAGAAGGCCTTTGACTCTATTAAAACATCAGCAGTCATCAACTCTTTAAGATCAACAGACATTGAGGATGTGTACATTGACATGGTGAAACGTGTGTATAAAAATGCAAGTGCAAAATTTCGGTTACATAAAGATACCAAAACTATCAAACTTGGCAAAGGGGTGAGGCAGGGAGATACCATTTCTCCAAAACTTTTTACTTCAGCTTTACAGATGATTTTTCAGCTGATAAATTGGAATAACAAGGGAATAAAAATAAATGGTGAATATTTAAATCATTTGCGGTTTGCTGATGACATTGTTATTTTTTCAACGAACCCATTAGAACTCCAAGACATGGTACAGGAGCTCTCAACTAGAAGTAAAGAAGTTGGACTCAAGATGAACCTACAAAAAACTAAGATCATGTTCAATAATTTTGTAGAGGAAACAAAAATACAAGTTGACAACATTGAGCTAGAAATTGCTGATTCATATATTTACCTTGGCCAGCTGATTTCAATGGATGGCAACATTATGAAAGAACTCAACAGACGTATTAAACTTGGCTGGAGTGCATTTGGAAGAAACAGTTTTATCCTGAAGGGGAAATTGCCTTTGTGTCTAAAAAGAAAGGTCTTCAACCAGTGTGTATTGCCAGTCCTCTCTTATGGATCAGAGACATGGAGTCTAACAGTTGGAGCAATACGAAAGTTACAGACAACGCAAAGGAGCATGGAGAGGTGCATGCTTGGAATAACTAGGAGAGATCGAAAAAGAAACACTTGGGTGAGAGAGCAAACTAGAGTAGAGGACATCATTGTTAAAGTAAAAGGGCTGAAATGGCGATGGGCTGGGCATATTGCAAGAAGAACTGATCAACGATGGACAACAGAAATTCTGAACTGGATTCCAAGAGACCACCGAAGACCTAGAAAACGTCCTCAAACTAGATGGGTGGATGAAATAAGAAAAGAGGTTGGGGTGACGTGGAAACGAATGGCCCAGGATAGACTTGTGTGGAAAGCATTTGGAGAGACCTTCATCCAGCAGTGGATAGATAATGGTTGAATATGATGATGATGATCTCTATATCAATATATTAGATTATTTATATAATAATATATTAGACTGTTTATATAAAAAATATTCGATTACTTATATAATATATTGGATAATTTATATATTAGTGTATTAGATTATTGATACCATAAGATTAGATTTGTTGTAATTTAAGAGTAGACTTTGTAGATCAACATTACATCCATAAATATTCACACCGTACAATATTCATAAAATTCAATATTTACAATATGAAATATTTATTATATACATGAATACTCATATCCTACATAAATGTTTACAGCATTTCAGACGCTTCTCATTCTAAAACAGGGTCGCCCAACCTTTTGGGCAGAGGGCCACTCAAAAAATTTTCGCAAATCTTGCAAGCCAGCAGCTTCAGCGAGTTTCTTTAAAAAAAAGAAAACACAAAAGGCCTCTCTTCAGAGTTTTTTTCCTGTTATTTATTTGTTCTCTTACGATATGGGATTGGGTCAGCCGTGCGGTTTTTTCCGATTTCTGAAAAATAAAATCTAAAATTTTTGTTTTGAATTTTTTTTCATTCCAAACAGTTGTCGGTGGACGGAATAAACACTTTTAGCGGGCCGGATAGTAGCAGCGAGCCGTAAGTTGGACAACCCTGTTCTAAAAGAATAAAGTAAAATTATAAATTTTCCATAATTTTAGTAAAACAGAGTTTTAGAGTCTCCCATTAAGGGCTTTCAGGAAACAGAGCAAAAAGTCGTTAACGGGAGAAAGGCGTTAAACGAAAAAGGTGAAATTCCACGAAACGTTTTCCAGAACATCAAAATACCGGCATT
Organism: Dysdera silvatica; assembly: GCA_006491805.2. Taxonomy (NCBI): domain Eukaryota; kingdom Metazoa; phylum Arthropoda; class Arachnida; order Araneae; family Dysderidae; genus Dysdera; species Dysdera silvatica. The sequence goes on along the minus strand of QLNU02015003.1, from coordinate 22,327,541 downwards.
AAACAGAGATAGACGTAGAATAATGTTATTGAGAGAATTTACTGCATTTAAAAAGCAGTAATTCTTTCTATCAGGAATTAATAATTAAAAATGGCAAATTCACTAATGAAATATTTTGATGAATGATTGGAGAAAATTCATATTTTTTTATGGTAGCTTTTTAAAAATAAATTATTTTTTAGTAAAATAAATAACAAAGCTAATTAAAAAGAACGATATGAACTAATTTAAGTTCGCTTAATTACTGTGAAATGATGAAATAAAGAGAGAAAAAATAACTATTTGGTCACACCACCTTTGCTCTAGTTTCTCTCTCTCTCTCTCTGAAAAAGCAAATATAATAATTAAAGAATTTGTTTCCGAAATGGAGAAAAATTAGAATGAAAAAAATTAAACTGGAAAGTCCTCAGAAATCAAAACGGAGCAGCAAAGTGCAAATAAATTTGGGAAGTACGATTTTTTTTTCATTGTTGTGGCCACAACAAAACTTTTTCTTTTTCTTTTTTTTAATTATAAAAATTTCAGAAATCGAAGGCAAGTTTCTGAAAGCAAATTAATTAATTTTAAAGAAGGACTTGTAAGTCATGTTTTCATGAAGCAAAAAACAAGCAATGAATTCTAAAAGAATTTCGAAATTTTCTTCCAAACGTTGTCTTTGCATTTCAAAGCACTTGAGATGCACAACTAGCGATGTTTCGTAATTCAATAAAGATAGCATCGCTTGCTTCTTCTCGGAGTACGTTTTTTTTTCCAATAAAGTTAAATCAAATGGAGCTTTAGATAGAGATAAATGGCTTTCAATACCTGAAAATATGAAAACAGTCTTACAAATCGCCGCTTTTGGTGATAATTTTCTCCTTAATTAATAGCTTTTATCTGACATCTGTATAGAATTATATTCAAATGTTATTAATTTATTTCTTAATTAATTAATATTAAGTTATTCCTGGTATCCGGCATGTTTCCGCCCACTTGACATTAACCTCTTGTTTCTTCTTGATTCGGCCATTTTGTTGGGAAAAAAATTTTTTTTAATAACTTCCCCACGTTGCCAATTATTCTAGATGTCCTTCGTAAACGTTTCATGTTTATGAACAGTCTAATATTCTTGTTAATGATCACAACTCTACTCCTAGTTTTAGCAATGCGTGAAAGGCCATATTAAATTCCACTCATTAATATTACCTGCCATTTTTTCTATTTCTCTTCATTACTTCCAACTTATATTGCGCCAATAAATGAGGATATTGCCAGATTATTGACAATAACATGAAACTGCATGCTACGTGATGTTAGCTCTAATCGACTCCTGCCAAGGACAGCGACATCCGCCTGAAAGGTGTCGTTCCAATATCAAAAACTACCAATTTTCTGCACTAAAAACTATTAAATTACAAAACTACAGGCGTCGAACAAACTCCCTTCTGCGAGTAAATATAAAGCTTCGCTATGGATTATTTTGAGTAATTATCATTTATTATTTAATAGTTATACATATTTGAAATATTACATATTAAATAATACATATTTGGCTTGGGCATATGGAGTTAAAAAATGAGGAATATGTGGGAAAGGTAATGGATAAGCTGGTGGTAATGGGTAAGAGGAAGAGGGGAAGACCACGGCTGAGATGGAAGGATAAAGTGACGGAAGATCTGGAAGAGTATGGATGGAGTAGAGAAGAGACATTGGATAGAAGATTGTGGAAGGGAAGATTAAAAGACCATAACGCCGACCCCATATAAACATGGGAAAATGGCAAAGTGAAAAAAAAAAAAAAGAAGAATATATATATATATCATCATCATATTGCCTCTAATATATTCTCTTCGTGGGATTTTTTCCCTTCTTCTCTAAATACAACAATTTCTAGGATGTGAAGAAAAAATACTTTTAATCGAGTTTATTTATTTGACTTACTTTATAACTTTTATATTTTTTCTTCCCTGACCTACCTTTTTTTTAAGCAGCAAATGGATTCTATTGGACATTCCGATTATCCAACTGGTTTGTGGTTTTAAGTTAGATAACCGTCGTTAGATATCTAGTATAGTTGTGCGCAATAAACGTAGAAAATATGTTATATACATATTATATACATTTCTTTGAATTTGGCGACCCTCAAAAATTTTTTCGCGACCATCTGGGAGT
>QLNU02015003.1:22288229-22315472 GCA_006491805.2 Dysdera silvatica | reverse complement strand
ATCTTTTTTACATATAAGTCTTATCTGCGTAGTGCTGCATCAGTCAAATTATCTTACGAAAGTTCTTTTTTTTATGGAAACAGAGTTTCTGTAGAAGCTATATGGCCACCTCAATAAACGTGATGATGTGCATAGTCTATTATTGATGCTAATACGTTTGACTGATAACATCTGTATTTATTTTGATCACATACATTTTTTTTGTATTTATTTAGAAGCTTCATAAGCATTATGGGGAATATAACGTCACACGCAAAAGGTCAATTGACCAAGTACTCTGTTGAAAATATATTAAGGCTGCTAAAAACTGATTTTTTAGTGCTTTCACTTTTTTGCTCGCTTTTCTAGCAATCCTGGGTGGCTGCCCAGCTGCTATCCACCAAACACAGCCCTGGTTTTACTGTATAAATGAATGCAGGTGTCGAGCATTAGGGCTGGGAAGTACAAGCTGTCTCCCTAAATTTTGCGAATAGATATGTCAATACATTAACGCGGATAAAAATATAGCGTTTAATTAATTATTTACAACTTGGATACTGAAACAACCACACGAAAAAATCTTAATATAAAAATAGGAAATAATACTGCTTGTGTAAAACATTTTGTAAAGAACAGCGATTTAGGGAAATATGTTATCATGTATATAGGTTACTATTTAACATATGATCACATTATATGATCGTATCAATATGATTGATACATAATAATGAATTTTATTTTGATACTGGTGGAAAGTTTTTAAAACGTGCAATGTTTGGGAGCAAACTGCCCTCTGTATTAGTGAAGACAGAGAGAGAAAGCGGAAATTGTAGGTTTACATATATTTGCCCCGGTGTTAGGAAATCTGGTTAAATTTTAGAACACGGTACCAGTTTCTTTCTAATGACTTGCTTTCTATGACGGTATGATGGATTAGCCTGTAGGTGTTTTGCATGTTTCCTTATTTCTCCGGCTGTTATGATTGTTTGCAAATGAGCCTTCATTTGCATGCTACTGATGACTACCTATTTATATTACACCTTTCGGTTACCTAGGCATAATGCCGATACCAAGACATTAATGAGTTTTATTGTTTTTGATTAAAAACAATAACCACAGAGCTGCTGGGCACTGGCAAGGCCTCCACCCCACATCAATGGACCGTGTAATGGTGCCCTGTACCTTTTTGATTACTTAATTAGACATGATACTGATGTCGAGACTTTCTTGAGTTATTATTGTATTTTATGAATAAATAAGATTTGTTTGTTTATTTGTTTATTTGGATATTTTATGGGTGCAAGAACCTTGAATAAATGAGGTATAATATTAACATGAGTTGCCAGAAACGATGAAAATTCATCAAATCACTTGATTGGCGGTGGTACCATATTTTAACATTTTACCAGAAACCCAGTTGTGGGTGCAATGGGTTGCAAATCCCATGCTCAGAAACTCATCCAAAGAAACTCCCATATAAAGGAATCTCCCCCATGAAAGTCATCAGATCTTCCAGGTTCCGGAAAAATTTTCTGATATCCTTGTAAAGGTTTTGAAATGTTGGTAAATCTTATGAATAGTGTTAGAAGTTTCTTTTCCATAGGGAATTTCTCTGGATAGAAATCCCCCTAGTGGGGATTTCCGAGCACTGGATTTCCCCAAAGGAGGCTTCTAAGGAAGAGACATAATAAATTTAAGACTTTCTCTGTTCACTGTACCTTCACTCGACAAAGGGGTGGGGGTGTTGTTAGTTCCTAAAATTGTCCTGGTTTTTAAAACTTTATGCCAGTGTAAGAATAGAAATTATTCTTTTGGTCTCCTCCTAACAAAGCTTTGTATTATTTTGTTAACATATAATCTTTATTCTGAGATTTGAAATTGTGTTTAAAGTTACGTATAACTGTTACAATATCTTAAATAGTTATGGTATCTTATGTAAACACTCACGTTGAAATCGAAGTTAAATGACACTGTGGCAGGCAAGTTCAACAGTGTCTACCTTGGATAACCCTTATTTTCTTGATGGATGAAATAAAATAGTTACCTACCCAAATCATTTTTTTTCAATATTTGTATTACATCACATATGTGTCTGGAATAGAACTCTAAACTACTCCCATTCTTGAAGCAGTATATCTTTAATTTAACATAGCCATTCAATTTTTGGTGAAACTCCAGAATTATCCCGGTCGCCAGGTTCCTTTCATCACCAAAACTCATACTATACTCTTAAAATAAGTTCAAAAATTCTAAGCACTGTGCCTGCTTGTGAGTCGCGGCATGTGCAAAGCTTAGTGGGGTTATACCCCTCCTCCGCTATTAAAAAAAAAAACCATCAGTACAGCAGTGAGACACACTCTACTACAAGTGGAAGGAGATCAATTTCCAAGAAATCAGTTTTTATCGGCCCTTGTGTATTTTTGACTGAGTATTTTGTTAATCGACCATTTCATGTGACACCATACTTTCTGTAAAGCTCATGAAGCTTATAAATGGTGGTCAAAATAAATTTAGCATGTCAAAACATTAGTACGACATTTGGATTTCTTTTTTTAATATTCAGGTGTTAAAAAGGTGGGAAAACGATGAAATATTGAACCACTGTAAGCCCCTGGCTATTTCTTTGATGATTTGAATGAATTAGACTTGTACACAGAACTGAAACTTCTTATTTAGTCGATTCCGGAAACACTAGCTTCTTCACCACTGATCATTGTTAAGTACTTATTTGAAAAGGGTTCCCAGGATGCTTTACCAAATTTGCAATCGCCCTCAGAATTTTGCTGATGGTCCCTGTTACCGCAATCTCAGCAGAATGTTCATTCTTTAAATTGAAACTTAACAAAATATGGTCATGGGCGCCGATGGCATAAAAATATTGGGGGCGGGGGGACAATATACCAGTAGAAGGCATTTTGTTTGAAATTGGAGGGGGATATGGAACCCTAATACCAATATCGAGGGAGACAGGTTCTCCCTGCTCACCCCGTCCTGTTAATAGCACCCATGCTTATGGTCCGTAATGATTGAGTGCCATCTCAATGCTTTAGCTCTTATTTCAATTAAAAATAACTTCTCTTCTTTAGGCTTTTCATTTTTGATAGATTATTTTACTGCACAAAAGGCTAGAATGATTACTTTTTAAGTTGTAATAGTATAATAAAAGTGGCTATATCCATTGAGTTAGTTTTTCATAACTTCGTTATAATTTTAATAGATTGTTACTTCCTGTTTTAAATTTAACTTCATTATTCTCTCTTTATTTTTACCTTTCGCATTTGTACCAGTGGAGAAATTTATTTTGTAATACTAAACCTAGGCTGTAGCCGGGATTTAATTTGGGGGGAGGGTCAAAAAGTTTTACCGAACGACGTTGAATAAGAATGTGCCACCTTTATCATAAAGAAGAAATATAAATGCATCAGACAAAAATAAATGATAAAATACCAATTTTGCCTACAGACATCGCTGTAAATTTTTGTTTGTAGTTTTGCCATCAAAATTTAATTTTTTGTAAAATTCTCCTTTAACATGAATGGTTTCTATATTTTTTCCGTTGAAGTATTCTCAAATTAGTGGTTTACGTAACGAGATCTTGTGGTCAGAATTTTCATAATTATTCAAGGTTTGAGAGGGGGTCCGTCCCTCCACTTTTTTTTTGCCAGTTTGATAAGTAAATACATGTACATATTTTTTCAGTCCTATTACGAATTCAGCTTTGGAGTGGGGGAGCATTCCCTAAGATACCTCCTCCAGGGTACAGGCATGTGTTAAACCTTGCTTAGTCTTTTTATCGTTGTGTTATGTTAAAACATTTTTGAGGGCCGCTAAAATCTGTTTCTTCTAGGGGCCACTAAAATCTGTTTCACCTAGGGTTGCTAACACTGTAAGCATGGCCTTGTACATACGTGTGAAAATGCTTTATCTGTGAAGTGTCACATAACGGGAAGTTACCTCTGTAAACATACATTTATTAACAAAAAAAAGTTTGGACGTTCCCTATCTTCCATTCTATAGAGAGTTTTGAGTCACTCTGTACGTACATAACTGATATTACACACATTCTTGTCATTTTAAGGACATACGAAGAACTTAAGTCACCAATACTTGAAAAAGTAACGAAATTAAATACCTACATCTAAATCAAATTGAACTAAATGATGAGTTAAGGAAGAAGATACAATAACATGACATTACAAATTACTTCAGTTGTTTTAAATACAAGCAGACTTAGTTATAACGACCTCATTTGCAGTCTACAACTTTATTTCCTTGGAAAACTGTAGGTCCAGCCATAGCATGATCGTGTCTTTCTTTGCACTATAAAATGCAAACTAGCAAACTAATTCCGTCAGCTCTGCTATCATACAAAACATGTTATCATAACAACATGTCATAACATAACAACATGTTAATAACATACCATACTGTCTAATGCATCTTCATGGGTATTAGAATATCTGTATTCATTTGCATTTATCCCGCTTTTGCAGAAATGTCCACCTGTGTGGTTAAACTCTGAAAGATTTATTTTTTGTACTTCTATTATCGAATTTACAGTTTATCTTGCTATTTTGTATTTTCTCCATTTTTCAAAGTTATCTTCTTCCACAGACATATGATGATTTACGCAAAGCTAAACTCGTTAAACTTGATGGCTTAAGCCTGGTGAAAAGAATGTCTTCAGATCTCACTGAGAATTTAGAGAAAAAAATGGCTGCCTTGGAGGTATTTGATCATTTTTTAGTATTAACGTAGCTTATGTAATATCAGTTTAATGTCAATACTGTATAAAAGGAATGAAGTCACAATTTAATATCGATTAAATTGTGTTGGATTTGTATATCAAATTTATATGCATGGTTTTTTTTTAATACGTTTAGCGATTGGTTGATGCTGCTGAAGAAGCTGTGAAGACTTATAAGTACAATCCGTCTCTTGAAGTACGTATTATTTCTCGTGCTTTTGAATCATCAACTACAAACACTTGAAGATAAGAAATAATTTTATTGTTATTAATTAGTTTACTAAATATTGTATTACCATTTATCAATGAATTTGTTATTTAATAATTTATATCTTATATAATCATAATCTGCACATTTTAAAAATGTACATTTCAGTGGATCCTTATCCATTGTAATACAATTATAAGTGAGAAGGTAGACTAGACAGCTTACTAGACAAGGGACATGCCCGCAGCAGCTTAATGAGAAGAACTGCAAACTGTAAGAAGATTTATTAAATCTAGTCTAAAACATCACAGATACTTACAATATTCTGATGAATTTACCAGAAAAAGTTGACTAATTGGTAGAATCCCCCATACCAAAAAAGCTGTTCAATAAACTTGGGTTTGCCTTCTTCAGACTTGCAACTGGACATGACAAGTCGCAACACAGGGTGTCTACCAGGTCATGAAAATCACGGAAGTCAAGGAAATGTCAAGAAATAAGAAAAAGGTTGCACAAGTCAAGAAAATGTCATTAAATTGATGTTGTAGGTCATGGTTACCCCTACTTTTTCAATTTTACACATGCTTTGAATTGTAATTTTCATACAATATTTTAACTGGTTTAGTTATTTTCAGTTATTTTTGTCATAACTTGGCAATTTTCAGCTATTTTTCAACATATTTAGGGATTTTCAGTTATTCTTTTATATAGCTATTTTATCAATCTTAAAGAAAAAAGTCAAGAAACTTTTCTAAGGTCAAGGAATGTACAAAAATAGTCAAGGAATTGGATTTCTTATTTTCAGTAGACACCCTGCAATAGCATCTCCACAAAATTAGATTAATTCACACACTTTCCCCTTTGCATGACCTTGATTTAATGACATGGAACCATTTCCTCTCATATTCCAATCTGTAAGGTATCATGAATGATAATGGTGTGGAAAATATCGCTATTATAATTTTTTCAGCATGCCAAAATGCTATTTGGTCACAAAAAGTTATAGCCAAACAGAAACTGGTACTGGATTTTTTTATTTTTTTTTTTAAAAAAGAAAATTTCTTAATTCAGTGGATTTGTGTTTTTCCACATTTCCAATTTGTGAACTATGTACACCTTTTACGAGCTAGAATGTTGGCCATGAAAAATATTCCATAGAATAAATATTAATTCCTATTTATGAACTTTCGATTCTATGGACCTTTTCACTTTTCTTTTATATTCTGTATGAGTTCATAAAATTGAAAGTATATAAATTGTTTATTTTTGTTTTAGAAACCAAATAGCCATAAAAGCATTGGCCTCAAGGTCTGTGGCATAGGCGTAACTTGGGGGGGCGTTAAATATAGCGTAAATGGGGGGGCGCTGTTTGTTTGCTTGGATTTTTTATGGTGCAAGAGCATCTGGGTCATACTGCGCCAAAGAAAGTGGGGTGGGGAGCAAAAAAAAAAAAGACAAAAATCTCAAAATTGTGTGGGAAAAAGTATGATTTTACCTCTTTTCTGAAAAAAAAAAAAAAGGGCATGTGTCCCCCTTGCCCCCACCAGATTATGCTTATGGCCCAGGGGGCTTTAAATTTTTTCTAGGGAGGATTAAAACCACTTGCCCCAATACTCAGAACATAGCAATCACTACTGTTGTCCTTGCAGGAGAAGATCCCCAGCGTAACTGTCAATCAAAGCAGATGGATTATTTTGTGGGGGAGTTGAAAAGGCCCACCAATGGGTAACACAAAAAGAAAAACTGGTTACTATGCTTTACAAAGGTCCCCGAATCGCTGCCCTTGCCTTATTTTGGTTAATGAACTATTCCAAATTAAACTAGTCTAACAAATCCTGGGGATCTTCTCTTCAGGAGTCAACTGTAAATAATTTTTGTTTTACTAGGAATGCATACATAATTTGGGTGGGGGCAAGGGTGCATGTGCCCCTCCAGTTTTTTTAGAGCATAGGTAAAATTATATTTATGGTCCCAGTTTTGGGTCTTTCTTTATGCTCAGGTTCCTCCCCCCATTTAAACCTCCAAGTTATGTCTGTGACTAGGGACACTAAATTTTATGTAGAAAGGACTAAGCCCCACCACCAAGTGCATAAAATGAATAGACATTGTCCTCAAAATATGTGAAAAAAACATTCCATGTGACATCGTAAAATTTGCAAAACTAGATCTTCCTTGAAGTAATTATTTTAGCTTCAGGAATTTTATGTATGTTTATTTTTTTTATGTGCATCACACGTGTATAGTGTATCTCTGCACTCTCACTTCACTGTCTTTCTTGTCTATGTAAATCTACAACTGTCATATCTTCAATGGATTAATTGAGCAACAAAAATTCAAATTCCTCGGAAAACTGTAAGTTTGAATACTGCATGATTTCACCTGTTCTTATGTCACAAAACACTTATCCCATGATCTGTTAAATTTAAGAAAATTACACGTTAAAACATTTTTAAGGGAAAAAAAGGATTTGGAAGGAATTTTTAAGCAAGAATTTGTTCGTTGCATTCCATGGAATTTGTACATGGTGTGTTCTATTGAATTCAGTAACCCATGGAATTTCATTCTGTATTTCATGTGCCATGGAATTTCATACTATGGTAAAAACCCTTTTTATGGACCCACCTCCATTACAGGTCCTTCCATTTTTATGGTCAGATAAGTCTCCCCAGCAAGAACTCCTTTACTATAACATCCCCCCCCATCCCCCCACCCTTTTATAGTCACCGCTTTCCTTTATGTACGAATTTTTCTGTCCACTGAGTGTCCGCTAAATTTATCATATTGATTAGTGGTTCTCTAACTTTCCTAGACCGTGGACCCCCTTCAGAGTTCACTCACCCTCGCAGACCCCCAAGAATTAACTCAAAGTTTAAAGCCCGGAATTTGCATCATATGTATTTATTTCTAGTGTTTCATCACTAATTTTCACTATTTAAGGAAAGAATTTTTCGTTCCCTCATAATTTATTCCTAGCATTAAAGAGTAAATGTTCATGTCCTAGTATTTTTCAAACCATTGTGGAACACTGGGAGGGTCTCATGGACCCCTGGTAGAGTTCTGCAAACCACTGTTGAAGAACCGCTGATATAGAGAAAAAATAGTCCTAAGACTAGCTTTTACATTATAAATAGCACATTTTTGCATGTAAAAACTCTTGTTGTTTTGACTACGAATTCATTGCTGTCTTTGTTTTCAAAATAGATCAAAGAAGTAACTTTTTATAAAATGACAGAATTTCAAGATGATGATCCAAATCTGGTGTATAGTGAGCGATTAAGAAAAAATGTCAATTACTCTTATTCCGGGGTGCATATTCCAGTTGGCATATTCGAAGGATGTAAGTTAATGAGGCTTTTAAAATGCCTACGTTGTTGTGTTTTCATGACAATGATTTAATTGTAAATTATATAATTATTATTGTAATTAATTTACTTCTCGATTAATATGTATAATTTTTCAGTTTTTGCCAGCTAGGAGAATTTTTTGTGAAAGCATTTTATCATGTGGATTTACAACATTTGAAGTAAAACAGCTGTAGTAATTTGAGGCGAAATTTTTGAACTTATTGTTCATTCCTTTTATAACGACATTGTGCAAATATGATACAATAATTCTATAAATTTGTGATGACCATGCTGATACAGTGGTAACACATTTGTCTAATGTGCGGTTATCCTGAATTCAACTCCCAATTATGCCAAAAAGCGCGGGAGAAAGAAAAGAACGCTTATCCCTACAGTGGCGTAGTGTGGTAACACGTTCGCCTAGTGCGCTGTTAATCCGGGTTTGACTCCCAACAGTGCAAAGAACGCTTAGTCAGAGATCTCATAAAGATTGCACTGCTCACTGTAGTCTGGGTTTGGTTCCCTAGGCCTTAAAAGGATTCCTCAGAAAATTGTAAGTCCAGAGGTTCAGATTCCTTGGAAAACTGTAGGTCCCAGTGCATATGACCATTGTAGTCTTTGAGCCTTAAAACTACAAGCAAACAAAAGAATCCTTATTAACTTCTCACCATATTCTTAGGGTTACTAACTTCGGCCTTAAGAGAATCAGATTTCTAGAAAACTGTAGCTCCCAACACAGCATAACCTTTGTTGACCTTGCATCGTAAAACTTGCATAAATCCAAGTTTGCAAATATGATTAAATTCAGTTATAATAATATTCAGGGGGGGGGTAGTCCCCGAAATCTTAACACTACAACTGATAATAGCTTTAAAATGTCGCTACATGGTATTAAACTTCATAAATGGTGTTTTATTAGTGTATATGAATAGGAAAATACTTTAGATGCTGATGTAATGAGTAAAGGTTTTCAATTAATTAATTAAAAATTAAAATTAATTTTTTTAATTTAATAAACTGTAAGAAGTGACAAACACATATTAATTACAGAATGTTCACTATTGTAGCATAACAAAACGTACAATCAAAAACAGAAGTTTCAAACAACCAAAACCAAATTGCCAGCTTCTGAAGTCCAAACTAAAACTATTTTTTATATAAATCGAACACTACGCAGATTAAATCAAACAACAATATCAATCAACGTTTATTGGCGTAGTGATACCAACGCCGATGGTATGGCGTGATTAGATGGTGAAACGTTCGAAAGAAAATAAATATTTCTGCCTTCGGTGGGACCTGAACCCACGACCTTCCACTTGCCGGGCGGAGGCTCTACCCACTGAGCTACGAACGACAATATTTAATCTATAACAAACAGTTATTTCGACACTGGCGTAAGGTTTAAAAACAAAACGTTTTGGGAGCCAACTGCTCCCTTTGTCAAGTGAAGGCAGAATGAAGAGTTAGTGAAAGTCCTAAGCTTATATACCCGCATGTTGGGAATCCCCATCTGACGCCATTTGGTGCGGAGCATTTCCAGCTGGGGAAACCCCAATCGGGGAAACCCTCGCCGGGAAAGCCCCCGCACCCGACGATGTCAGATGAACACCCCCAACTCGAGGTTTTGCTTCCAATTTGCTCGGGAGCCGGTAAATTTACCCGCGCAAATTTATCGCTCGTAACCAATGTGGTGTTAGTGGTGGAAACAGGAATGTAGAGGATGAGACTAGGAAGACATCAGTGGTTTTGCCATATGTGGCGGGTGTCTCAGAAAAGCTGTCTCGAATTCTCAGTTGTGTGAATGTTAAGACCTACTACAAACCTGTCTACACCCTGCGTGATCTATTACTTAAAGTTAAGGATCGCGTCCCTGAGGAGGAAAAATCTGGTGCTATTTACCAAATACCGTGTGGAGACTGTGACAAGGTGTATGTTGGACAGACGGGAAGATCGATACGTCTACGAGGGAAGGAGCATATGCGTGCGGTAGCTAGGGGAGACGATTCAAACCAGTTGGCTGAACATGTCTTCAGGGAGGGTCACGAACCAGATTGGCATTCGATGAAAATATTACATCAGAATGTGACGAATCTGGGGAGTAGACTTTTTCTGGAATCATGGGAAACCTACGGTTTGAGGAGTCGTGCAATAAACATCGCAAAACCTCTACCAGAACCTTACAGGATTTTTGCAAAACCTCGAGTTGGGGGTGTTCATCTGACATCGTCGGGTGCGGGGGATTTCCCGGCGAGGGTTTCCCCAGCTGGAACTGCTCCGCACCAGATGACGTCAGATGGGGATTCCCAACATGCGGGTATATAAGCTTAGGACTTTCACGAACTCTTCATTCTGCCTTCACTTGACAAAGGGAGCAGTTGGCTCCCGAAACGTCGTGTTTTTAAACCTTACGCCAGTGTCGAAATAACTGTTTGTTATGGAATCTCCTGGTGAAACTCTGTATTGTTTCGTTAATATCTAATCTCTTTACGAACGTATATAAAGACTATTTACTGATGCCAGATATTTCTGCAACGGGCATTTCGATCAATTTAATACCAGTCTCTTTGCAATTTGGTTTAAATAGTAGTCCATGTACTACACCATTCTGCGAAATAACTGGCACGAACTTTCGAACGTTTCACCATCTAATCACGCCATAACATCGGCGCTGGTATCACTACGCCAATAAACGTTGATTAATATTGTTGTTTGATTTAAAACTATGTTGCCAAAGTATCTGAAAAGGAACTAAATGTACTAAGAAAAGTCGCTAAAATATAATAGAATTTAAGTATTCGGTTATCTTTTAACAGTATGTATATGGAGGAGAGTTTTGTAACAAAAACCATTGCTTTGTGCTTCCCTTCATTTCTAACCTATTGTTGTGAATATTCCCTTAATTTAAAAAATATCGATGTAACGATATTACGCAGTAAATATATCACTAGAAATTGTTCATAAATTGAGTAAACTTAGTATTCTTTTCTATATGCACTTTTATTTTAATATCATCCCTATTTTGAGACAAAACACAGGCCAATCAAATATTTAGATATTATGATCTAAAACTGAACTATAAAATAATGAAAAATTTCATGCACACTAAATTTTTTAAGAAGAAATTAATTTTAATAAAAAAAATCTGTTTTTGAGAAACTTGGGACTATATAGGAACTGTATATTATACTTATGCACAATTATTGCCATTACTTTTGAGTTACTTTTTTTTTTAGATCCTGAAATATTGAATGGTCTAAAATGGTCTGCTGCGCTCGACAAAGTGTTCAAAGAAAACCTGAAAATGAATCCCGATCTTATGTGGCAGAACTTTGGGAGCACGGCTGGATTTATGAGGACCTATCCTGGTAGGGTTTCACTTGACCACTCTAATGCCTGGGTATAGTTAATAACATCTGAGATAACTTGATATACTAGTTTAGTTTGGGTTGTGAAAATGCATTTGTAGGGGATTTGAGTTTGCTTTTTCTTCTTGGATATAGCGCTTTATGCAGTTTAGGGATATGGCACGACAAAATCTTATCGGTGACATTCCTTGCACAGTTTTGCTAATGGACAGAGGCAGGGCCCATAAAAGCCTTTGTGAAACTAATGGCGGAGAAGGGTCGTTAGGGAGAATACCTCATTTCTTCGAGTATGAACATATATACAGTGGGGGAGTGGGAGCTGGTTTTCTTGTGTTTGAGGAATAATGCAGAAAAAGGGGATGAAAACAGTTGAAAATACCGTAACATCTTTGATTACGATTACAAAACCAAGTCTCCGATGTAAAAAAACACTTAATTCCAGAACAGAATGTTTATTCTTTGTTTTACTTTCAAAAACATCCTGTGCTACCCTCAAAGCCCGACTCCAAAACTAAAAAACAATTAACTCTTTACTTCTTTTGCAACCACAAAAAAAAATAAAAAAAAAACTCTTCTCTTTTCTGTACATTGCCATTGAAACATAAAAGTCAATAAAGAACATTTTATATTATCAGATAATGTCACAATACCTTTCTTGTAGAATCAGTAGATACTGTGTTTATTTTGAGTGTTTGTTCAATAAATTACAAAACTCCATTGCTATTTTTATTTACTATACAAAATCGCCAAAATCTTTAACGTTGTGTGAAATATAGGAAAAAAACCAACATAAAATTGTTTTAAAATTCTGCCAATATTACTTTTTTTGGGGACCGAGAGATCACGAAATACCACTAATGTCCAAGGCCTTGAATGGTCACAATGCACCATACATGTAATGAACTATTTGGGCTCCACATTAAAACTTCTAAATTAGATTGGTACGTGATATATTACAGCAGCGTGAAGCACTACGATACGTACCCCCAATTAGTGGCATCACAATCTTAAGTAGAAATTGGACAAACCTCAACTAAAACAGAGTTTTGCAATTTTGTAATTTATCTAACAAAACAAACACTAAAAAAAAAAGTATTTATTTATTCTACTGAAAACAGGGAAAACCACTATTAACTAAATTAGATATTAGGGAGTCCCTACCCTATTAATCCAAATTATTCTAAAACACCAAAGGTATAAGAGTTGTTAGCTCACCAGATTGCTAATTAGCGCAGTGTGTTTGCTCATCGCTCCTTGTATTTGTCTCCTATACCCTACACTGCTCAAAACTCAAACCAAGAATCCTCCCATCTAATCGCACTTTCCCATAAATAACTTTTTCCTTCCTCCCTCCCTCATTGTATGTTATTCGAAGAAAAGAAGTATTCTCACTAAGGGGCCCTCTCTGCCTTTAGTTTCACAAAATCCTTTATGGACCCTGTCTCAGTCTCTTAACAAAACTGTACAAGGAATGTCACAAGCAAGTTTTTCTTGTGACAGACATATATCCACTATTTTACATTCAGGATGATGTAATTATGCTGTTGTTTTATGCAACAAGGGTCACCTACCAACAACGTTTGAAATGCCCTGGATGGCAAAAAGAAAATAATGTAATATAAAAAATTAAACAAATAAGGGGAAGCTATTGTAATGTGCACACTTCATAAATACATAAGCAAGGACTTACATTTTCAAAATCATAACTTCTATACGTAAAATTGCTAAATCCTTGATGCTTTCCAACAGCCTAGTAAAATATGCAAATACTCTTTAGCATAAAAAGGGTGGTGACCCCAGCTTCATCAAATGTATGTATATGCAGTGTGTGAGAGTGTTATTATTATTTTTAGCGAAACAGTGGAGTGTGATGTCTCGGAAGCCAGATTTTCCTGATTTATATGATGTTCGTTTGCGACCTTGGTAAGAAAACATATTTTCTATACTAGTTATTAAAAGTAGATATCATATGCATAATCACATATACATGCATATGTACAGTGATCCCACCATATCCACATCCAAGACAAACGGCAAATACCCGAAATTGTGGACAGTAACGAATGCCATGCATTAATTTTTTTTTCGCTTACGTATATTCCTATGATAAATTCTGTAAAAGAGGGCATTACCAACATTGAATTATTTATGAAATGCATTGTGTGTACATTATTATGCAGTGGAACCTTTATTTAGCGAAGTTGCAAGAACACTCCAAAAAGCTTCGTTAAATGGAAAATATGTTAACATTTGTAAATAAATACAGCATTCATAGTTCAACACTTAGCAACAAAATTTTGTTAAATAGAAAAATTCGCAAAATAGTTTCAATTCATTTAAATAGATTCAACCGTATATGTAGTTTTTCTCCCGAATGAATAGGATTCCGACATTTTAGCTTAATCCCATCGGGGAACAGTGAAGCAATAAAAAATACCTTGCAAAACGATGCAGTTGACCAGGGTTCACCATAACGAGTAAAATTTTGTTGTTGGTCAGAATGCAAAAAGAAAAAGAAAGGAAAAGAAAACAAAATAAGTGAAGTAGAAAAGTAAATTGGAAATAATAATAGTAAAAGGAATGAAAGGAGGAAAGTAAATTAGTAAAGTTTAAGGAAATGAAGGAAAAGAAAGAAAGGAGGTCAAATATAAAGCAAATTGAATAGAAAGCAATAGAAAAAAAGTAAGAATAAGTAAAACTTACCAACAGTTTAAGAAAAATATCACGTTATTTTTCTTATGCGCTCATCATGACTTTATTATTATAAAAAAAAATTGAACTTGAGTTTTAGATCCCCTCTCTTTTTGGCCTTTAAGGGTCATGGTCCGGTTCCAATGACGAACAATCATCAGAGTTCTCATAGAAAAAATTCCCCACTCTCTAATCTCGAGAAATGCCAAGTATCCTCTGAAGTAACTTATGGGCAAACAAAAAGATACTGAAAATAATTTTGAGGTGGGGGATGGCATTTATCACAGGATTTGGCATCCCACAAAAGTTTATCGATACTACCGAAGATAAGGGAAAAAAATCGTTTAAATTTAACTATAAAGAAATTAGATGTCAAACAGATTTTTGCTTTTTGCTATAAAACTACTCCTGGAAACTTTATGATACAGGTAAAGTTTCTAAAATTAAGGTTCCGTTAAATTCAAGGTGATGAAATTTTGGTTCATTAATTCAAGGCGATGAAATTTTTGGTTCGTTAATTCGAAACAATGAAATTTTTGGAATTTCCTCTTCAAAACTCTTTCCCAGCATTTTATTAAAAAGGAAAATATGAAGGATTTTAGTTTGAAACAGGTTTAGCAGCCCCACTTCTATAATGATAAACTAACACTAACAAAACATTTTACTCCAGAGGAGAAACGATATGTTAAAACAACGAAAAATTGACAATTTCTTTAAATTATAAAATATTCTATGCATTATTATTAAAGAAATAAAGGTATATAAGTATTTTGAGAGATATGTTCAAGTGGAAATAACATATGCATTTTTTATTATTTTTTAAAAAATACAAGTTTTCAGTAATTCAAAGTGGTCTCAATCCCATTCAGCTCGAATTATTGAGACCCTACTGTATTAGTATTTTAAAAAGTTGACTCTCTTTTAAATATATTTTTAAAAAATAGAGTCTTTTATTTTTAATCATTGAAATTTGAATTTGTAGGTATGTCCATGGATCTAGTTCTCCCAAGGACATGCTAATATTAATGGATACGTAAGTAAAATGAACTTCCATTCAATAATGCACTGTCTGACTCCATTTTCTCATAGCTTAAATCAAGATAATGTTTGATACATTTTATCTATGCCAGTCTTTTTCAAATGTTTGGAATTCATAGCTTCCTTGATCTTAAAATATATTTTCGCTAATTATAACAATTAATTAATACAAGACAGTTAAAATTTATTAATATCATTAACAAGCCCATCATCATCATCATCAATTCCCTCATCAAGCCATCATCATATCAATTCCCTCATGGTACCTTCTTCAAAATGAAACAAACAGTTGGCTAACGATGTCAGCCAATATTGCCATTGTGCAAGTCATAAAACCAGTGGTTGGGGAAAAGTAGCAGGCGTGTGGACCAGTGGAGACGTCTCTTGTTGTAGTTCAAAGAAAAATAAATGGGGGGGGTGAATGGGAAACATGATGTTGAAAGTTGGATCACACACACATATTATTTTTATACTGCAACAAGAGATGTTTCTAGTGATTCACATACCTGTTGATTTTCTCCCAACCAACAGATTTATGATTCGCTTGATGGCAGTGTTGGCTACTATTTTTAGCTAGCTGTTTGTTTCATTTGGAAAAAGGTAGCACATGGCTATTAAGATGGCTGTTAGTACAGTTAACGCATTTTAACCGTGACTGTTATCATATTGTTAATTTTAACTGGTACTACCATCATATTATTATGCTTAATATTGTTTATAAGTTTCTTTGCAGCATATCGTAATGTCATTTAATTTTTCACTGTTAAAAACCCAGTTTTATAACGAAGCATAACTTTCTCAGAGAGATAAAAATAGCTATAAATATATAAGTTTGTAGAAACAGATAAGTGGTATGGAGAGAGAAAAAGTAAACTACAATTAAGAAGGCAATGCTTTTTCCATAAATGCAGTAAAATTTTAACGAATCTCCACAACACTTTTCTAGGACCAATATATTTGGATGTGTTATAATTCAGTAGGGAGTTCGAGAACATCCTTTGGTCTTCTAAAACGCACTTTGACCTGTATATATGGAAGGAAAAAGTGGCCATTTGCAAAATCAAGAGAACATATTCGAAGACATTGAAATTAGTTCTTTATGAACCTTTTATTGATTTCGCCCATGAATATTTTTCTGACTGTTGCCAACTTTACGTGTATGTGTATACTAATTTCAAAATTTGTATCGTGAATTTTAGAAGTGGAAGCATGCATGGCCAGACCATGGAGATCATGAAAATTGCCGTTAAAACTTTGTTAACTACTTTAGGAGAAGATGATTTTGTTAATGTAGCCAATGTAAGTTGACATGTCTCTCCAGTAAGTTTTACTTGACTCATAAATACATGGCTCAACTTCTTCCTTAATTGCTCCACCCAGAAAGGGCAGCCTCCATCTGGGTGGGGCAATTTCAAAGTTGAACGATGTAATTAGTGATTTTCAGTAATCATAAAAAAAAAAACCAGCGTTCAATAAGGAGTAAACTAATTGTTCTCTTGCAGTTCAGTAACACAGCTCAGTGGGTCACATGCTTCGATACCTTTGTCCAAGCCAATAGGCGGAACAAGCAGGGCTGCCATAGTTGAAGCTTTTATATACATGATGTATGTTGTACATACAGTGTTAATAACACTATGCGTGTATTAATGAATGCTATAATTCATAGTTGCATACATTGTATTTACCTCTCGCTTTTAAAAGAATCCTGGTTTTCATGATCTTGTGGCAACGAAATAGATATTAATTAGAGTAATGCTCTTATCATAGCAGGCTCATAGCTAGATATTTGTTACGGGAGGGGCCTAGAAACTACAGAGAACTTAAAATTCAAATGTTTTGATTGCATTTTAATATGTAATAATACTAAATAATATATTTAATGTTCATAAATTTCTTAAAAATAAATTTTAGTATACCTCTCTATAATTTCCCCAATCCTTATTATAAAGTATATGAAGACTCAAACCTATGTAAAAAAAATTACATACACAAGATCTACCGTAGAAAGCTATTTTGAATACATTTTTAACGTCAAAGAACAATTTCCATTGTCATGTACAATTTCGTACAAAACAAAAAATTTAAAATAAAATTCTACAATATTTGATTTTTGAGAAAAAATATTTCTGTACAGCCCCCCTATAAGCCCAGCTTGGTTTACGGCTCTGCTTCATAGTTGATGACATGGTTGTATAAGGTGATTAAATACTCGCAAAGAAAAAAATGGTTTTCTACACCTGGTGGAATTTGAAGCTGTATCTCCTCAATTTCTGGTTAAGAGCTCTGTCCATTAAGCTATAGACGACAATCACTCTTCCCTCTGAGAGCACACATAAGGTTTTCACGATGGACAAGTTTGTAAAGAATGGTGCAGTGTTTTTTTAAACCAAGGCAAAGATGCCGGACGTCTGAAAAGTGAGACCAACATTAATATTTAATTAGAATAATTCTCTGATTAAATATTAATGCTCATCTCACTTTTTACATATTTTGACTCATCACCTTGGGTTAAAAAACAGTCGAAGCACTGCACCATTCTCTGCAAACTTGTCCATAGTGAAAGGCCTTGCATATACAAAGCTTTCATTGAAAGACCTATATACGCTGGCAGTGGAAAGAGGGATCGTTGTTTGTAGCTTAATAGGTAGAGCTCTCGACCAGAAATTGAAGAGATGCAAGTTCGGCTCCCACTCAAGTGCAGAAAATCGTTCTTTTCTTTACGAGAATTTAGTCATCTTAATTAATAGATGTCAGCACGATATCCTGCCATGAGATAGCAGCGCTATTACTGTCACAGTACACACAGTTGCTAAGAATGGCAACTCATGCCATGTGCTATCTTCCCATGCTTTCGTGTGAACCAGATGTTCACTGAGGGGCCCTGTGGTGGCACAGAAGTAATTAATTCATTTGCTTAATGCACCATTAATCTGAGTGTGTGACTCCCAATTGTGAAAATACAAAACTCCTTGACTTCTGAACGTTAATAGGGGATTGATGTATTTAGAGAGAGGGAAGATGGCCAATTCACACACAGAAGTTACTTTTAATTGTATGTAAATTAAGTATTAGCTAGTAATTTCGGGGAAAATTCATAACTAATATGGAAAAGTAGCATTATTAACTATAAAATGTAATGTTCTCTACTTCCAGGTTCTGTCTGAAGCTATCAGTAATTTGGTCGATAGGAAAACAGCCCATCTGTCCAGTGGACTTGAATTTGCTTTCCAACAATTTGAAAAAGTAAATATGTGCATATATTATCAGGAATGAAGTCCTTCTATTAAAGGCATTTTTAAATCCTTTTGTCAAAGACATGTTGAAAATTCTTAATTAATTATTTAATTAATTAATTCTTAATGCTATTTCTAGAAAGAATATCCTGCTGTCAAAATATATGTATTAAATAAAAACTCTTAAGTGTAATAGTGGAGGTCCAGAACGATATATAGAATGGTTTTGAGGAGGTCACTGATAACCATCTACTACAAAGAATAAGAAAGGAAGGGCACAAGGTGAAAGTTAACAATAGAAACAAAGGTCTTTGAGGACATGACAGACCTTGATTTAACACCCAGCACTACCCTAGATAGAAAACAATGGAAATGCTGATGTCATACCACAGACCCTGAGTAGAGAAATAGTGAAGAAAAATATGTTGTGTTGTTTTTCTTACTCCCCAGGAATATCGTTACCACTAGTGTTTAATACATATTAACTCATTGTTGTTAGTTTATTTTTTTTATCCTTGCTATCCTGGATATGCATTTAATATTATTATAGCACTAATTGTTGCTGTGGTGATATATGCAAAATTGTAAATGGAGGGGAAAGAATTCTAAAAATTAAGCGTTAAGCAAAAAATAAAGAATTTAAAATATACTGTGCATGTTTATACGTAATTTTGAACACTGGACAGTTAAGTTAAATATGGAGTATATATTTCCTACCCATAAAACAGTATCATTAATGGGCTGTTTACACAATGATTATAATGAGGGTGTGTTTTACTCTTTGTGGTGGTAGGGCTTAAAATGGACGTCAACCTTAAAGTTTTTTCCTTCATCGCAGTATTTTGTAATTTTTCAGGTTCGGTTTCTTTTATTCTAATGTCTCCGGGTGTCGTAATATCTATCATGTACACAGTATTGTTATGATAGCATATATATATTACATCAGTATGCGATGTAGTGTTATCAGTGCCATAAAGTTCTCTGAGCCCTAGGTTGAAAGTATAGAATGAGCCTTTTAAAGAAAATGGCTCGTCCAGCCATGGGAGTTCTGGCAAACAATTCAAAGAGATGTCGAATTTTGGCGTTTCTGTTACGTTTCAAGCTTGCAGTTGAGCCATTTTGTGTTGCAAATTGTCGGCAATTTGAAAGAAAAACTCAAGTAGACAATAGAAAACTAATGTCATATTTAATAAAATAATATTTCTTGTCAAAAAATTCTCCAGTGGGGCTTTCCCCGAACTAACACAAATCTGGCAACACGGCAAGTGTACTGCTTTGAGGTATGCATACAATCAGTTCCACCAATGGTATTTCACATATGGAATCAGTAAAGCCATAAATGTCCATAAGTTTCTGAAGCAAGCGATCATATTATCCGAGAGCATATTGAGTAAATGAAAAAGCAGGGGCCCAAGTGTCGAAATTGTAACTTTTGTAGGGTAGAGGACCTTCAGGTGATACGATGATACAACTATGGATATGTAAATATAGAAATACAAGGTTCATTCCTAAAGTAATGAGGATAATTTTTCCTTGCCGTCCTCCCTCGTAGCTAGGCCACCATAACCGTTGGGAAAGGTGGCGAGCGGTGTCAGCCTTGAAAAGAAACAGTTGGCTTTGAGCTGTCGAAGCATCTGGAGGTGTGCTAGAATGAGATCCTGCCTGTTCATATTGTCACAGCCAACGATGCAGCGAATGATCGAACAGCAGTATACGATGAAGTTTTCTGGTAAGTTAACCAAATCGGGTAATCATACCTCTAACATGTTGAAGCAAGCTTATGGTGATCAAAGTTTGTCACAATCACAAATCACACAAGGTGTTCAAGGGTGGACGAGAGAACATCCAAGACTAACCATGCAAAGGGTACCCATCGATGTGGAATACGGATGAAAACGTGAGAGGAGTAATTTCACAAGGTTTGTGCCACCAGAGCAAACAGCAAATGCAGCTTTCTATGTGGAAGAACTTGAACGTTTGCAAAAGAGGGTCATCACAGTCTGATCAGAGATCTCCAGTGGCTGGATCCTCCACCATAACAATGCGAGGGCCCACACGGCATTCTTGGTGATTGAGTATCTTGCTAAGAAAAATATCGCCTTACTGCCCTAACTGCCGTACAGCCCTGACTTAGCTCCTTGTGACTTCTTCCCAAAAGTCAAGAAAGTCATTAAGGGACATTGTTTTGGCAGCACTTTTTAGAAATAACTCAGGAAGCCATGACCATGGATCTTTGGAGCATCTCGGAAGAAGAGTTTGGACAGTTTTATGAACAGTAGAAAAAAATGCTGAATTCGCTGTATTGAAGCCCAAGAATCCTATTTTGAAAAGTATTATGTCTGCTTGACTAAGGCTTAAATAACTTCTATTTTTTAAAAAAAAATTCTCATTACTTTTGGAATGAACCCTATATATGAAAGCTTTGGGCTCAAAATCAAAATAACGATTGAACTTGGATAATATGGGGCTCTTGAGCTCGAACCTACATGGTATGTATATATGTATCAACATGTCTGACACTGTGTGATATTTTAATAATAATAGTGATGGAATAATGTAGATAAACTACCTTTTTTTTATTATATAAGTTGTTTTTCTTCCCTTTTTAATAGTTTGAAGCAAATCGAAGTGAACCTTGGGTCGGAGCAGATTGCCACAAAGTCATAATGATATTTAGTGATGGGGGGACCGAAGAAGCTTGGGATGTTATAGAGAAATATAACTCGGACAAACAAGTGAATATTTGCACATGCATTATATGTATACTCATATATGATTATGGAAGGATGAATGTTTAAACTGTGAAGTGATAGTATTATAAAATTCTCATCATTTCTGTAATTTAAGATTAGGATATTTGCATACGTTGTTGGCCCCCATCCTGTTCCATATGCCGCTCTGAAAGAAATTGCATGTAATAACAGAGGTAAGTTTTGCTCCTTGAAGGTTCGTAAAACTATACGTTTCATTACTTTTTTTATTATGCTGAAAAAAAGACGTTAGGCCACCTTCCTTTTCATTGGTGTTGAAGAAGAGAATAGTAGTCACTGCCACCATGTGGCACCTATAGGCACAAAGTCATGTTGTTATGAGACATTTGCCTTCGGGTCTCAAAGTGTGAAAGCCTGCGTCCTTCTCCGAACGTAGCCACCAGTGTCCTCCCTTAGAAATCTGTCTTTTTTTCTCAAACATTTTACTCTCCTAACTATCCTCCAACGAGTTTACTGATCCGATGAACTCTCCTGCGAGACTGAGACCATGTGGTGAAGAGGGTTGCCATCACATTTACTAATCTTGTAACTGTAATTTGTTTCTTAGTTGTCCATTCTATGACTGTGTTCTGTCGAACTATGCAAAGTTAAATAAAAAAACTTTTTAAACAATGTTACATATGCGTATAAAACGAAAATTTAATCATACAATGCACATTCCAACCAGGTTTCTCTGGTCTTCTTCAGGAAGTTGTAATTTCATGTTGCCACTTCTTGGAAACACCCTTACCTAGCTGGTACAAAAACTTTATAAATTCCACAGCGTTGTGTGACATATTTTGTGTCATCCAACGCTGGGGAATTTATCAAGTTTTCTGTCAATGTAGATGGATGTTCATACATCGGACAAACAAAAAGTGCTTTGCAACATAGGTTAAAAGAACACCAAAGATGCATTGAACAGGAGGAGTTTCAAAAGTCATCCATGGCTGTGCATTGCTGGAAAAATGACCATAAATTTTATTTCCTAGAGCCTACCATTGAACTTGATTTTTAGAAGCTTTCCACATAAAAGCTTTGAAATCTTGAAATCTAGTCTTGTGAATGACCAAAATAATACGCCGTATTTTAGCCGAGCTTGGTGTACCCTTCTGCCCACTACGGTCACCCTTTATGCATCCACGTCAACAGACGCCCTGGCTATTTAAGAGCGTTTCCAAGAAGTGGCAACATGGCATTGTTTACAACTTCCTGAAGAAGATCAGCAAAGCCTGATTGAAATGTGCATTGTATGATTAAATTTTTGTTTTATACGCATATATAATGTTGTTTAAAAAATTCTTTTATTTATCCATTCTATGTTCCTGTTTTGCAAAAAGAATTGTATTATAAATGTGTGCTCATCAAGCATGATCTTTTGAGATCCTCACCGTTACGATTCTTGCACTGTAAAGCACAATCTTCTCTACCTTACTGTCTTAGCTATGCTTTCTGCCCTATGGTAGCTTGTGATAACCTGTGCATGTTCTTTTTCTTTGCTTTACAGTTCTTGAAGAACCTTGTCCTCATTAAGAATCTTTGCCCACTCTCTTTTGTCCAAAGCTTTCATTCGCTACTTCTTTTCTGTCATTTTGCTAATATCTTGCTTCCTCCAGTCATCGTTTTCTAGGAATCCTGCTTTTCTTCTGGCTTCGGAGTTGGTTCCATATTGTGAATTTAGGTACATATTGCTAAAGACACATAAATCTCTCTCCCTCTACTTGAACTATGAGCAGCCATATAGTGATATGTATACAGGGTGATTCAGAACTAATGGAACAAACTGAAAGGGGTGGTAAAGGACGTCAAATAAGCCATATTTGTCAAAATCTCCATGTCCTCAAACAAGCCAGTTTGACTTTAGAGTGAAATTATTACTATTATTTATATCCACATCGTTGCTACAAAGGCAATTACATGAATCAAAAAAAAGTTAATTTTTTGACGCATAATTTAAGTGATTGACCTAATAATGCAGCAGATTAAAAAAAATTCGGAAATTCCCTTCTCTGGCCCTGAGTAGTGTTGCCATTTAGTCATCAAAGGTATGGAATACGATTGTTTTACCATACTGGAGGCAATTGGAAATTGTCAAGC
The DNA here is from genome assembly GCA_006491805.2 of Dysdera silvatica. Taxonomy (NCBI): domain Eukaryota; kingdom Metazoa; phylum Arthropoda; class Arachnida; order Araneae; family Dysderidae; genus Dysdera; species Dysdera silvatica. The sequence goes on along the minus strand of QLNU02015003.1, from coordinate 22,292,017 downwards.
ATGCATAATAGGTGAAGGACATCAAAAGAAACAACTTCGGTTCAATGAACCAATAATCCGAAAAGGAGTCATTCTGGAAGTACAGGGATGTTGTTATTTGCATTCACATTTGTTAATCATATAACAAAATTTGGAAAATTTGCCGTTTTAGCCTAAAACCATATTGGAAAAGGTTTCACTACTTACTATAGTCCAAAATAACTTCCCATGGCCAAATTTATACCAATGGGAAATTCATGGCCCAGATGTGAGGCTCACGTTTACACTACTCAGAACCACGGAAGATAATTTCCTATTTTTTTCTCCGCTCCATTATTAAGTTAGTTATTTAAATTATGTATCAAAACATTTTTTTTTTTTTTTCATGCAATTGCCTACGTAGCAACAATGTGGATGTAAATAGTACTTTCCCTCTGCATCCAAACTGGTTCTTTCGCGGATATGGAGATTTCACCAAATATGGCATATTTTATGTCCTTTACCACCCCTTTCAGTTTATTCCATTAGTTATGAATCACCCTTTATAGGTAACATGCATAAGCATACATAAAAAGTTCATGAGCGGGAATGTTACAGGCTTACAGTGGGGGGAGGGGAGGTCATAAAGCAACACTACTATATATATTCACATGTATATCGATTCTGCATAATTCGGCCAGTGCTTATTCAGGGCAGCTGCTTAATTGGGACAAATCCCAAAGAATAGAACTCAAACTAAAAAACTAATAGTAATTTATATCACTTAACTGGTAGAACATTGCTTAATTGGAATAAAAATTTAAAATTACAATTAATTTGTACATACGTATTATGTTGCATATAATCTCAAGAAAAAAAGAAGTACAAAAAATTTAATGTGATATGATTTTATATAGAGTACAACAGAACTTCAAATAAATATCACTTAATGTTTACCATCGATGTAGTGTTACAACGCTGGCATGCACGTGATGCTCATCATCATCGTTGGTCTCGACTTGCTAGCAAGGTAGAACTGAAGGTGCGTTCAGTTCCAACTAGACCTCCTTGTGTGTGTGTGATGTTGCATAAAAATCTATTACCCTTGCCAAGATATGACTTCGTACTTACAAATAAAATTGCTTTGCAGGATAAAAGTAAAAGCCAGCCATCTAAAACAAGCCAATGCCAGCTTGCTGAGGTAACTAGCGCACCAAAATCAACCATATCGCATGTTCTACAACAAAGAAACAAACATTATGAGGTGTTTTCATTGCAGAATGAACAAACGGAAATATCTAAAAGATCATATTATATGTATTGTGTATAGTATTAAAAAAAAAGAATTCATTGTTTAATTTTATGGGAAATTCGCCTATTTGGGACACCTCTTAATTTGGCCAAAATGCTTTGATGTGTCCCGAGTAAGCTGAGTAATACACCGTATGTGTATTATATCTACAGGGTGTTCGGTTACCATGTGTACAGAATTTAAGGGGTGGTAGGGTATACCAAAATAAGTAACGCATGTTTTTGGGTTGTTGTTTTTTTTGTTTTTTTTTTGGAAGAGGTTTCCTTACCGAGTTAGGACCCAAAAATTATTTGATGGATGGAAATTGGAAATGTTGATGCTACTACCAATCTGTACATGTGGGCTGTATTTTTCCGAATATGTGTTCTACCATACTAAATATTAAAGAAAATGTCCTTTTTTATTCGTTTTCTAGTAGCGAAGAAAAAACTCGAGAAAACAGACATGGTTTATGTAGGATAAAGCATCAGCATAATTCAGTCGATAAACAACAGCCTCCATAAGATGTATGCATCCAGTCTGATGGAGAAATCGACAGAAACGAATAAAAAAAAATACATTTTCTTTAGTATTCAGTCTGGTAGAACACATATTCAAAAAAGTACAGCCCACATGTACAGATTGGTGCTAGCATCAACATTTCCAGTTTCCATCCACCAAACGATTTTTGGGTCGTAACTCGGTAAAGAAATCTCTTTCGAAAAAAAGAAAAATCGTATTACTTATTTTAGTATACCCTACCACCCCTTAAACTCTGTACACGCGGTAATCGAACACCCTGTATATATATATGTACAAAATTTCATCGCAATGGGTAGGTTATAACCCCCATCAACCTTCCTGCATACGTCAGTGGTAACATCTTTGTCTATTGTACAGACAATTCAGGTTTAAATCCCACCGATACCAAGTGCTTGCCATTTTATTCTGCTGGTTGGGATTCTAATTCCCTAAATAATGGTTGTTCAGAAAACTGTGGGTCTTGGTAGGGCATGATTTGAGCTGTACTTATGGCATAAAACATCAACATTCCCTCCCTACTCCTCCTCCCTTAAAGCAGCAGCATTATCATTGATATAATTATTATAATAATTAAATCATTGACCTCGACATAATGTGGGGAAACTGTACCTTGCAATTAACAACCTAGCAAGAGCAGATTTCCCACTCGCCAACTCCAAAAATCTAGTCACCAATGGTGCCCGGGTTTTACAAGCCCTGGTCATTGAAGTATAGAACATGAAAGGCTATTAGAATTCCCATTATCGAAATTAATTGGGATCTGAGCAGGTACAGATGATCGAATTTTCAGATCAAATTGGTCATGATATTTTTGTAAAGGACGAAGGCAGGCAGTCACCAGTAGGTTAAATGACTTTCTGAATGAAGAAATTAAACCTGCAAGAAAATTGAATGATCCGAATAGTTGGATGATCCAGAGAACTGAGTGAACTGTATAATTGGATGATCCAGATTATTGGTTGTGCTGTATAACTGGATTATTCAGATAATTGAGTGAGCTGTATAACTGGATTATCCAGGAAATGATCCGAACAATTCGATGATTTAGATAATCGAGTGAGCTGTATAATTGGATGATCCAGAAAAGTGAATGCTCCAAAGAACTGAGTGTGCTGTATAACTGGAGATTCCAGATAATTGAGTGAGCTGTGTAACTGGATTATCCAGAAAGTTGAATGATCCAGATAATTGAGTGAACTGTGTAACTGCATTATCGAGAAAATTGAATGATCCAATTAATTAGAATTCAGATATGTTTTAATATTATTAATTGATACTTTTGCTTGATATGAGATATATATGTTGCAGGTTTCTTCATCGAGATTCCTGCCATGGGGGCTATTCGAGCAAATATACAGGTAAACCTTGAAGTGTTTGCCAAGCACATTATCATTACTCCTTACGTTGCAGTGCCTTTTATTTTTCCATTTATTTTGTACTCGCATGCATTGATTTGAAGGTACATTTTTGTGTATAATTGCTTTTATGTTTTAATTATTGAGTTTAACTTTTCTGCTTTTTAATTACTACTCGCCTTTTTATATGTATATTTTCTATAGGTTCTGCATGTTGTTGTTGACCAAAAAAATTACTGAAATTTGCATGTTAACATCAGTGTTAATAGTAATGTAAGTAATTATTTTGTTCTTTGTTTTACATTGTGTTACTTCATTGTCTTACTTGTTTTCATTATATTTTTTTTTTCAGCAATATGATTTCTAAGAATTTAATTCACTGAAATTAACTAATATTTTTATTGCACTTATTTCACGAGAATTTTTTTTTTCTTTTATGCAATATTTGGTATCTTGTTTAAAAACTATAGTGTATTGGCTGGCATCTAATCAGGGTTGGCAATTTGACGTCAATACTAGTTTTTGATGTAACAGTGGTTTAAACCTGGTTTTGACTGGTTAAAACCATCAAAAACTCAAAACTTCTGAGTAAAAGGATTTGTTTTGAAATTAGTGAACCCTACATGTTGTATTATCAATAT
>QLNU02015003.1:22264337-22279119 GCA_006491805.2 Dysdera silvatica | reverse complement strand
ATGCCATCCCCATCCTGGATTTGAACTAGAGTCCTGCATTGAGCCTGTAAGCGTCTTGGCCTGCACTAGACAGAAGCTAGGACGAGAACACATACATTTTTGGCACATATCACCATATGAAGAAAATGCGTTTGTTCTTGTCCTCGTTCGTCTAGTAGGTCAAGACACCGCGGGCTAAACGCGGGGACCCTGGTTCGAATCCAGGATGAGGACGGCTCCTCTTTTTCTCCAAAAATAAAAAAGCTCTAGTTTGATCTAAAATATACGTGGGTGGCAAAAATTATTGTGTAACAATAAATTTTATCACTCATTTCTAATTAAGGCTTTTCTTAAACTGATGTATATGCTGGTGCGTGAATCAATAACATCTCAGGCTTGAAAGAAGCGAATTTCCCCACCACCATCAACCCGTAGCAACTATCATCATCCTGAGGTCAATCAACACCGACCGATTTTAAATTGAAATAATCAAACTTTGGAACTGAAGCTTCACTAATAGAGGAGTGGGAGTTAAGGACGAGAAGTAAATTGGCTTTTAATTTAGAAGAGCTGGAATATAAGAATTCCTGACCCCTTCGGAATCCTAAGTATAGTATGCTTTCATATTATCACTGTTGTGCTCGATAAAGCACTAATTTACCAAATTTGTTGCAAAATTTTCATCTATAATGTAATCTGGTCAAAGTGTTGCTTCGTTGAACTATTAGTGTTTTTCTACCCATAAGTAAGTTTAAAAAAAAGCATGGTCAACTCTTTGAAATAATTAATTTAAGCGTTATTAATTTCACTTTAAATTAGTTGTAACTTTCGCAACCTGTGATTCAAAATTATGAATGTTTATTTGATTAATCGCGTGATAATTTCATTTGGCTGATATGTATCTCACAATCGTCCTTGTTGTGCTGTGTTTTCATTTTTCAGATGAATTTCATGACCTTTTAAAAACTATTTGTCGTTTTAGCTACGGGAATCGATGATCAATCTGGAGACTGGAAAAATTTCCATTACAAGTCTCGTCAAAATGCCAGATGATGTAAGTAATTATAGTATGCTAGAAAAGAAAATCATAATGTTATTTGATATAATCCAAAATTTATTTGATACTATCTGATTTCTTTGATATAATGGATATTTATTCCATCGTTTGTTCCATCATCACAGCGGCATGTTGTTCGACATCGAATGGAGTATTATCATACACCGTTGAATAAGACATCCTTTGCGTAAGTGTTCTTTCATTTATATATAATTAAACCATATGAAAGTAAGTGTATTAATTGAATTATAAATGCATTGGATTACTTGTTAATTATCAAGCTTCATAGTCTTTTGGCTTGTATTACATCACATTGAACAGACAACACATTCAGCAATGCAAAGCTCTTCGTGGGGTTACTGAGACGGAGTGCTACTGGGAAGCAAGATTCTGTATGGGATAATGACAATATATATTGTATTTTCATTTGTATGTCAATTTCCTTGCTATTGGAAAGAAAAATATATATATATTTCACCACATGGCCATATGATGATGATGATGTTTGAGCAGGGGAGGAAGGGTGGCCACCGGATTCGCACTGTAATCCCAGACAGGATACTCAAACGGTGTAACCTACTTCCGAGGCGGTTGGGGGAAGAAAAGGGGGTATTCGAGAGTCACTCAATCACAGCACACAAAGAGGCACACTCACGTAGGTGTCATCATTTAACATGAACCGAAACCAGCTGCCAGAGAAGCCACCATAGGGAATGGCCCCAGCAACTGGCCTGTAAGCGCACCGCAAGGCCACGGACCTTACAGGAACTAGCCAACCCAAGGAAGGTATGGAGTACCGCCAGTGGAGCAGCACAGAGACGGGAGGATGCAGATAGATCCCCAAGCACATGACCATATATTGTTGGGGAAACTGATTTTCATCCAATCACATGTTTCCCTTTCATGTTAAATCACATGATCTTTTTAAAAACTGCTTAAGCCCCTCATGATTTTTGAATTGCTACACCCCTTAGTGTTTTACAGCCTGTAATCTTGGGCCTAATACCCCAGGGGGCGGGGGGGAAGACCAATCACATAGTTCATATTGTACGTTAGGTTGCCCATCTCATCTACAATTATTTAATCGAGCTTATAACTCTGTATAAACCAAACGAATGTGGTATTTAGGCTTGAGAGTTTAATTTGTATAGACAAGTATTGCGACTTGTTTTCTTATTGCAGTATTGCTATAGTGATGCCGAACGATCGTACCCATAACCTTGTAGTTGATGGCATGGAAATTAGTGATGGCAAGTATCCCTTTTGGTACCATTTTGCCGTACTTTCTGCATTTGTTCATTTCAGTGTCATTTTTGATGAATATAGTGTTTCTCCTCAAAAATAAATTTAATGACTTACAGGCCTCGGAATTGATCCAGAGAGGGAAGATGAAATTTTTCTAGCACCATGGTAAGGAATATCGATTTGTGAACATGTTCTTAAAAAAAAGCTATTATTTTAAAAATGGTTTTGTTTAAACGTGAGAAAGACTTTGTACTTTAGTTTCGCAATTATCACAATCAAAGCTGTATATGATGCAGTAGTGTTGTGAGTTAAATATGCCCCCGCCAAGCTAATAATATTTGAAAAATATTGTTATAAATAATATTCATTATGAAAGGAATTTTTATTTTTGGGAAATTCTCAGTTTTTATGAACCTCCTCCTTCCCACTTTAAAACCCTTTGCATGGGCCTGATTGCAATTTTTTTATTCATTTTTACCATGGAAATCAAGTCGATTTCACAAAATAAAACGTTTTATTTTATTTCTTTTAGGAAATATTGCCACAAGACTGATTTGTCAGCAAATGTCTCTGAAGCTGTGAAAAATATTTCATATACATTGAGAACAAAACCTGAACGATGTGAGTAATATGAATTTATATCATGCATTTGTTAACTCTCTTCTATCATAATTTTTGCTATCTTTCTTATAGCTTAACACTTTGATATCCCACATGTTGCATAACGTTTGCTATATCTCATGACTCTTTATCATTATCTCCCTTGCTGTTGCTGGACAGTCTGTTGAAATTTGTATGCTGCTGTCTCTCCTTGATTCATTTATTGTCTCTATCTCTATCTCTTGTAGCTTTTGTTATTATGTCTCATAATTTACGTGGAACTGGGGGTTTTCTTTTCTTATTCTATTACTATCTGTACGTCCCAGTGGTTTTGACTGTCACCTTTTTGCCCTCTGACCTTGATTCAACTCTCAATATGCTCGTTTGAATAGGGTTTCGGGCATTACGTTAAGGATGGTCATTTCTTCTGCTTGTAAAAAAAAAAGCCAAGAAACTTTCTATTTTTAAAAAAAAAAATGTTTTTAAAAGCAATTGAAAAAAATATATATGTTGTATAAACGGGAAAATTAGAACTTGAAATAATTTGACGATGATGACACTGCACATTATTGAATTGATTGAAAAGGCAACAAATTAACACAGTTTGTGTTGAAAATTAGAACCCCGTGAAATGCTGCTAACAACAATTGTTATAATACTTGAACCGTATGTGCAATCACTTTTATCTCTTTATCAATGTTGTTATATTGTGCGTCTAATTTATTCATATATTTTAAAAGTATAATAGAGGTGTATTTTTAAAACGAAAATGTTTCCTGTTTGTCGTTGGTTTCAGCAACTAGCAATCCAACAATCGTTTTTGTCCATTTAGAAAAACAATTCATTCGTTGTTTATTGGAAAACATTTTTTTCAGATGGTTGAAAATTTTAGTACCGACCACTAACATTGGAACATTGATCCCATCCCAGATTACACTAAAGCGCAGTGTTGATAAAAAACCTAACATCTCTTGTAGCTTGCTTGCACTTAGTTTGCTTGTTGCCTTTCTGTTGCAAGCTCCTTGCTTTTTATTTTGTAAGTTTCTTTCTAATGTTTTCTACTCGTTCTCCTTGTTACTGTTCTGTCTATGGTCTTTACTTTTTTATTAGCCAATTGGCTACTTTGTCTTTGTTTTGTAATCTAATAATTTGTCTAGAAATTTCACAGCTTTTGTAACCAATTTGTTACTCCGGCTCTTTGTAATCTGTTTGATGATTTGTCTGGGACTTTGTTTTCTTTTGTAATTAATTTACTACCCCAACTCTTATTTGTAAGCAGTTTAGTGCTCTATTTTGTAATCTGTTGGAGATCTGTCTGGAAATGTCTTGTTTTCTGTAATTTATTTACTACCCCATTTCTGTTTTGTAAGCAGCTTACTGCTGTTTTGAGATCTGTTAAATGATTTATCTGAAAAATTCTTATTTGTGTGCTCTTGCATTTTTTTTTTCAAACTGTCTATGAGATTCTTATTCGTATCTGATTATTACTTACTCTCCTGATGTGAATGTTGCTATCGTCGTTGTCACTAGGTATAAAGTTTTGATCTCTTTCGTAGGTAATATAGCATTAATCCAAAGATTATTGTGGGACATTCGGAAAACCGAGGATATTGCCCATTATTGGGAAACAGAAGCTCGGGATGATAAGAGGTATGAAAAAAATGTTTAAATTATAATTTTTTATAGTAAAATTAATTAAGTGTAAACAGGAGATAATTAATTTCTAACTATCCTAAAGATATTACTCAATACTCATAAAAAAATGAAATGTAATTTTGTGAACATTTTGTTGGAAAGCTAGATATACTGATCTATGTCCTGCTTATACTGCTTCTGTGTCATATAATTATATTTACTGTTGTGAAAGTGACAATCACAAATTTTGACACTTAGTCATCTAGTTATGTATATTACTTGCATAATATTATGTGAGGATCAAAAATCTTCATATTAAACTGAATCCTTGTTAACAGAACCTATTTATATCTTACGTCACCTGAATAAAATAGTTTGTCAATGTCTTTGAAACCAAAAAAGTGCTGAAATTATTAACTTATAATTCCATAAAAAAAAGTTATTAAATAAACATTTGATTAACTAAAAATTGTCTATAATTAATACTTTTCCCAACTGTATTTTTTGTGTTTTTAGAGATGGCGTTATTGCTACTTTTGTACAGACAGAAGGTGGATTAACTAGGATTTACCCTCCCAGGTATACCCAGCAATACTAATAATACATTACTAATGCTATGCTAATATGCTAACTATGCTTACTAATAATAGAGTATTAGTAAGCAGTAGTAGTACTACTAGCTCTAGAGTTATAGTATTACTGGTAATAAGTAATGATACTGGTTTTGATAGTTTTGTGTTTTGTTTTGTTTTGTTTTTTTAGTTCAAAATGGCCATTTATACTGGAACTTAGTTCTATAATGATAACCATAATGAATTCACGGCTATAATAATCAAATGATTTCGGTTTAATATATGTATTAGGCTCAAACTCCAAAAATTACCAGTGAATGAGAAAAAAAAAAAAAAAGATCACAACGCATTATGACTGTTTCAAAAATGGCACAACCCAAAATTTGGGGTTGTGGCTTTTTCAGCAAACAGCCATTACCCATTCTGACTTTATTGCCAAATTCTAAGGTTAAAAGATCTCCAGACATGTCAGGCTCATATCAGGGAGCCTGCAGCCCCCATCCTTTTGCAATGCTGCTATTGAAGCTACGACTATAATATTCCATATTCAGATAGTGCACGTAAGGACACTGAAAATGTTTCATAACAGGGCTGTATCAGGAGCCCTGAAGCCCCTATCTTATTTGTAGGCTGCTATTAGAGCTGCAGCTACGATATTCCTTATTCAGTTAGTGTAGGTGAGGGTACTTGAAATGTTGCATGCCAGGACATTATCAGGAAGGGCCTGGAGCCCCCATCCTTTTTCTAGACTGTTGTTGGAGCTATGACTATGATACTCCGCATTCTGAGAGTGCACACATGAGGACACTTGAAATGTTGCATGTTGGGGGCTGTATTATGGTGCCTGGAGCCGTATCATAGTTGTAGCTTCAATAGCGGCCTAGAAAAAGGAGGAGGCTCCAGGACCTCCCCCTGATACAGCTTTGATAGGCGACATTTCAAGTGCCCTTACTTAAATTCTGTGAATACGAAATATTGTGATCTTTGCTTCAATAGCAACCTAGGAAAAATATGGTGGCTCATCATATTCAGCTAATATATGGCCATCTTTAAAGTGATTAAATAAATATTTTTCTGTGTAACACCCATAGCTTCTTCACCAAAATTTGCCTTACTCTACTCAATAGTCTCTAATTGCATGTCACCCAGTTTATGGCAAAATTTAATGCAAATCCTTTGATCAACATCTTCCGTCATTTTCACTCCCAGCATAAATGCAACAAACATATGGTACACGTACTCATATCACAACTTCTTGACCATGACTGAAGGGCAGAGCAGTCACAAAAAAAAAATCATACATGCACAGTGTGGTACATGGTCAAATCCCACATTAATCCTTTTTTCTCGGTGACCCCAATAAAAATTAAGGTCAGATACTTTTTAATCAGATCTCATATATACATGACTATGTTAAAGAATGCACGTATAAGCAAGAAGCACATGTTATGCTATCTAGTATAATTATTGTAAAGGCAAATAAAAAAATAAAATAGCATATACTGAAGTATGATGTATAGCATATGTAGCTATATATATAATGCATATAGGCATAAAAGCCCTGCATCGGTGCAGTGTGGTAACGTGTTCACCTAGTGTACTGTTAATCTGGGTTCGACTCCCAACGGTGCAAAGAACGCTTACTCAGAGATCTCATAAAGATCACACTGCTCACTGTATTCCGTGGTTTGGTTCCCTAGGCTTTACAGAGTTCAGATTCCTCGGAAAACAGTATGTCCCATCGTAGCAATACCATTGTAGTCCTTGAGCCATAAAACCACAAACAAATAATGTAGCCATAAAATAGAACTTTAATGGCCTTTCACTTTCAGGGCAGCACATCATTTGGCCATGGAAGTCAACCCATATCGATCCAATATTTTCCAGAGGGCTTTTTACGCCGAGGATTATGTTTTTCTTGTTCCAAAAGTGGGATGTAAGTTGTTAAAAGATTTCCAGTTTTATATTGAAATCAGACATCACTTTTTCTTTTTTGAGTTCCATCAGAACTTCGCTTTTCAAGAAAAAAAATTATTAACACCCCGCAATTCGTTTTCAGTTGATGCAGCAAATAACGAAAGCCACGAAGGTGTCACAACAGTTGTAAAGAGTATTTCCTTTGCTAGAACGGGTGTTACATATAAGCCTGCTGGTAATAATTTTATCTCTTCAGCATTGTTAATAATATAAATAAATGAATGAATGATACACTGTGCAGTGATGTATTGAAATTGATATAAATGCTGTTACGTAAGTTGATACTGGTATTTTGTTTATAATTGTTTCATCAGAAACTGTCTGCCTTTGTCAAAACAGTCTGAAAGTTTGTTTTGATGAAGGCAGGCATGTTTCTTCTAAAATAATTATACGCAACACGCCAACTTAATAACTGTAATTGTATCATTCTTTGCAGTTGTTTGAAAATAAATTTCAATTGACTCATTAATTTACAGTTAATATAAAATCAACAAAGGGACAGGTACTCCTATAAAAACGTAAGTACTCTATGTTTCATAATGAAATACCCCCATTGATTTTGTTTCACATTGCCCTTGTTTGGACGTATACCACTTAGAAACCACATACGCCACATATTCTAGCTTGTTGTTATGTGCTGGCAAGCCATGATTAGTATGAAATTGTATCCAGTGTACATTCCAAAGTGGCACTAAATCACATAAGGCACAAATTGTGTAATGAGGTTACCTTAACGTATTTGATTTTTTATACATTTCATCAGGGCCACATTTATAAGCTCAGCGCCCCTAGGCACATTTGCTGTCGGCGCTCGCCAACAATTCCATCCCTTCCTGTTCTCTCCTTCTCCACCCCTCTGTCCATAAATTAAAAATAAAACTTAACTAAATGAAGCTTAATTAATGAATCAACAATTTATTACAGTTAAATACTACTTACTGGATGCTACAAGTACGGTACGAAAATTACAAATGGGAAGGATATTTTAAATTATTTTTTTGATTTCTGACGTAAGCTTAAACATAAGAATAGTAAAAAAAGATTTAGTTCATGAAATAATATGTGCTGTGCATATAGCCTTTATTTCACTCTTGGCTTTTTAAGTTTTTAACTAAAAATTAAATTTTTTTATTTAGAAATTTTGCGCTCTAGGCACGGTCCTAGTCGGCCTAATGGGAAATGCTGCCCTGAATTTCATATTCAATGTTCAGATCAAGATTGTTCAAATAACATGACAATAAATGCATCAGAGATTATAGCATGCTGGTGATTCTTCTGATATTAATTATAGCAATGTAAAAATGTTGGTGTGATTATTAGTAAGTAATATTTGGCTGAGAAAGAGGAAACAGGGTTTAAGCCCATCAGTGTTCAAGTAGCAAATCTGGCGTTGTAATGAGTCATGCGTATGGCAAGCGAAACGCTAAAATTGATGGGCAACCGAAATTCGCAACTTGGTTTTAAAAAACACCAAATATCAAGAAAGGTCATCAGAGAAGATCGATGGATGAAATAAGTAAACTGTTTGGGGTAACAAGAAGAAAAATTGCTTGGAATCAGCACATATGGAACATACTCAGAACTTTTTCAGTAGTGGATACATGATGATGATGTGTGTGTAATAATCTGAATTTTTAAAAAATATAAAAATTAATGCTCCCCCCCCACCATCACCACTTTTGAAAACTGCATTTTCAGCAAAATTGTCTTTATTAAACAACAATCATCATAATATTAGAAATGCAGTCAAACTTCCATATGTCAGATCTCCACGAGTGCTGGGAAAAGCTTCGAGTTATAGAAATGTGGCTCTTAGAGTAAAATATCCATTGAAATTTTTATAGAAATCACAACATTTATTCGAGTTAAGGAAAAATTCGACTTACAGAAGTTTGACTTTATGCTTAATCTGTAAAGTGTGGATAAGTTAATTAGAAATTTTGAGGCACAACCACAGTAAAGATTATGTTGCACCAAAAGTCTAGAAGAAACATGATGAGAACAAATAATATTCTGATTATATTATTTATTAATATTTGATTGATATTAAGATAATATTCTGTTGATTCACAAGCAAATAAAAAAAATTAGGCTTTTTTAATGGACGTGAATTAATCACAATCAAACCTCAACAGACTTTCCCATATAGCGGCACCTTTATTTAACAGATGCTTTTCCCCGCGATTCTGAGTCCTAATATAATTAACCCTCTAACTGCTCGATTTTTTTTATCAAAATTGCTTTAAAAATTTCATATTTTTTTATTACATATTTCAAATCTACATGTAATTGAGAGTTAAAATATGTAGCACATTTTTGTAACCAAAGATGGTGAGAGATGAAAGATGGAAAAATTTCATACCCGCGAAAATCGCTTGAAAAGAAAATCTTGTTACTTTCATGTTGCCCGTGGAAATCACGGGATAAGCAGTTAGAGGGTTAACCCGTAACCTTCACGGATAGTGAACACCTTCAAATAGCGGATAGGCGCTCTAGTCCAAAGTAATCTGCTATTCAGAAATTTTATTATACCATGTTTTGTATATGTATACTACTAGAGTAAAAATAAACCGAACTTTGCTGATTGCTGAATTGTATTTGTTATGATTACCCTGTCGCTGCACAGGGGGATTAGCTGTTTTATTCTGACTAATGTAACAGACAGTGTGGCAATCATGGTGAAGTCGTTCTAGCATATTTTTAAGAATACTGGTTGGGCGATCTGTCAGAATGCTAAGATGACATTTCACAATCAACGAGTGAACATTAAATTTTGTGTTAAACTTGTAAGTCATGTAATAAGAAATTTACTCCATTACAACAAATGTAATAAGAAGAAGTAATATATCGGGGACCCAATTTCATGTGGCACATGTGATTCATAGATAATCACGTTTCTATAGAAGATAATTCACATCCAGGAAAACCCAGATTAGCAAGAAATTATTTCCAGTGTTATTGAAGAGATTGGGCAAGATTGTAAATAATCGATGGATAATGTGGCAATTGTGTTAGGAATCTCTTGTGGTTCTGTATGGGGCCGACGAAAGGGAGGGGTTGCAGCCTGGGGACCCAGATGAAATCTAGGGGCCCATACTGGCAAGAACCTATGCTGTGGGGTGGCCTAGCCCAGCCCTTCCCCCAAAATATTTTTGATATGATATTTTTGCTTTTTTATTTAAAAATGAAAAAAATAATATGTCCCTCCCCCAGAATTTTCCCAGTTATGGTCTTATATGCCGGAATATATTCTAAGGAACGCTCCCGTGAGCCTATAGAGCCCGCATTGGCTCTCGGCACCCCCGGTTCTGTACACTCTATCCACCATAACGAAACATCATCTTACTATTCTGAGGAATCGCCTAACTAGTATTCTTAAAATGTACCAGAATGTTCTACCCTTGATAGCTGCACTAACTATCAGCTACAGTTTTAACAACACAACAGTAACCCCTCTATTATTATACCTACAGAGTAACCATTACAAATACAGCACAGCGTCAGGCAAAGTTCTCTTTTTGTACCCTAATAATATTGAGTAGAATTCCAGTTGTCTGGAAAAATTGGATCCAAAACAAGTCTGGATAATACCAAACACAGATAATTGGATATAATAATGATACAAAGGGCCGTCACCTTGATTGCCACTGGATCAAATGAATTTTCAGATGAAGGATCAAAATCTGAATGATTGGGTGATCTCAATAATCAAAGTCCAGATAAATGAAATTCTACTATGACAACTTTGTGCAGTATGAAGTTTTCACCGAGGTCATTAATTGTGCTAATCATAGTCTGCTTACAACTCCTTTGTGTATTATTGACTTATAATGGACTTAATGTTCGTTAAAACTTGATTCTTGATTAGTCGTTGGAGTCTCCCTGAACCCTCTCTGGCTGCAAACCATTCTCCTCGCCACTCCTTCTGCCACGGGTAAAGTTCCTGTCAGCTGTTCCAAAACTGTAAGTTTTTGCCTTATATGGAGTAATAAATTAAGCATAAAATTACAGTAGATGGTAAACAAAACTAGAGCCATTTATAAATGCCCAATTTAGGAAATGGAAAATACAAGAAATCCAATATATCAAAATAGTTTTTCATAGTATAAAATTTTCTATAGAAGCAAGGGGTTCACCAGAACTTCAATATATAGATAATTTTGATATTCTTTGGTAGAATTTGGATCTCCGACAGGTTAAAATTTATTTTTTACTAGAGACCCGTCATTTATTCGCAGAGCACCTATAATTATGTATTTATGATAGATTCCTTATATGGCATACTATTTTTTGCTATTTGTAACAGCGACAAATCAACAATATTATTATTATTATATTATTATTTCTACTATACATGTATTTCTATGATTTGGGCTCTCATTCCTAAAGTTGTTTTTTTTTTTTTTACAAAGACGGCTAACATCGTGCTGTGCAAAGATCTACAGTTTTCCAAAAAATCTGAACATCCATTGACTATGGAATTAAATTGCAGATATGCCTAATCAGTCATTGAATGGTTGTTTATTAAACAATCATTCATTGAGCAATTATTCATTAAACAGTCGTTCATTGAGTCAGTAATTGATCGATTTGGCACATCACCAAATCAGACCCTTGCATATGGATCGGCAGAATGAATAGAAAGTACACTTTACTAGCAGTATGCAAACCCTAATTTTTCACAGTGTGGGTAAGTGTTTTACCTCTAGGGTACCGTATAGCTTGTATAAAAGAAAGAGCAATGACGCTTGTTTCTTAATATTGATACATCACAACCCATATACAACAAAGAGCTTGGGACCAGCAAAGAGGCTTGCTAAATCCGTTTCGGAATTTAAAATCCCAAACTTTGAAAATTAAGTCTGTGTAAGTGATGTGTATGCCACATGTATACAAAAAAGTTCAGCTTTACATTAACAAAATTTAATAAAGTATATATTACTGCTTATAAATTTTAATATAATAAGCTAACAATAAATAAATAGAATGTGACATATGTAGGGAGAAATTTGTGTATTAGCAATCACTCCCAAAGTAAACTTTGGCTGGGGTTTCTCAAAAAGCGATCTATAATTATCTGATTTGTTTGGCATTACCTATGTTCATTAATTTTTTGCCATAAAACATTTAATGCATTAAAAACAGTCTAAATGTCAGTTTGTAATGTTGTTTATTGCCTCAAAAAGCATTTATTGTGAATTTCTTACTATGTATTCCCAGAAATTCCCTGATTTCAAGTGCCGATAAGTTTATTTCACCATATTAACCTCATTTAAAAGGACATTTTCAAGCACTGATTTATTTTAATTTTTTTTAAATTTTCCCTATTTTATTTTAAAATTTTCTTATTTTTTACTCATTGATAAATCCAGGGTTTTTCTCACTAAATTCAATTAAATTGTGTTGCACTTACTCATCATACTGAACAAAATGTATATTTTCCTCGCTAAATACTGGCTTGTTATAAGCGGGTCCTATTGTGTATGTCATGTTTTTTTTATGAGCTATAATAAGCTGTGATTTGGAATTTAGATAGACAAAAATCCTCACCATATTACCCAAAGCAAAATCTTTTGCACTGTTCTTCAACAGGCCTTCAGCTAATCAAGTGTTCTGCAGAAGATGCATGTGTGTGTATATATACAAAAATATGTATATTATATGCATTTTTAAATTCCAGTAGACATAAATTCTTTTTTTTAATAAAATGCAGAAAACATTTGTCAGAGGGATTTTTGTTCATTTTATGACAAAACAAAGTGATTCACCCCACGATTGTTCGGCAGTGAAGCTGTCTGTTCTATGACGTGCATTACACTTTTTAGCACATTCACCTTTGGGGACCATATGCAGAGGTGATTATGTTCCAGGATTTTCACAAATTCCGGGAATTTCAACTTGCCTCTTCCGGGATTTCTTTTTAAAAATTACAAAGCTGTCGTTTCGTTTCCTATAATTTTTTATATTCTTGTGGAAATCAGTGTCTTTACTAAAAGTATTTTGTAACTTTTCAGAGAATTTTCTATTATGTTCAGGGAATCTGATTTGGACTTACAATCACCCCCCGTGTATGCATGTGAAAATCTCACATTCATTGTTTAGTAATGGGCACAAAATTATATAGTGAATCATTAGTTTTATTAGATAAAATCACTCCTAAGTAAGTCTCACATCTTTTAATGATAGAGAAAAACCATTCAGTAAGTCATTCATGTACATTTTTGTTTTCATCGCCAATTTATAATAAGTAAGGAAAAATCTTTGATCACTAATCTGATCTCGACTTCGGGGATCGTATAATTAATTTTACACTGGGGTTCCCTACAGCTTCAATATTATTTTTTTAATTCCTACCAAAAAAAAGATTAAGAATCAAGAGAGCATGTGCCCATGTGACACAAACCATGATATTATGTATGAAAGTTCAGACAAAATGCAAATAGAATTCATTGTGATAATAAATTAATTATGTGTAAAGTCAAATTCATACATTTTTCAAGAAATAAAAAGTAGTTTACATTATGCCTATGACAATTACCGATTAAAGAATCATTCCAATGATCAAGTTATATGTCAGTATCGGATGGTTTGATTTAAATTTTTTTCACATTGGAGGTATGAAAAGTCATTCGCTTGATGAATGTATTTTTCGTTCTCATTATCTTAAAAAAGTGCATTATTTTCACACATTCATGGAATGAGAACCTTTGACTTCAACTTATGGTTATTCCCCTCTCTCTCATTCTCCACATGCCTCTAATGCAGATTAATTTTGATCGCTTATTTGAAAATTCTTTGTCTTGAAATTTTGTTTGCTTTTATGATGAAATTTTGTTTGCTTTGATGATAAAATTTTTTTGTCCTTAGGATGACATTATTTGCTATCTAATTGATGATGGAGGTTTTATAATCTCCACAAATCAACCTGATCATTTTGAAGTGGTGAGTTCCTTCTCTCTCTCTTACCTAACTTTTTTTTTCTCTCCCTCTCTCTTATTTAACTTTAATTTCTCTCTCTCTCTCTCTCCCTTACTCTTATCTTTATTTATTTTTTTCTTGTTTCTTCTTAACTCTCAAATTCAATTCGCTATTTAATTATTACTTATTAGTATTTCAATGTCTTGCTCCCCATCTGTACTAACTTTATGCAATTGACAAAAAAGGCAGTGCCCATTGTTGAACTCTGTATTTATTTAGTATTATATATATTTTTATTGTTGCCATGGTTGTATTAATTGTTGCCATGGAGACATGGGCGAAATTCTATGAATAAAGGAGATCTGAATCATTGGCATATTTAGAAAATTGCCATGCCCTAAATACAAGCAGCATTGCCTCTAGAGATCCAACCAAATATTCAGCGAGCTTTAAGACTGAATACTGAATATTCGGCAGCCAAATATCAGTGTCCTTTAAAATTCACTATGAATACGAATAAAAATGTATTAAATCATGTTTGAAATTGAGAATAAAATTAATCCAATCTTTTTTATTTTATATAGCTGAATGTTTGACTACCTTCAAGGCTGAATATCAACTTCCTTTAAAATTAAAAAATGTGTTTTAATTTTATTCTCCATTTAGAATGTGGCAAATACATTTTTGTTTATATTCATAGTGAATTTTAAAAAGAAGTTGATATTTTACTGCCGATTGTTCGGTTGAATCACTAATTTCCTCTCCCCTTCCTCTCTTACAAAAACAAAAAGAATATTTT
>QLNU02015003.1:22249790-22264237 GCA_006491805.2 Dysdera silvatica | reverse complement strand
CACTACACTTGATAAACAATATACTAATGAGGATGAAACTGGTTTGACTCACTGTGCACTGCACTTGATAAATAATATACTAATAAAGACAAAACTGGAGTTTGACTCACTATGCACTGCTCTTGATAAATAATACACTAATGAAGACGAAACTGGAATTCGACACACTGTGCACTACATTTGATAAATAATGCACTAATGAAGATGAAACTGGAGTTTAACTCACTGTGCAGTACCCTTGATGAATAATACACTGATGAAGACAAAACACAAGTTTGACTCACTGTGCACTACATTTAATAAATAATACACTAATAAACACAATGTATGACCTTTGCTGTCCTTGATCCGTAAAATCACAAATGGAACTAATGATGGAAGAATATTTTAAATAGTCATTCCCCACCCCCCACAAAAAAAAATATGTGCATGCACAGTATGTCTCAAAAATACACACCCGATTTTTGTGTAGAAGATGAGAGTTTTTGTGTGAAAAAAGCAAATAATATATATCACTGAATAATTATGAACTGCATTCAGAGTATGGGTTAAAAGAAAAGTTTAAATTTACCCGGAACGTGGAGTATCTCTAAGATATAAAAAGATGACCCAATGGGCTCAGAGATCGTCCTATGGTACAACAGCCAGGTATCGATCTGTTAAATATCGCATATTTCCGAAGATGAAGTACTATTTATTAGTGTATTTTTTGTTTGTTTTTTTATTTAATTAGGATTGTCTTTTTATATAGTTTATTGGGATTGGCAGTCGTTCCAAATGCCAGTGCCCTGCCAGAATTCTTTGAGTTGCCAAATGAAACTCGATGCACGAAACACAAAGCACAGTACTACCTTGGAAGATGGGGACGGAGTCTCAGTGGAGAGGTTCACTGCGGTAACTGTACCAGGTACAAACAAAATGCAGATGATGTTCTCAGTATTGCCAATTCCATATACCAAATCTTCTCCCCTTGATGTAGGTTCCTGCTTGTGGTGAGGGGGGGGCCACCCAGAGATACTGCTGTTTACTACAGATCAGTATCTCTATGGTCATGAACGCCTACAACACATGCCAAGGTGAAGTCGTGCCAAGTTTAGTAGTAGAAATAGTTTGATCGCTGGTAGTAATAAAACAGGCTACGAAATAAAGGTCTATTGTACAAATGGGACCTTTTCCCTCCCTCCCTTCCTTTTTTAACTGCTTTGTGTGAAAGTCAACAACCTGCTATTAGATTATCAGTATGTTTTTAGCTTTCACGTACGATACATACGAAACGTACAATACATACCTATGAAAGTTATTTGGCATTATTTATTTGTACTTCTTCGCAGTTGCTTCCCTCGTGACCCCATGTAGCGATGCTTTCAAGTATCACTTAGGTTGATTTGTATGGGGGGGGGGAAGGGAAGAAGCGATATTTCTCAGTACGGAACAACAAATTTCTGTTTTCTAGCCCTTTTAGCTAAATGTTAAGTAACATTTGTATAGGGAGTTCTGTGGCTAGGCATGCGCGTGGTAAGAAAGAGATTCCACAAGGTCAGCAACATAGCTTGAGTTGCCAGCACCCAGGGTAAGTTAAGTATTGCGACGCCAAAACCCATTAGCATTCCTTTTCAACAGTCCAGTATTGAAATTACACCCCCTAAGAATTTTTCACCCAGGTCTGTCACCCTGGTGGCATCCCCCATGCTATGCCACTGCACAAGATAAAAAGTTTGAGAACCATTGTTCTAAAAAAACATATTTCACTTGACTTAAATCTCGTAATCTGTTTATTGGTGATATACAGCACTAATCAAATAAAAGTAAAAGTTACACAAAATTTATTGGTTCAGTTAATTTCTACACCAATGCATAAGTGCCAATCCTTCAATTCTTCTAGTTTTCGGAGATTTCATCTAAAATCCCCCAGTGTTTTTTAAAATACTGATTTTTTTTAAAAAAATTAAATACCTATTTTTCTTGATGCATGTTTATTTAAATTTTTGCGCATATGTGCATATTTAATAATAAATATGCATAAATAAATGCAAATATCGGTAAAAAAGTCGAAAAAATTCGTCTGCCGTTGACGGCGCATGCGTGGCGTGACGTGGAATTTTAGCTCCAGCTATGACGTAGAGTGATGCCCCTGCACAACGAAATCGCGCATCTGGATTTGTAGTTGTTGGGGAAGGCAAGAAAGAATGCGCTACACCGTTAAGGTTTTGGTCAAGCATGTGACTTTGTGTAGGGAAGCCATGTGTTAGACGTATCTGGTATTTCTTTGCTCTGGAAAGAAAGTTTTGTTTTTAGGTGTTTTTGAAAACAACGTTAACGATGTCGACTGTTAATAAAAGGTACTACCAAACGTTTAAAGCCGAATATATGAAGATGTTTAATTTTATTCAAAAATCAAGACTGGGGCCAAAATATGCTTTCTGCACGTGTTGCGGTAAAGACATAAGCATTACTCACGGTGGTAAACGCGATATTACTTTGCATTCTGAGACTGTTGAACATAAGGAGACGTTCAAGGCTGTAGAGTCTAATCATAGTATCAAGCCTTCATTTTTTGCATTTAACGATACCTCCTTTATTAACGCTGAATGTTTATTTACATCGTTTTTGATCGAACATAATTTGCCAATGAATTGCAGCGATCATGCGTGGATGCTCTTTCGGAAAACGTTTCCTGACAGCAGTATTGCAAAACAATATGGATCTGCAAAGACCAAAACTTCTGCAATTATGAAAGAAATGTCCGCAAAGGAATCCTCATCACTTGTTGAAAATTTAAGGTGCTATCCATTTTCAATTGCAACTGATGGAAGCAACGATGTTGATTCAAAGCTGTATCCAATAGTGGTAACTTTCTTCGATCCTTTATGTGAAAAAATTGTGAATTGTCTTTTATTTGTGCTATCTTTGAAAGAAGATGCTACTGGGTTAAATATTGGAAATCTTCTGGTAAGTGCTTTACAATCTGAAAACTTTCCAATTTCTAATTGTGTTGCCTTTAGCTGTGATAATGCACCTGTTATGATAGGAAAAAAGCAGGTGTAGCAGCGGTGTTAAAGAATCATCACCAAAATATTGAAATTATGGGCTGTTCCTGCCACCTTATTAACTTAGCAGCTGAAAAGAGTGCTGCATGTTTGCCATTTAAAATCGATGAAATTTTGGTAGACATTTACTATTACTTACAAAAGAGTTCGAAAAGAAAAGATAGGTTGAAAATTCTTCAAGAATTTCATGAGACTGATATAAAAAAGGTACTAAAACACGTTAGCACTCGTTGGTTGTCTGTTGGAAAGTGCTTAGAGCATATAATCTAGCAGTGCCAACCTTTGATCAGTTTTTTTAAGGAAGAGGCCATGAAAAGGAATCAAATCACCCCACTTTCTTTCTTTACTATTCCCTCTATCAAAGTTTTGGTTGAAAATGCAGATAAAGTGAAAGAACGTAACAGCAAAAAAGCATCGCAGAAATTAAAAAGGAAAGCTCAAAATTATGTGGATATTTCTAAGAAACAAAAAACTGAAAACTCCATGTCTCGTGAAGAAAGGTTGTTTTATTTTCTGTCGGAAGATATCAATAAGGCTTTCTGTTTATTTTTATCTTATACTGTGCCTATATTTTAAAAAGCAAATGCTCAACTTCAGTCTGCGGAACCGTATATTCATATGCTAAAATCTGTTCTCTTAAAATTGTACAGAGAAATGCTAGTGAAATTTGTAAAACCAAGCGTCACAAAATTATGTAATAATATTTTGAAAGTCCACTATCATGAGAGGAGTAATCAAAAAGATGATGTTGATATCTTAATTGGAAATGGAACACTGAAAGTAATCCAAGATTTTAACATCCATGATAAAAATGAATTTTATGAAAACGTCAGAAGCTATTTCATAGCAGCATGTGACTACATGCACAATAAATTTCCTTTTGAGTTAGAAGTGTTACATCATGCAGAGGTTACACAAATATCGAATTTTGAAAATGCATCATTTTCCAGCTTAAAATATTTTACAGAAAAATTTCCTGTTCTTTTGTTCAATAATACAGAAGATGAAGCTGTTGATGCTTTACAAACAGAATTCAGTGAGTTCCAGGCTTTCGAAGTTCCACAAACTGTGAGTAATGAAGGTAGCATTGATGCACAATGGGCAGCCATAGGTAAAATAAAAAATGATACTTGTGAATTAAAATTTAAACGACTTTCTCAGGTTATGCTGTCAATACTTACGATCCCTCACAGTAATGCAGCATGCGAGAGAGTCTTCAGTCAAGTGAAGAAAATTAGAACTGACTTCAGGTCAACCATGTCTGATGACACATTAGAAAATTTACTAATAGTTAAATGCAGACAACATGTGAAATGTTACGAGAATGTATTTGACAAAAATTTCTCAAATGCAAAATCTTGCACTACAGCATTTGTAAATTCTAAGAATTAATATTGCGTTTAATACAGTTTAATCCTCTATTATTATTAATTTAATAAATACTTAATTTCCTCATTGTGCCTGTTTTTCATAAATTATGTATGATTTTGTTTAATTAAAAAATGGTGGCCTGCCCACGCGTGCGTGATTGACTACAGATTTTTCACTTCTAGAAGTTGGCACCTATATCAATGAATTTTGAGTGATTTTCTCTTCTATTTAAAGCTTGTATTTCTGTTATTAGGCAGTATTCGTTGGCCAAGGTAGATCAAACGAATTTACTACTTCTCGTTACAACACCGCCATGTTCACCACTTTTTTGTGATCCGGTTAAACCCTTATTGCAAGAACCGGAACCAGGTAAAACCTTATAACTAATCTCCTAATGAAGTATTGATTAATTATAAAGGAACTATCAATTTTAATTAATTTATTGTTAATTATAATTAATTCCTTTCTAGTCATTTGAACTAATTTACTAGATTGTTTTCTTTTTTTGCAAATAAAGAATAATATTCTTTAAAAAGAATTGGAACTCCACATATTAGCACTAATCCTTTATGCTGATTTTGTAAGATAGGTTTCTCTTTACAGATATTAGTCCAGACATTTGTAATCGACCTTTACGGTATAGAAGACGAGCTGATACATGCTATGCTGATAACTCAGATGTAAGAAAAAACAATTCCTTCCATGATTTTATTAACCACTATATACTACTATTTGTGTTTGTCACTTCCCTCTCTCCCCCCCCACTCTCAAATTACATTCAGTTAACAGTATAGGTTAGAAAAAACAGTGGAGGGCTTAATTTTGAGCTATGTTATAATTTGACCCTTGATGTCTCCGCACCATAAAAACACAATCAACAAATTCTTGCACCATAAAAATACAACCAACCAATCCTTGTGCCATAAAACTACGATCAACCAGTTCTTGCATCATAAAACTTACACAAGCAATTATATGTTTATTCTTAGAAATTAATACCATGGACAAGACTAAATACATGATTAATACGTGGGCTAAAAGGAAATTCGAGGGTGTAGAAAGTGTAGTCGAGAGTGTAGGGAGCTTAGAAAGGGAAAACAGATAGTAGCTTTGTGTGTGTGAACAAGTGCAGCAGTTTAAATATTTAGGAATCATTGTAACAGCAAATAATAAGATTGGTACAGAGGTTAAAGTCAGAATAATAGCAGCAAGTAGACGCTACATTTCATTCCAGAAAGTGTTACGCTCCATGAATTTCTCATGAAAACTAAAGCATGCCATCTATAACACAAAGCTCAATTTTTCTAGCAAAAATAGTGAAAGATCCCTAATATCATGATAAATCGATTAAAAAATCGAATGCTATAGAAGAATCAATTAATCATATAATTGCTTATGTCCATTTTTCTGAGCAACAAAATTTGGTACCTTGATCACAAATTCATTGTGTTTTCATGGCCTTTTTGGCAATATATGACCCTTTAGGGACTTCAGCTAATATGAGGGTTGGAACTTTAATAGTGGCAACTATTTGTTTACAGTTGACACAAAATGGATGCATGTTACCAAGTTTTACTGCCCCTAAATGTAGTCACCTGCATAGTGCACAACCCGTTGCTATCGATCTGGAATTTGTACGATATCTTTACCAACGCCTGTTGTGTTGATAGTTCGAATGGACCGGTCTACTGCCTGAAGAATCTCTGGAACAGTTCTGAAGCGAATGCCACGAAGTGGTTACTTCATCTTTTTAGGAATCAAGTCATAGTCACAAGGACTCCCCAGACTTAAGTCCTTGTGAGTGAATAGGAGAAGCTGGGGTAGTTGAGGGGATTATGAAAACCAACCCAGAGATGTATGAAAAGAAGTAGGATACTGCTGGAAAAAATAGCTAGATGCAGTGGAGGAAGACCTGAGAAGAACGGGAGTAAAAGTACAGCAAAAGAAAGCTTTAACCAGAAGAGAGTTTGCAATGATTTTTAAGAAGGCCCTAAAACTTGGGACCATAATTCCAGAATGATAAGTATTATTTTCATTGTTGTCCTACTAGAAATTTATCATTATTGTATTAATGTTTATGATGATGGCACGATAGTCCATATTTGAGATTCTGCATTCTGAGCAATTAGGACCATGTATGGACTATATATTCACCGGCCCAGAAAGTAATACATCAAGCTGTTTAGGTGGTGGACAATGATTTTTTCCATCCTTTTTTTTTTCTCCCCCAACAGTAATTTGTATATAGACTTGTATTGTTGTTAGAGATGTGCATGTATCATTTTTATATTAATTGTAATAAAACATAAGGAATTTGAAATGCACTGATTCTCATTATTGGGTCTCAAATGCCATACAACTAAAATCATATGCAATACAGTAGAGTGCTGATTATCCGAACTGGTCATTACTAAAAGCAGTGCAGATAGTCGAAAGTTTAGATAATTAGGCTTTTTTTATATGTATGTATACATATTAGTGGTTTTTGAACTGTATGAATTTAAAAAACTGTTAGATTTAGATACAGGGGTATACATTAGGGTGGAGCGTAAAAATGGGATGCGGGAGGGGTTTCAAAATTCTTTTTGGTCTAGCTCGGAAAACTTGTGGAGTGCTTTCAGAAACATACATAAAAATCTTCAGAGTAATCAACAAATATCTTACAGTTCCGCTTTGGGGTCTAAATATACAAAAGTAGCCGAAAATGATGTAAATTTTCATATTTCGGTGATTTTTTTTTATTTTCCTATTTTCTTTTACCACTAGTGCAAAAAATGTTGGAAGAATATATAAGAAACATGCGTACAAAATTTCAGGTTAATTAATAAATATCTTCCAGTTCCACTTTGGGGTCTAAATATGCCAAAATAGTCAAAAATGATGTAAATTTTCACATTTCAGTTATTTTTTCTTTTCCAATTTTCTTTTCCCGCTAGCATGAAAAGGTTGGAAGAACATGTAAAAAACATAAGTGCAAATATATATAGTAATAAAATAAATAACTTGCAGTTCCACTTTGTAGTCTAAATATGCGAAATTAGGCAAAAGTGTAGGACATGTCCAATGTTATAAACAGACATAAGATAAGAAGGGAAAGAAAGAAATATTGCATGGAACGGCAAGTACAATTGAACGCATGGAATTGCAAGTACAATTGGGGTGTGATTTGATTTTGAAGCATGCAGGTGCATAAACCTTCATGATAAACGCTTCCAAAGTTTGTAGTTTATTGGAGGAATCCTGTGTATCAGTATAAACACGCAAGATTTGGTTAGCAGTTGTCAACCATCGAGCATGGGAAAGATTTCCAGAATTTTTATGGGACAAATTCTCTGCTCGGATCAGTTTTGTCTGCAGAAGGAACTGCGGTGTCAATTTTTTTGAAGTCCACAACAAGTAAAAGTTCACAATTCTGAAGTTGTTTTCCAATTGGGCCACAATACGTTTTAGGGCCAGTTGTATCTCCATCCAAGTGCTACATTAGATGCCTGAGCAAATAGTTCAATGACGCTGTCACATGAACCACTGTAAGAATGTCTTACAAAATAGTTCTATATGGTGGAAAACACCACCCTTATTTCCCTTGTTTACCGTGGTTCTATCACCTACTAATGCTAACAGTGTAGTGAAATCAATATGATATTGTTTGCAAAATTTTGTAATAGTTTCAGTAATGTCTTAGCGTTATTGGTGACACATTCCTGACATAACTGTAGCCAGGTTCTTCTATTAGTATGACATGTTCTTCAAGCACTCTTTGCTAATGCAGCGTTCCCTCAATGTTCTTCTGGGTCAAAGTTTGATCTTTTTGACCGTCAGAATATAGTTCTTTTAAGTTATTGGTAGCAATGAAATTGAAATCTTGGACTTGCCGTTACATGCGATATTTCTTTCTTTCTTTCCCTCCTTATCTTACGCCTATCTATAATATTGCACATCTCGTCCGACATTTTAACCTAATTTTGCATATTTAGACCACAAAGTTGAACCGGAAGATACTTATTACTATACATATTTGCACTTACGTTTCTTATATGTTTTCCAACTTTTTCACGATAGCGGGAAGAGAAAATTGGAAAATATGGAAATCACTGAAATGTGAATATTTACAACATTTTCGGCCATTTTGGCATATTTAGACCCCAAAGTGGAACCGGAAGATATTTATTATTATTATTATATATATTTGCATTTATGTTTCTTATATGTTCCTTATATGTTCTTCCAACTTTTTCGCACTTGTGGAAAGAGAAAATCGGAAAATAAGAAAATCACTGAAATGTGAAAATTTACATCATTTTTAGCTATTTTGGCATATTTAGACCCCAAAGTGGAACTGAAAGTTATTTATTTATTGATTAATCTGAAATTTTTTACATATGTTTCTTATATCTTCTTCCAACTTTTCCACAGTAGCAGAAATAGAAAATAGGAAATTAAAAAAATCATGGAAATGTGAAAATTTACATCGTTTTCGGCTACTTTCACATATTTAGACCCCAAAGTGGAACCGAAAGGTACTTACTGATTAATCTGAAATTTTTTACATATGTTTCTGAAATCACTCCACAACTTTTCCGCGCTAGGCCGAAAAAATTTCGAAAAACGTGTTTTTACGCTCCGCTCTAGAATACATGCTTTCCTTCACAATTTATCCTAGCTTAGGACTAGCATTCTTGTTATTATGCTACTCATTCACAAGGATGGCATGTTGAAAAGTGTTTTCTCCTTTTTTTTCATATTTTCTTTTGATACTTACCTGTTAACAGGGCATCAGTTGTAATTGTGTGCCAACTAGCTGTTCAATAATGCCATTACAAATAAGCTCGAAGAATGGGATTTTGATGAAAGAATCAACATGGGTTATACAATTTGGCAATTGCTGAATAATGGACAGTCGTACAGCTACTAAATTCTTCCAGGACAAAGTATCATTCATACTGAAAGCGTTTATGTGGGAAACCACAAAATAAAACTATATTTTACTTCTATGGAAGCACTGAAATGACACTGCGATAGAAAATCGTAGAATTCTATCAACTGCAGCCAAAAATGAATTATTGTGCAGCTATCAATTGAAATAATTGTATGCAAGAGGCATGTGCTAATTCTTAACTTTTTTGACCTTCAATTAATATTGGCGATTTGTATTTCTTTTGGGTTTTAACAAAATGGGCATTCTTTTCATGAACCGGTATATGTATATATATATCGTTAGGTGTGCTATTTCTTTTAATCCTACTTCTAGATAAATTTCATGCCAACGTTTGCTACACAATTATGTCTGGTGCCCTCTCAACAGAAAAGTACTGTTCTTTTTAATATATATAACCACATTATGTTTGAATTTCAGGAAAGGGGAGAGTGTGGTGCCGCCAGTATGCTTCCAACACCTTATGTGTCTCTTTTCCTGGAATTCTTTTGCCTCTTCCTCTTGACTATCATTGAAAGACACTGTCGTGACGGGGCTTCCTTCCAATAAAATGTCCTCTCGTCAACATCAACCGCCTTTGTTACAGCTTCCTCCCTAGCTATTGTTGCATTTAGGGGCACGCCAACGATGTGCACCTTCTTACCACAAAGTAACTTAGCATTATTTCGTACCCTTTTATCCATTTCCTTTGGGTTCTTGATTTGGTTGGACAGTGTGACAGTTGTTAAGGACAGTTTTCTTCCTTAAAATGTCGGTGGATCTGTTAGAATTTCATCATCAATCAGTAGGTTAATATCAGCCGATAGACAACAATTGCTATCATCAAAGTATATTAGCCTTGTCAGACTACCTACTATATCGGAGTAATAGCTGCTCTTTAAATGATCCTTCAAGACTGTTAAACCTTTGACACTATACTGCGTTTAACCCTTTGGTGCTCATGTTGGCAGCAATGAAAATTGAATTGTGACAATGTCACTATGTAGCACTTCTTTTGGTTGGAAATGATGTGTCAAATATATTATATATTTATGGTATATAAATAGTATAATATATATATATTATATATGCACTTCTTGTGGAGTTTATTGCTATTTCGTTTCCCCAAGTCACAAAACAAAGCATTTTACTAATAATAAGCTTCATAATAGCTGACATGTGTTCTGTATCACATTCGCTGTAGTCAGGTTTTATCTTTTTATTTAACTCAATGTGTTTTCAGATGTGTCTGAGACTTTTAGTTGTATGAAAAAAAAATGTGTACGTACCTATGAATAGATTAATTCGAACACCAAATTTCTGTTCGTTCATATCCTTCTGAAGTGAAATGTTTTGGGGCAGTGACTCTCCACCTTCTACAGATGTTAATTGTCTCCTGTCACTTATTTTGGTATTTGGCTTCTTTTTTTTTTTAATTATTGTTGTTCTTACGCTTTTCTGTTAAACATTTCCAACCATTTAGCTGAAAATTTAATGAACTAAGATCAATAAATAATTCGTAAAAATGTATTTCTCCTGAACACAATGGTTTCTTCTCAAAAATAGTCTGTGAACCATTGGTCTTCCTGAGGTCAAATTTATTTTCATAATAGATAAAAAATCATAATCATAAAAATCAATGGATCATAAATTTTATATTCATATTTATAATATAATAATCAATATATCAAATCCAAAAAATTTTTAGACCTACTGCTTTGAAAAAAACATGATGAAGTCGAAAACTCATTCAAAGCTACATTATGGGCACATGTGGTTTTATATATGACTAAATGCCTGAAACACATCTGAAAACATTCATTTACAGTGATTAAATAAGGAATTGCAATGCTTCATTGCTGTGAATTATTTACCTGTACTGAAATCAGTAATCAACCATTCTAACTAAGCTGCGCTTCACCTGGTTCTTTTCATAGAAAGTGATGTTCCTTTCAGTTAGGCACTTTTACTTGCTTTATTTCATAGCATTAACATAGGTGTGTTTAGAATACCATTCCCCCCTCGGTGTGTTTACTAAGACCTTTTTTAGAAAAAACATTTCACTAGATCTCTCTAGCAGAAAACCAGTCCCTGGATGTTACTTGGCAAAGAGTTCATCTTTTTGAAGTAATTACAGCAAAACTCGTCAAGATAATCAGTATCAGTTGCAAGTGTATGAATTCATGTCAACCAGCACCGATTGGTGACAAATCACAGTCTTTTCCTATTATTACTAGGATCTGTCATCTGAAAATGAAACGTGATCGTATTTTACACTTAACTATTATCAACTCTCCTACGTATCACACAAAATATAGTTGGTTTACAGTTATTGTGTAATATTTCAAGTCGTTGTGTTTTAATGCAGTGTATAGGTTCAATTAATATATCCCTAATATAAGCGCTTGTGCGTGCTCTTTCTGCATATTTTTTTTTCTTTGAATTGTGTGTTTGTTCGTGAATGCCAAGTATTGAAGACATGCTGTGCATACTACTAGTTGTAATGTCATCTAATTGCGTCCTCAAAAAGAAAAATGCACATTTTGCGTTATTTATTGCGATTAAATGTATTTTGTACTTATATATCTCATAGGTTTTTTAATCATTCTTGTAACATGAGTATATATTTTATGTTTTAAGCATTTCATGTAATTAACTGTGTCATTTTTGTTGTTATTTTGCGGTTACATGAGACCCCTGTGCTTTACAGCTACCTACTTCCAACCGCTTGATTTTACAACTGTCCACTTTCAACTTCTTTATTTTATAGCTACCTACTTTCAACTCCTTGATTTTACAACTGCCTACTTTCAACTCCTCGATTTTACAACTGCCTGCTTTCAACCCTTCGATTTTATGATACTCTACAACTGTAAATACTCGTGCCATTTTGGCCAATCTTGTAGCTACTTTTTGCAGTCTGTTTTTAAAGGAACCCTTGAAATTATTTTTATTTATATTTTTTTAGAAGAATCTTTGAAATAAATGTAATGTCTCAGGGAGCTCTCTACCTGAAAACTATTATATAAGTTCTCCCTCACTCTTTCTCTCTCTCTCCTTTCTTTTTTTTCAATAACGATCGGTTGTGGTTAAAAAAATTTTTCTTATAGTGTTAAGCATTGAAAGTAGGGTTCCTTAGTTTCATTTTGTTTAACAACTGTCATTAAATTACAGATTAGGTCACAAGTATAGGGGTTCCTGTATTTTTAAGGTTTATAATGGCGAAAAAAGTAAACTTGCTACAGAATTGATCCAGTGCATTTGACTCCTTATGCAAAACAGGAATTAGATTTTTTTTTAACCTTTATTATTAGTGGATCAAGAGGATACTGGGGTTATGAATCCAATGGTTGCTTCGAGAGATGTTTTGATTTTATCAAGAAAATTCATCGGAACAAAGGTTTTGGAATGTTTAAGAAATCACTTGAACTAGGATGAAGCTATTTTACGGAATAATTATGATTGAGAAAACTTGCTTTGTAAATAATTGCCAAGAAATTATTCTCATAATTGGTCTATATTTTCTAACCTAACAAAACATTTTGTAAGAAAAGTATACCTGGATGTCTCTGGGCTGGTTAACAGAATGGATGTAAATATCGATGAGAAAAGTTTAAGCACCTTTTATTCCACATTAGTTAACACTCTTGTTGAGAATACTTTATACAGTTTGTCAAAATGGTATATACTTTCCGTTGTTCCAATGTATAGCATGGCATTTATTTCACGTTGTTGTATATCAAATTGTAAATCGTTTGGATCAATACTGGCAACAGCATTAATGCTTCGAATGTTCCTTCGCCACTGTGGGATACTTATGGGAGGCACATACCCTTTGGACAGATTTTGTCTGCAGAGGTATGCGCAGTATAGCCCAGATGCTCTTGCGCCATAAAAAAGCCAAACAATCAATCAATCAATCAGTCTGCAGAGGACAGCCTTCTTTATGCCCCTGAGAGTCATTAGTGCATGGATAGACTGAGGTCAGGTTAAGTGCTAAAAGGGTTAAATAAGTTTCGGAAAATGTTTGACGAAAATTATTTCCGACACTCGTGTATTTATTAGTTAATGTGCAATATTTATATGCCAACAAACACACTCTTTATGAATATTGTTGCACCCAAAATTTAATCGCCTTTTATGATGCAGCAATTTTGTTTTTTAACTAAAGTATAAGAATAAATATCAACAACCATTATCCATCAAGATAGATGTCTCTCTGGACACAATCCTCTGCACCTAGCATGATGAAAGCATCTTAAAGGACATAGGCTTAAGTTCACTATATTTGCCAGATGGGTTGGCAACTGATCTAATGGTTTAAAGAACAATTCAAACCTCAATACCACAGCACGAAAAACATCACAGGTGTTGCTATCCTTCTGCAAACAGATCCCGTTACTTGCCACTTAGCTTCAATAAACAAACAAAGGCTGTATTCCCTGACATAAAGCCCATATACGTAAAAATTTCTTATTTAAATGATATGATTTTTTCATTCTAATATTTGGTATAATTTTTATAATGTGTAATGCGCATTAACTGTAGCATACAAACAACTTACCATAACTTTGTTGATAATTCCTCGATTTGTTCTTCTGTATTTTAATTTCTCATTGCAAAATTATTGATATTGTCGACCAACCCGCAATGTCATTAGTTGTGAAGGGCCGAAATTATATATGCACCCTTTGTCAAAATAAAATGCACCCACAAGATGTAATCTACTTCTTGATGCATTTTTTTTTTTCAAAGTTTATTTAGCACTATAAGTGCATTCTTACCCATTTATAAAATAAAAGATTTATGTAATTGGTAGCTGTGCAAAAGACTGCCATTTATTTATATCCTAAATTATGAATATGAAGAAACTCTTTCATCAAATATTCAGTTCTTAACGAAGTAGTGTATTTTATACTTTGATCTGTTTATATGCTTTCAAGTACTCATATCTTATGCCTATTTAATTATAAATTTCATTATTTGATTAATAATCGTTATACTCCTTTCATTTCATCAATATTGTGGTGGTAGTGCAGTTTGTTTCTCCGAACTTATGGTAATCTCATATTGGCTTTGCAGAAAAAATTGGCTGTTCTGGGCTTGGAAAATTACTT
>QLNU02015003.1:22234077-22249690 GCA_006491805.2 Dysdera silvatica | reverse complement strand
GTGAAAGACAGAACTCCAGTGGAAGAATTAACTGGAACTATTTACTAGATACCGTGTAAGGACTATTGCGAAAGTATACTATAAAAAGTATGCTATTGCAAGATGAGAAGAACTGTTTGTAAATGGGGAAAAGGAACCTCATCTTATTGTGAAGGAATGTGAGATGTCTAATTTTCTGGCAGAACGTGCTTGAGAGAAAAGACTTGCTCTTAATCGAAATACTGCCAAAGATCTTTATAAAGGTTATTTCTTGCCCTTGCGGACTATTTCTTGACTCTTGAAGGACTTTTAGATTAAAAAGTTGGGCCATTAACATCGCAAAACCTATACATGAATCATATCAGATTTGTTTAAGAAAATGAGGGAGAACTGGGATAAGACTTTGGAAAAAATCTGATTGTGGGACTACTCTGGGAAAGACCCAAAATTAGGGGCTATAAATGCAGGACTTTTTACTTTCTCTACACTTTGCTTGATGAAGGGAACAGTAGTTCTCGAAACGTTGGAAAATCTTTTTTTTATACATTGGACCAGTGATGAAATTTTACTAGTTATGGTAAGCCTTGGTCAGCCATTGTGTTCTTTAGTTTTAACATGGACCCTCTTTCTTTTTCATATTAATGATCTTTGATATGGGCTTTCCTTGCTTACCTAACCATTTTCATAGCCCCCCTTCAATTTTGCGATTTTTACCTGTGACTTTGTAGGAACACAGCATAATCCCCCAATTTCATGAATTTTTCCTGTGCCCCCAACCCTCTGAAAGTATAGCATGGGACCATATTGCTACCATTAAGGACCACTAATCAAGATTATCATTTGTCCTTTCGCTTAAGTTGTGAGCTTTTTATTATGATTTCCATTTCCACATACAGCAGTGTACCTTCTTTTTTTGCATTAGATCAATGGTTCCCAACCTTTTTCAAGCCGCGACCCATTTTTATAGTAACCAAGTAATCCGCGACCCCCTTTATAGTAACCAAAAGATCTGCGACCCCTTTGTTTGCCGCTGCCACGTTTGCATAATAAAAGCATTTTTAACAGAGTAAAGAAAACACATTAAATACAAAATTATATTAATTATAGTATAGTAATTATCATATATTGTATTATATTAATTAAATATATATTAATTTATATTACAGATATGAAGTTAACAACCGTTAGTAGAATATTGCAATGTGTGTAGCCATGTTGAAATATAAAAGCGTTGGAAACATTTGGTATAAAATTCCTTATAAAAATAATTGCAACTAAAAATAGTTGTGGTGATCGCCCAGAAACCAGTTTACGACCCCCAGATTCGTAACTATTGCATTAGATTTTTTTCATTAAATAAATCCAATTACTATATAATGAATGTTTATCTCTGTCCCTCTTTCCTGGCCAATGATAATTTTGGCAACTTATACATCTATTATCCAGGGCAGTCTCTGTCCTGTTCAGTATGGATAATTAAAATTCTACTGTAATACTATAAAGTTGATTTCTGGCTATTCTATGAATTTTTAGCTATTTTCATGTGACATACAGACAAGGAACTCTGGCAATTTCTCGAAAGCCTATGTCGCTTTCACCTTTGATAGCCATTAACTGAAGCTTATGAAAATGACATAGGATGTTATAGCTCATTTTTTTGGCAATTATTGCAATGACATTTGCCAATTACTAATTCTATCAAATGCATTTCATTTTGATATTCCTGTTTGTTAATGTGGGACCAGTTATTGTCGCCGTGTTCTGTAAAATATCCTAAGACCCTGGTGTGCTGACCATGCTACTTTTACCCACCATTTGTAAAAGAAGTGTGCACCTTCAACCACTTTCACAAATGGTGTGTTGTCCAATTAATGATAACCTTTTATGTGGTGATGTGAAATGCAAAGAAGCTACTGAAGGCCTTTCTCGTAGAAAGGTCTGATTTTTAGCAATGTTCCAAAAATGGTGTTTCTTTCATTTCTAAATACTGAATTAATTTGGTTGTGAGTACTTGCAAGTACTTGTTGCAAAATAGGACTAACAGCATACTATATGCTGCATGCATGCAAAATGTGCTCTATGTGTAGTTTGTAGCAATAAACCATGCAGTTCTAGCATTAATTAGCTACCACATATGCCTCTATGAGCCACTCTTTTGTAACCTGCTCAATTTGTCGTTGGGAAGATGTTGTGAATGTGTAATGGTGGGTGGTGAGTTTCTAAGGAGACTCCACTTTTGATATGCTGTTTCATTCGATGTTTGCTGCTATGGATGGTGCTTATGTAACTCATGCTGCTGGTCTGTTATGCTTTCTATATATTGCTTTGATTTGTACTCTCTTTTGCCCGTAACTTTTATGTATCTTGTCTGTTATAAATATGCGTTTGAAAATTGCATAACCTATGTAAGAAAAAAAGTTTTTCGTATCCCTCTGCCTGGTTTCCTTGAGATTGTCGCTAAGTAACCAGTATCTTCTCACTGGATGAGGTACATTCTACCAAGGCCTCACAACACACCGTGTTATCATTTTTATAGCAAATGTCGAAGTCTGGAGATAGAACCAGAAAAATATTTGCTTATACTGTGTTAGAAGAATATTAGCGTACTATTTGATTTGAATGTTAGAAGAAGGCATGCACATATGTATACTTCTATATGTACACATATAGAATTAATATGTATTTCTATATGTGTATATATGTATACTTCTGAATGCACAACTGAACTGATTTTAGATTCATTGCATTTCCTTCTTTCTTTTTTTTTTCAATCCGAATGATACAAGTGAATGAATGAGGGAATGCCTATTTTTCGTGCAATGTGATTCGTATGCTACCTTCGTTTCTTGTGCATTATATAATTTGATAAGAATTGATGATAAGTATATAGCTATATGTCAGTAATTATTACGACCATAATGCATTGACTGTATGCACAAAATGAACAAAAGGGGGGGATAACTTACCATCATGAAATTAATCTAAATTTGTGAACCTTCCCTCATTTTCTCACTTGGTCTTCGGTTATCACGAATTTGGCTCTCCCTTGGTAATCTATTTTCATGTAAGCTGACACATGTCTGTAGAAAATTAGAAGCTGTTACTAAATGCTTTAGAATTACGTCTGAACAAAGTTTTCCATTAAGACAATGTCAAACCACCAAAGCATGACTTCCACTATGTGTCATTTCTACAATCGATAACCACAAAACTGTGTACGTGTAATATATGCATATAAATATATATTGTATGTTAAATATCTCCCATACTGTTGTGATGAAACAATCCAAAATATATGATAAACATTTTTGCTAACTGTCCAGTTGTTTAGGGGGTCTCGTTGTTTTGTCTACTGGACTTTGGGTTGATTGTCCTCTTATAGCTTTCAAATAGTACATAGCATGAGGTGTTTTCACATCCTATTGCAAAGTAATGGAGTGATTTAGTAGAATTAAGAACTTTCAGATTATATTACGTTGGTACAAAATTGAATATTTATACACAAAATTATATTTTATTGGATATAAAAAGTAACAATGTTTGTAAAATATATATATATATTTAAAAATTAAGCTGGTTTCTGTAGAGCTTACGGTTGTGAAGTTATACTTGCAAGTTAGTGTTAATAATGCTATTCCACAATATTTGTTTCATGCTTTTAAATTGTTGAAAAAAGTTGTAATAGTGTCAAATTATAACATGGAATTACGTGTTTTTGTTTTTTGAAGTGCAGAATATTTTACGTTCTCTCTCTTTTCCTCTCACAGCAGTTTCAATTCTATTCACCTTCTGTATATGAATCATGTTTTCAACTATCCTAATCAGTCAAAAACTATGTTTGGTTTGTAACTTTTGGATAAAAAAAAAGCCGGGTGGCTTTTTACTTCTATTTCTTTTTTTTTTTTTTTTAATGGAGCTGAAGACATAATTATTTTGACTTTGTGACTAAAGCTGAAGATTCGGCCTTTTTTTTTTTCTTTTTATTATCTTGTTTGAGGCTGGGGGAAGGAAAAATTTATATTATTGAGGACCTTTACTGAAAGCTGAACATTATTTCTTTTCCCACCTCAGCTGAAGCTGAACAAGCAACTTCATCTTTAATTTTAACCAGTTCTGAATATATTACTCTGATATTTTAACTAAAGCTGGACACAACTCTTCGTTTCTAATTTCAGCTAAACGCGACTTCTTTTCTAACCTCAGCTGAAGCTGAACTAAGGACTTCATTTCTAACCTCAGCTGAAGCTGAACTAAGGACTTCATTTCTAACTTTAACCAAATCTGAATATAATAATACTCTTCATTTCTGTTTTCAACTTAAGCTGGATAAAATTCTTTTTTTTTTCTAACTTCAGTTGAAGGTGAATGTATGATTCTTCATTTGAAGTCTGCTTGATACTGAGGAAGTTATTCTTTATTTCTGACCTCAACCAGAGCTGAGCTTCACATGAGTCTTCAGTTAAACCTGATCATGACTCTTCATGTGTGTCTTCGGTTGAAGCTGAGTATCGCTCTTCATGTAGGTGTTCAATTGAACCCAAACGTGACTCTGCGGGTATGTCTTCAGTTGAAATCCTATATTAAGCTTTAGTCAAAGCCAACTAAAACTGCAAACAAAACTTTATGTTTCGGACTTTTGTTTAATCTGAATATTACTCTTTCTTTGTTTTTGACTTTAAGTGAAACTGGACTCGTTAATTTTGATTTTAAAGCTAGAAACATTAAGCATGACATATTCAGAAGGAATTTAGAATATCAAACACATTTTCTACTCCAACTGCCTTTGACACCTTCCCTTTTTTAAAATCAAGGCAAACATAAAAATTCGGTCTTCCTTCCTAGATTTAGTACTCACTATGTGCAGGGCATCTCAAGTATTGCTTTACAGCAATAGCGTCGATCTGTGTCTTCTACTTCCTTGCCAAATTCAAAATTGCTGAAACCGATCTGTAATAATAAGCTGTTTTTAATTACATACCGAAATAAAAACATAAAATTTAATCGATATTTCATCCATTGCTTTTATCTTTTCTTAAATATAACTGATTTGTGTAATTGATCTAAAGATTGCATTACAAAAACTTGAAGTTCGTTTTTCAAACAAAATTACTTGTGTGACCAATATACACAACTCTTAAATAAAGATAAAAAATAAATTTATATATAAAATGTAATTCTCTTTTATTTTAATTAGCCACATGTTAATTAAACACTTTCTTTTTTGCATTTTGAATAGTTATATCAAATTTTACATTACATTAGTATTATCGGGTACTTTTATAACTGACTTTGCGTTTGGCAGTAATTCTCCATTTCGGTTAGGCTTACTATTCAAAGTAACTGGCTTTGCTAGCATGCTGCTAGTTTGTATCCAAGCTTCAAGATATTACAATAAAAGTAAAATGGTATTACGAATAAACATAAATATATTTCTACAGTTTTTGTCTCCAATCTGAAGAGCAGGACCAGCTTACCTTAGGTTTAAAAAAAGAATTAAGTGTTTTATATCAACATGGAAGAAATATAAACATATTAATGGACATTAATATTTAAATTATTAGAAGTTGATATAGACTTTTCAATGTTAATTGAATAACTGCTTTGAGCAGGAGTCCATGCATTAGGTTTAATACTCAGAAGACGACACAATTTGGAACAGGCAAGGGATTTGTGATACATTTAATTTCACAGCGCTGTATGTTAGACACCACTCTCCTATTCCATGAAGTTAAGTTCGAATGCTGAGAATAAGTGTCATCATTAGTCAAATACCACATTAAGCTATGGATCCCATATTGGAACTCGCAGCTTAACATTGAAGGGTCTGGGAACATAAAACTCAACAAATCAAATATGATTACCCTTCTCAGGACTGCTTAATAATAATATCTTACAACCATATATAAGGAAAAAAGGAGCTTTGTTGTCCTCGAAGGCCTAGAGGTTAAGGTGCTTCAGGCTTAATTAAGAAACCCTAGTTTGAATCTAAGTCAGGGATGTGTCTTTTTTTTTTCTCTCTCCTATACCTAAAAAAAAAAAAATCTCTAGTTTAAGCTAAAGCATGGATGTTGAAATTATTAAGTATAAATCAAATATGGTTCTATAACTTTATATAAATTAAAGATAGCTCTTGTTCAAGACAGTGAATGCCTGTAGTTGATGGTAATGTTATGAATAAATCTTGTTAATTGCGTATATTGCCACTATAGTAACAAGATATGCTAAAACATAATCCCACTATGGCACAGTAGTTAACATATTTGTTTACTGTGCAACAAAATCAGGGTTTGAATCTAGAATGGTGGTAAATGCTTACATTTGTCCTCTTAATTTAAAGTGATTTGCTAGGTGACGCAAAGGTTAAAATTCCTCGGAATACTGGTAGCCCTAATAACCATACAACTGTAGCTTTCTTTTCACCATAAAAACAACAAAATATCCAACTAATGTTGAAAGTAAATAATTTCATCTGTGTGGCCAATGATAGCAATGGCGGACGTAGACTTTCATTTTGGGGGGATGTCACGGACAGAATTTGCCATGGTATTGGAATAACACCTTGCATTTATCATGCAAGTTGGAATTTTTTATGGTACAGTGTTACTTGATGACTCACCTGCAAAGAAAAGAATGATTTCGTGCATCCGGTGAGATATGATCTGCCCTGCAATGGCGTAATGTGGTAACATGTATGCTTAGTACGCCGTTAGCCAGGGTTCGACTCCCAACAGTGCAAAGAATGTTTCCTCAGAGATCTCATAAAAATCACACTTATCACTGTAGTCTGTGGTTTGCATCCCTAGGCCTTAACAGATTGTGACGAATCTGAACCTATTAAGTCCAGAGGTTTGGATTCCTCGAAAAACAGCGAGTCCTCGCGCATCATCACCACTGTAGTCCTTCAGCCATAAAAGCACAAACACATGAGATATGATCCCACAAGCCTTTGATTGTTGGTTAAATGCTCTATCCATTGAGTTACGGGCAGCTATCAAACTTCCCTCTGTGAGCGAATATAAAACTTCATGACAGACAAGTTAGCAAATATTGATGCTGCGCCTTGACCACTTTTTACACCAAACTCATCGAAGTTAAATGAAAGACACTTTGTTGAACTTCTGTTTCGTTTGATTTTCTTGAGTTTGGTTTAAAAAGCGGTCGAGGCACCACATCAATATTCACTAACTTCTGTATCGTGAAGCTTTATATTCGCTTGCTGAGGGGAGTTTGATAGTTGTTCATAGTTCAGTGGAAGGAGCGTTTAATCAGCAATCAAAGGGCTATAGTATCATACCCCTACGGATGCACGAAATAATTCTTTTTTCGGAAGGTGATTTATCAAATAATCCAACTAGTGATTACTGATAAAGACTGCAACCACTTCTGTGATACGGAGCGAAATATGCAGTTATATGAGTTTGGTTTATTTTTGAGAATTGCACTGAAACAAAGAGAATGACTAAATATATCGTAATTCAGAAGCTACCTTTAATCATCCGTCCCACCTTAAATGATCATGTAGACAATTTGAAGCTGTTGATCACTAAATTAACCAAACATAGTTATATAAGCTCTCGTTTCTACCCATATTCACCCTTTGCACAGTCGTTGCATATAGGAAATGTAGCCAAATTATAAAATTGATAATATGTCGTTAGTAAAACAACAACATGGAACTGAATTTTGAAAGTCGTTGAATTGTTCTTCAATGTACCTGAATGTGAACGTGTCTACTATCCCTATGTATCTGTTGAAATATCTTAACTAAATATAATTTTAGAATGTTAGTTGGTGATTTTTGAGATGCCCTGTACACCAAAAAGTTTTAAAATCCATATTTTCTTCTGTTTTCTAAACAACCCTGCCAAAAAAAAAAAGATTGAAAATATTCCTTCAGGCCAATTCTATTTTTGATTCAAAATGCTCATAACGTGCCTTTCTTCATTTTTTGCACGAAAAACTTATTTGCGGTGCACAATCCTCGCTTTTTTATGTAGCTCTTGCAAATAGTCTGAGATGGTGTTTGTATAGTACAGGGTAATTCATTTCCATGCCCTCCCATTGCCAGTTTTGTTTCTTATGAGTTAGACCCATTGCTTCTTCATCTTCAGGTTTTTCCAATTTACATCAATTTTGAAATTTTATGGACCAAGTATTTCTGAAGGTATAACAAAATTCTATATTTCCAATATTTAATGATGTTCCAAATTGAATATTATGCTTGAATTATTGATATTTTGCAATAAAGATTTGCAATTTCTCGTGTAATGCTCTTATTTTATTTTGGTTATGATTCACAAATGTCATTTTTAATGATTCATTAGTTACATACATTTTCTCTCTTGTCCTCTGCGTGAATTGTAAAATACAAGTAGATGAAAGTCATTTTTCATCACAATGTGCGATGCAAAACACTACCTTTGACATTGCATGTCCCTTGTCTTGTAATAACTATTCTGGACAGGTCATCTGTAGCTCAGTTGGAAGAGCCCTTGGCCTGCTAAGGGCCCCTTCTAACTGAGGGACCTTATGGGTTCGATTCCCACCAGGCACCACCATGAAATAGTTCTTTTCTTTGTGAGCAATTTACAAAAAATATGCACCGGTGGCTCTGTATGCCAACCATTTAGCAGTTATGCTATCCCTATAAAGGGCAATAATATCTCATATGTATAAAACGATTTATCATCTAATTTTTCTAGATTTAGCATATTATGTAATAAGGGTCCTGCAGTAGTAAAGTATTCGCCTCGTGTGCTGTTATCACAATAGCGACCTCCAATTGTGCAAAAAAAAACTCACTGGTTAACTGCCGACTATAGTTCTTGGATTGGTTCCCTGGGCCATAAAGGATTTCAATTCCTATGAAAACTGTAGGTTCTGGCACATCATAACCCTGTCAGGGGTGGACTGGGCCGCCAGGCCGGTTCGTGCTCTCATGAGCAATAGCATATGTGCCTCTGAATGGGCAAGGACTTGCATCCTCCACTAGTTCATAGTATGCACCCCTTTGAGAGGACCCAGTCCTCCCCTGGATCCTGGCAACTTAAAACTATCGAACATTACGTAAGAAACTTCAAGAGGGCTAACTAACAATAATGAGGAAAGAGGATATACATATTAGATATGCAACTGTAGTTCTCAACTCAAATAACATCTTCTAACAGGACAATGAGAAAACCCTTTTGAAAGACATAAATTGTTCTCCAATAGCTTCAAGGTTATGCCTATGAGGATGTAAGATATTATTACCCTTCTCAGAGG
Organism: Dysdera silvatica; assembly: GCA_006491805.2. Taxonomy (NCBI): domain Eukaryota; kingdom Metazoa; phylum Arthropoda; class Arachnida; order Araneae; family Dysderidae; genus Dysdera; species Dysdera silvatica. Next base: position 22,240,447 of record QLNU02015003.1, on the reverse strand, counting down.
TCACACAATTGCCAAATAATGGTCAACACACAAAGCCACCAAGGAAAGTTTTTTGTGAGTTTTCGTGGGGGAATTTATATACTTAATAATTTTTGACACCCACGTGTAAATAAGCTCAAACTAGAGCTTATGTAATTTTGTTTAGAAGAAAAAGAGACGCTTTCCCCATCCTGGATTCGAACCAGGGTCCCTCCGTTTAGCCCAGAATATCTTGACCACAAAAAGCTCTAGTTTGAGCTTATTTACATGTGGGTGGCAAAAATTATTGTATAATAAATTCCCCCACGAAAACTCACAAAAACTTGTCCCAATAGCTTTGTATGTTGACTATTATTTGGCAATTGTGGGAATCCTGAGAAGGGTAATAATATCTTACATCCTTATGTACGGAAAAAGAGAGCATTGTTCCTGTCCTTGTTCGTCTAGCGGTCAAGACACTCCAGGTTTAGTGGAACGACTCTGGTTTGAATCCAGGATGAGGACGGCATCTCTTTTTCTCCTAAACAAAAAACAGCTCTAGTTTGAGCTTATTTACACATACGTGTCAAAAATTATTGTATCATTGATGTGACATTTTTTATAGTTCAATGTGAATTCCTGTAATGATTTGTACCTTAATTATGCTCAAAAAAAAGGGGGACACCAATATACATGATAATCCTGCATATTTTTTAATAATATAAAACTGCCCTGCAGTGTGGTAACGCGTTCTCCTATTGCGCGGCTAATCCGGGTTCGACTCCCAGCAGTGCAAAAAGAACGCTTACTCAGAGATCTCATAAAAGATCGCACTGCTCACTGTAGTCCGGGGTTTGGTTCCCCAGGCCTTAAGAGGTTCGGATTCCTCGGAAAACTGTAGGTCCCGGCGCAGCATGACCACTGTAGTCTTTGAGCCGTAAAACCAAAAAACAAACAAACAATAATATAAAACTCATGCTTATTTTCCCAAGTGAATTTTTACTAACAATTTCTGACCGGGCAGCACAGCATAGCCTAGTTGCCGAGAAACCTTTGCTCATAAAAATTCAAACAATCTGACCGTGAGCGACATTTATTTTGATACAGAATATCTAATTCTCTACGCATAGGTGCCATATGATGAGACGTTTTCTCCTCGAGAAATAGGGACGGTGAGTACCTAAGCGCCCTCTATCGGTTTCGCTAAAGTTGTGGTCGTCTTTTTAATTGCGAACGGCACACTATATTTTCTAGCCTCTATAGTATCAATCACGTACTTTCATTTTGGTCAATGGTGTGTATCAATGTAAGGAATACTAATATGCATCCCGGTTTACGAAAGTTGGCCGTTTCAGATATTTTGTGAAAATTTTAGACTGGCCAGTGTAGAAAATAAATATCGTGGATATTAACTTGCCAAATTTTAATAAAACACTCAAGGAAACGTTTGTCAAAGATTTTAAAAAACTATGTAGTGGTTCCCTATTAAGTGACCTAAACATGGTTTGGCCCAAAACTGAAATTTGGTGAAGAGGAGTTCATGAGGAGTGACGTCTTCTAACGATTTGTAAAATCACCAAAACACCAAGTGTTTGAAGTCAACGTTAAAAGAATGAGATGATAATGAATATAGATATAGGGGAATATAGATACAGTGGAAATCGGTTATAATGGCATCCAAGGGACCGTGCAAATTCGGTCGTTATAACCGATAGTCGTTATAACCGATAGTCGTTATAAACGATATCTTTTTAAAATCATAGTACAGTAATACAGTTTAGAGTTCTATAAATTGTTTTGATAGTAAAAAGTATTAAACTGTTTAGTATTAAAATTAAATAAAAATATATTTAATTATAATGAATTTAATTACCGCATATATATATGTGTGTGTGTGTGTGTGTGGCCTGCAAAAGGGTTGCTGGTATCTAACTGGAAGGAGACCCACACGCTGAACGTATGTGACGATGTGTGGAACCGGCCAGGCCAGTAACCTAGTGTCCTACCCCGCCTTCAAGTGGTGCAGGCTGGGCTTTCTATTTATGAGGCAAATTAATATTTGCTGCACGGATGGAAAGGCGGAAGGGGAGGGCTAATTCACCAACCCGTCTAGCCAGCGTGGTGAAATGATGGCTAATTCCTCCAATATGCTAATACACCAAAAACCATGGCCCCTAGTCTCCAGGTGCTGGAGTGCTCCTGATCAAGGCAGCGGTCAGCGTGGCATGAAAGCAGGGGGTGCTAAGAATCACTGGAATGGCCCAGGCTGCCGTTTGTTATTGACCTTGGCAACGTATAATGGACGATCCCTTGCTTCTGAAGCAAAACTTCAGGAATTGGAAGAAGAACTTGACAAGATCAAATGGGACATTGTAGGACTCAGTGAAGTTAGAAGAAAAGGTGAAGAGTTGGTGGAACTTAAAAGTGGACATTTGTTTTATTATAGAGGAACGGAAACTGGAAGAACAAGTGGTGTTGGCTTCTTAATCAACAAAAGAATTAAAGACTACCTTCTTGAAGTCGAAAGCACGTCAGATCGAGCAGCGAGGCTCGTTGTTCAACTAACCCAGCGATACCAACTTCAGATAGTACAAGCATATGCACCAACGTCAAGCCATACCGACGAGGAGGTTGAAGAATTCTATGAAGAAATCAAACAGCTACATACCAAGGGGAAACAATAAATTAAGCTCATCGTGGGGAACTTTAATGCAAGAATTGGACAACAGGAGCAAGGAAAGAAATCTGTTGACAAATACGGATACGGGGAAAGGAATGAACGTGGCGATCAACTCATAGAATTTGCCGAAGCTGAAAATCTTAGCATCATGAATTCATTTTTTAAGAAGAAACTACAAAGAAAATGGACATGGAAACACCCCAATGGAGGAACCAGCGAAATTGACTATATACTGGCAAACAAGAAATCAATTATTGAAGATTGCAGCGTACTGAACAGATTTAATACTGGAAGTGATCATCGAATGGTGAGATGTAAAATGCACTTAAATACTAAACTAGAAAGGCAGAAGCTCATTAGGAAACAAGTATGTAAGAGGGTGGATTTAAAGAAATTAAAAGAAAATACCGAGGCATTCAAGTTGGAATTAAAAAATCGCTTTTCTGCACTGGAAGGACTTATTGATGAAAGTGATATCTCAGAAGCAAATGAAAACATTGTTAAGACAATAGTTGAAACTGCTGGGGAAATTGGTGGTGTAACCTGTAAAAAGCACAATAGCAAATTATCTGAGAAGACGAAACAGCTCATGAAAAGGCGAAGAGATATGAAGGTGGACAATCGAAATACCAGTTCCAGGATTGAGTACATAGAACTTTGTAAAACTCTGCGCAAAAGCATGAAAGAAGACATAAGAAAATTCAACTGTGAGCTAGTAAGGAAAGCCATTGAAAATAACAAGAGCCTTAGGGTTGTTAAAGGAAGTTTATCTGTTGGGAAGAAACACATCATTGCATTAAAAGGAGAGGATGGCACCGTAACAAGAAATAGGGAAGAAATACTTAGAAGAGTTGAAGAATTCTACAAAAAACTATATGAAAGTAACAGTGGATTAAACGAAGACACTGAAATAGTCGAAGGAACAGCTCCTAAAATCTTAAAAGAAGAAGTTTCATTTGCAATAAAAAGTATGAAGAAAGGAAGAGCCCCTGGCGATGATGGTATTACATTAGATATCCTAAAAGAAGCTGGAGAATATGTAGAAGACATACTTGCAAAATTCTTTACCAAATGTCTTAACAGCGGTAACATACCAAACCAATGGGATTCTGCAACAGTAATTCTTTTGCATAAAAAAGGTGATAAAGAGGATTTGAAAAATTACCGACCAATTAGCTTGTTACCTGCTATTTATAAAATCTTCACAAAAGTGCTAACACATCGCCTGCAGAAAAAATTAGATGCAGCTCAACCAAGAGAACAAGCTGGATTTCGAAGTGGATTCAGTACAGTGGACCATATTCAAGTATTAAGAGAATTAATTGAAAGAACACATGAATATGAACTTCCATTGTGTGTTGCATTTATTGACTATGAGAAGGCCTTTGACTCTATTAAAACATCAGCAGTCATCAACTCTTTAAGATCAACAGACATTGAGGATGTGTACATTGACATGGTGAAACGTGTGTATAAAAATGCAAGTGCAAAATTTCGGTTACATAAAGATACCAAAACTATCAAACTTGGCAAAGGGGTGAGGCAGGGAGATACCATTTCTCCAAAACTTTTTACTTCAGCTTTACAGATGATTTTTCAGCTGATAAATTGGAATAACAAGGGAATAAAAATAAATGGTGAATATTTAAATCATTTGCGGTTTGCTGATGACATTGTTATTTTTTCAACGAACCCATCAGAACTCCAAGACATGGTACAGGAGCTCTCAACTAGAAGTAAAGAAGTTGGACTCAAGATGAACCTACAAAAAACTAAGATCATGTTCAATAATTTTGTAGAGGAAACAAAAATACAAGTTGACAACATTGAGCTAGAAATTGCTGATTCATATATTTACCTTGGCCAGCTGATTTCAATGGATGGCAACATTATGAAAGAACTCAACAGACGTATTAAACTTGGCTGGAGTGCATTTGGAAGAAACAGTTTTATCCTGAAGGGGAAATTGCCTTTGTGTCTAAAAAGAAAGGTCTTCAACCAGTGTGTATTGCCAGTCCTCTCTTATGGATCAGAGACATGGAGTCTAACAGTTGGAGCAATACGAAAGTTACAGACAACGCAAAGGAGCATGGAGAGGTGCATGCTTGGAATAACTAGGAGAGATCGAAAAAGAAACACTTGGGTGAGAGAGCAAACTAGAGTAGAGGACATCATTGTTAAAGTAAAAGGGCTGAAATGGCGATGGGCTGGGCATATTGCAAGAAGAACTGATCAACGATGGACAACAGAAATTCTGAACTGGATTCCAAGAGACCACCGAAGACCTAGAAAACGTCCTCAAACTAGATGGGTGGATGAAATAAGAAAACAGGTTGGGGTGACGTGGAAACGAATGGCCCAGGATAGACTTGTGTGGAAAGCATTTGGAGAGACCTTCATCCAGCAGTGGATAGATAATGGTTGAATATGATGATGATGATATATATATATATATATATATATATATATATATATATATATATATATATATATATATATATATATATATATGGCCTGCAAAAGGGTTGCTGGTATCTAACTGGAAGGAGACCCACACGCTGAACGTATGTGACGATGTGTGGAACCGGCCAGGCCAGTAACCTAGTGTCCTACCCCGCCTTCAAGTGGTGCAGGCTGAGCTTTCTATTTATGTGGCAAATTAATATTTGCTACACGGATAGAAAGGCGGAAGGGGAGGGCTAATTCACCAACCCGTTTAGCCAGCGTGGTGAAATTATGGCTAATTCCTCCATTATGTTGACACACCAGAAACCATGGCCCCTAGTCTCCAGGTGCTGGAGTGCTCCTGATCAAGGCAGCGGTCAGTGTGGCATGAAAGCAGGGGGTGCTAAGAATCACTGGAATGGCCCAGGCTGCCGTTTGTTATTGACCTTGGCTACGTTTAATGGACGATCCCTTGCTTCTGAAGCAAAACTTCAGGAATTGGAAGAGGAACTAGACAAGATCAAATGGGACATTGTAGGACTCAGTGAAATTAGAAGAAAAGGTGAAGAGTTGGTGGAACTGAAAAGCGGACATTTGTTTTACTATAGAGGAACGGAAACTGGAAGAACAAGTGGTGTTGGCTTCTTAATCAACAAAAGAATTAAAGACTGTCTTCTGGAAGTTGAAAGTACATCAGATCGAGCAGCGAGGCTTGTTGTTCAACTAACCCAGCGATACCAACTTCAAATAGTACAGGTATATGCACCAACATCAAGCCATACCGACGAAGAGGTTGAAGAATTTTATGAAGAAATCAAAGAGTTACACACCAAAGGGAAACAACATATCAAGCTCATCATGGGGGATTTCAATGCAAGAATTGGACAACAGGAACAAGGAGAGACATCGGTTGGTAAATACGGATATGGGGAAAGGAATGAACGTGGCGATCAACTCATCGAATTTGCAGAAGCTGAAAACCTTAGCATCATGAATTCATTTTTTAAGAAGAAACCGCAAAGAAAATGGACATGGAAACACCCAAATGGGGGAACTAGTGAAATTGACTATATCCTGGCAAACAAGAAATCAATTATTGAAGATTGCAGTGTACTGAACAGATTTAATACTGGAAGTGATCATCGAATGGTGAGATGTAAAGTGCACTTAAATACTAAATTAGAACGACAGAAGCTCATTAGGAAACAAGTAAGTAAGAGGGTGGATCTAATGAAACTGAAAGTAAATACCGAGGCATTCAAGTTGGAATTAAAAAATCGCTTTTCT
>QLNU02015003.1:22189947-22233977 GCA_006491805.2 Dysdera silvatica | reverse complement strand
ATCAAATATATTGTTCACACATTGTACATAAATTATCTGAACATTCCATAACATATTAAACATACATTATACACAACGTTTCTTATACTTGAATATCCAATTCATGCATTAACTATAATCTCACAATTAACTATATATAACTATAAATTATCAGTGATAAATATTCATACATTACGGATAAAATATTTAAGCATAAAGCACGTTATTCATGCATTGCATACAAGTTATCTAAGCATTGAAAATCTTATACGCATATTGCATAAAATTGCCAGCACTACAAGTTACAATGACATGAAAAAGTTTCAAGCATATGCATTCACATATTTTTAATAAGACCACCAAGTGACGAGATCAGTCCCTTTTGTCTTTTCAGCAAACTTAGTATCAAGTCTCTCTATTTGCTCTTCAGAAAAATGATTTCTCCAATCGCCCACGATGCCTTTTCGAATGAAGTCAATTTTCTTGGCTTTTTCAGTAAGCTCAATTTTCGCACAAGACTTAACCAAATGTTTCATGCCCTCTAAAACGTTCGGATCGTTTAAGTATTCGTCAAGATTTTCCGTATTTTTAGAAATAGAAACCAAGTTCTTCTTCATGTAGTTGAAGTTAGTGAAAGTAAGAATGTTGTTCATCATAGCATTGTCCTTCTCAATAGCGTCTGCATATTCTTGTCCAAGGAAATTCGCCAAGCTACAGATCACTGTTTTGGGTTCTGCCTTCATCTTCTCGTAAGTGGTGTACCAGACGTTTCGATCGTTTCGGTGTGGGTACCAGGAGAGTAGATGATCAAAATAATCATTGTACTCCACCTCGCCATTCAAAAAGCATTCAAAGAAATCGTCAAATGTCCCATCTTGAAAGCCATTATCAGGACTGCCAACAGTGTGATAATATAAAGACACACAAACATCTCGAGGGTTCCTCCCGACAAATATGTATTTGGCATCAGGAGAATATGGCATATGGTTATAAGGAAGATGAGACTTTATGGAACCCGGTCTTGGCATTTTTTGCACTCCTTCCAAACCCACCATTTCAATAAATGGAGACAAGTTACGAAATTCTGCGACCTCCTTCATGGGATTTCCCTTCCGAAATATGGATATGACAATATTCTGCATCCAAGTGGTGCCACATTTGGGATAAGTAATAATGAAATTATCGTCTGGTTGAGGTTTATATTCGAAAGCCTCTTTAACACATTTGGGGGAAAACGATCTTGGGACACGTATCCCGTTAACTATATTATATATTGGCTTCTTTCGAACTTCAGCCATCTCGGTGTAATGAACCTGAATCCTGCAATTAAAAATAATAGTTTATTTTAAAGGCATAAGTTCCTTGGATAGCACAATGTATGACCAAAATTATATACAAGCATTTTAATTTTTAGAGCTGCTTTTTCGTTATGCGATTCAGACTGCTGTTTTAAATGTCTAAATATGCTTAAAAAGTAAACGGGACAGTTAACACATTTTACTTTAATACAACTGAATTCATATGCTTTCAGCATACAATAACGTTTGGCTGTCTTTCATCATATGGTAGTGGTTGGATGTTGGTAAGAATAGTCTGATATTATGTTTTTTTCATGTGTGAAGTAATCAAATGCTGGTAAATTTTAATTTTTGGAGACGAAGACTCTTTGAAACTTAAAAGAACATTCTATAAAGCCTCGCAAATTCTGTATTCATATATAAAGCAAAAAATAAATAATAATAATGAGTAAAATAAAATAAATAAATAAAAAATCTCTGGGAGAAATTTCAGAAAGATCATACACGTTGTTTATAATACTCTCCATAAAGGTTCAAATTAATTAAAACATTATATCGATATTTGATTTCTGTGCATAAAGTTGCATTGACCTGAACTCCATGGTGAAGCAACAATACACCAACTTGAGCATATAACTCCCGTAGATTGCGTCTTAATTAATATTTTAATCAAAACCGTTGAAACATGTTTCAGGAGCATAGGGGGAAATCATCACCAAAACAGTGCAACGGATTTGTACCAAATGGTGGAAACACTAAACACTGTTTCATTGAAGCGCATACTTTTAGAAGCAGTGGTTCCTAAAAGTGCGAGTTCACACTTTTAGGGTTCACTAAAAAATATAATAAAAAAGAAACATCAACTTATTAATTTACGCTTATTTCAACAACTTCCCATCTCACATTTGTAGAAAAAGAAGATATTTTCAAAACGCAAGAAGCACGTGATGTAAGTTATAATGCCGAGAAAATATTTTACTGCGATATCGTGATTCTGTCACAAATACTTTGTATTAGATCTAGTGAAAAGAATTTTTTTTGTAGTAAGGTAAGTATTCTATGTTTTATCTTCTTTTATGAAAATGTTGTCAGATAATAATCTGGTAAAATATTAAAACGAGGTACCACTGCGCATAAAGTGATTTGGCGAGTTTTCGTTGTTTTTGGCAACTCTCGTGCCATTTGTACCGTGTTCTAAAATTTAACCAATAATCTCTTCACACGGCCCAGATAACCATAAATGAACGGATTATAGATGGTTCGCTGCATTTGTAATTAAGTAGAAATTAACCACGATGGTCTTACAGCGTTTTATAGCCATAAACCTAATATTATTTGTTGCATGTAAAATTAATACAAATATAATCATCATTAGCAGATTTCTAAGTAGACAGATAAGGCAAATACAATGAAACCTGTCTAAGACGAAACTTCCACAAGGGGAAAACTTGCTCAAAACTGAATTTTTTTTGCGATTCCTTCAAAAGTCAATGATAGTTAACGTTAGTTAACTATCATTGGACTAACTATCACTAGATTGGTTAACGGAAACTGTCTAACGCGGAAGCGGAAAGCACTATTTAGTCCCGTCAAAGAGAAAAACCTTCATAAAGCGGAAAATCGTTAGTAGGAAAAAAATTTTCTCAGCAGAAAAAGGAAAGAGGGTTGTAATATAATACAAATAGCAAAGTGTGCGGGGAGAACAAAAGACATTTTGCACTTTATAGATACAGAATGCCTTTACCCTACTTAAATAAAAAAGTTCATTGTTAACCAGAACGAAATGCCGCTCATTTCGATTTTCTCAATTCATGGATAAACTTTCAGGAAGGCGTAGTAGAATTTGTCATCCATTGTGAGGTTTATATCCAAAGAAGCATCGTAAGTTCCCATTTGTATTGGAAAATACTTCAAAGATACTTCTTATAAGATCTTATAAGAATATTTCAAAGATCGTAGTTTTTGAGTTAGTTCGTTCTCGAAGATTGCAAATTCAATAAAAAAAACTTTCTGGAAGCGAAGAAAGAATGAAACCCTTATGCTTTTCTTTTTCAATCTAGGAACAATCACTCTGGGGGCTGATAAAATATTCATGAATTAGTTTACTTCCTTGGCATCTAGAAAACATATTATGGTACGAGTTATATGTATGCCATAGCAAAAGCGGATCCAGAAATCTTTCAGTGGGGAAGGAGGGTGATCTGTTTCCAATTCCTCTTTTTAGCCAAATGTTCTGTGCTTTTCATTTCATTTTCCATGATATAATCTTGGCACAAGTGGGAGGGGAGAGGCGATCGCCCCATCGCTCCCCTTAAATCCGTCAGCGCGCTCTAGTATACTTACAGTACATGCAAAACTTTGTCTTCAACTAAATAATTCAAAAATAATGAACAGGATGAATGATTCGATATGTGAATTTGGATGGTCGCGTTCATTTCGCCGACAGTCACTTCACCCACACCACTTCGCCGACAGGGTTTGTTTCGCCGACACGTCATTTCACCGACAGGGTCGTTTCCGTTTCGCTCACAAGATCATTTCACCGACAGGTCATTTCACCTACAGGTCATTTCGCCGACAGGTCGTTTCGCCGAACACATCATTTCACCGACACGTCATTTCACAGACAGGTCATTTCGCCGACACGTCATTACAGTGTTATGAATGACTACAGTAAGAAAACGGACGCTATTATATATCTCACTAATTACCGTTAATTACACTACGAAACTTAAAGAGGGAAATCCAACAGTGAGTATCTATAAAAGATAAGACACAAATACAGATAATGAACAGGGCCGTACTCTTATAGGAGAAAAAAAAAATAATAGTTAATTAACAGGAGTAAAAATCACTAAAACACCCCGAATGACATACTCACTACGAGGCTGGGGAGCTAATTACAAGAAAAATCCAACCCCTAGAATATACAAGTATTAATTACGGGAAAGCATCACTCATTAATGACATTACCAATTTCATTCACACAGCGGCAGGAGGATATACCGGGACGAGGGTGGAAAGCCAGATGGGAGCACCGCGTGCCAAGCTGGGGACGGCACAGGGGTAAAATGACGCCAGGTAACGGCCAACACTACTTAGGTAGCTCCCGAAACGTCGTTATTATTTATTTTAATAAAAAACCATTCCAGTGGCAAAAAAATTCTGTCTCCATGGAACTTCCTGATGAATCTTTATTTCGTTTTATTATCAAAATATATTTCGGCGCCAGTTCTCAGTTGCTAAGTCTTCGTTTGAACATTCTAATCTAGAAATCGCTTCACGTTTGTAAGAATAAAAAGCTCCAAAAAGAGTATAACAAAGACGTTACACTAGATGGCGACTAATCAACCAAAAATGCCAAAAGGCGCCAATGGACCGAAAACTAAACTTCAGCAGGAAAACACACAATGTCCGAAAGCAATTCGGTTTAAGTTTTAGAATACGGTACCGGTTTCTCGCCAAATTGGCTACTAAAAAAACACTCGCTAAGCCGTTTTTTATGTAACATGTCACGTTCTATTTTTCATGCGCTTTTCCAAAACGACAAAAACTCGCCAAATTAATTTATTGGCGGTGGTACCGTGTTCTAATATTTTACCAACGATTCTTCAAAAAATAATTTTGGGAATACGGAATAAATGTTATAACACCGACTTTCCTAACTCAACCCAGTCAAAGAACAAGTACGTTTATATCTGAGTTCCAAATGATAAACATACCATTTATGTTAATTATTTATGTCTTACCTTAATGCTGCAAATGAATTTGCATCGCAAGTAAAAGTGAGTGCAAGATATACCTTACACAGAACATAGATTTTATTTTTATGCGCATTTCTTATATGAGAAACTTCCTTAGCTAGGATTCTTTAAGTACAATTTGAGCAAACGCCTTCTGCAGCCCAATTCCAGTAATGACATCCGAATGACATTGGAGGGTGTATTACTAAGCGCGCATATTTACTTTGAAAATCTTCAGACTGCTCGGTCTGGAAAGAGGCTGATGGAAAAATTGCGGCAGCTAAATTACTTTAAATTGAATGTCGCGTTATCCAGCCAGTTGTTCTTTCTTGTGGGAAGATGAGTACGAAAAGGAAGTTGCAAAAGACGATGCGAAAGGTACGTGCAGAGGATTTTTTTTGTGTTCGAAAATGCTTTAGACGCAGTATTAATTTCAAGTCATTGAACAAAACTAATAGAAAACTTTCTTTAATAGCAATGAAATTTTGAACGAATCCACTGGCGTGCGCAGGGGGAGGAGATCATGGGTAGGCAGAGCCCCTATTACAACATAATTTTGTATATACATGTATAAATACATGGAGTTGTAGCTCTGTAACCCACTTATAAACTGTCTGCGTACACCAATGGATTAACCGATGAAGTTATTCGGCTTCACGACAATTTTTTCAATCGATTTTTTCTACGAAATCGCTTTCAAATTTAACTTATTACCGTCTATATCGCGGCAAAGCTAACCTTGTACGTTGTTAAGGATACGACGACCTATTCACACCAGTGCAACGAGTATTCATTCGCGAATTGGCGAAAAATGAGGTAACCCTCAACCTTATTAGGCTATTTATCGCCTAATTTGGAATGCAGAAAAATGCGATTGCCAAAATTCCAGGAGCCAAATTTCTCGCCAAGCAAACGAAGTCTTCTGACTGGTCAGTTACTTGAATGACGTCAGCGTTTCCTATAATGAGTCTTTTTCCTGAATTTAATGAATACAAGATTTTATTTGCACCAATATGCCTATGTTTTATGTATTTGAGCATTATTTTAATGTTTTATGTACGAAATGTATCTTCTATTAACTCTGTTAACGTAAGAAAGGGCGAACTATATTGCACTGGCGAAATCATACTGCTCTGCGCATTGTCAGTGTATTAGGTTAGCTTTGCAGTAAGTATAGACTGCCATATATATTGTCCTCATTAGTATATATGGATTTTTATACCAGCTTTTACATTGAAGTGCCAGAAAAACTGGTACAGGCGTGCGTATGCAAATAACGGAGCTTTGCAACCAATCAGCGTAACGCGATGCGGTCGGCAGCGCCTATATAAGACAAGAGATGTCTGGCAAAGCTGTTAGATCGGTTCTTGCCGCTACAATGGCAGGTTATCAAGATTTAAGTGATTTTGAACGTCGGCACAAGAGAGATGGGACATAGCATCTCCGAGATAGCGACAAAATTTGGATTTTCGCGTACGACCATTTCACGGGTATACCGTGAATATCAGGAATCCGGTAAAACATCAAATCTCCGACAGCGGTGCGGCCGGAAAAAGACCTTGAAAGAACGGGACATTCGACGACTGACGAGAATCGTTAAACGAGATAGACGTGCAACACTTCCTCAAATTGCCGCGGATTTCAATGCTGGGGCATCAACAAGTGTCAGCGTGCGAACTGTTCAACGAACCATCATTGATATGGGCTTTCGGAGCCGAAGGCCCACTCGTGTACCATTGTTGACTGCACGGCACAAAGCTTTACGCCTCGTCTGGGCATGCCAACACCGCCATTGGACTGTTGATGACTGGAAACACGTTACCTGGTCTGACGAGTCTCGTTTCCAATTGCATCAGGCGGATGGACGTGTACGGGTATGGAGACAACCTCATGAATCCATGGACCCTACATGTCAACAGGGGACTGTTCAAGCTGGTGGAGCTTCTGTGATGGTATGGGGCGTGTGCAGTTGGCGTGATATGGGACCCCTGATACGTCTAGAGACAACTCTGACAGGTGACAGGTACGTAAGCATCATGTCCGATCACCTACACCCATTCATGTCCATTGTGCATTCCGACGGACTTGGACAATTTCAGCATGATAATGCGACACCCCACACATCGAGAGTTGCTACCGAGTGGCTCCAGGAACACTCTTCTGACTTTAGACACTTCCATTGGCCACCTAAATCGCCAGACATGAACATTATCGAGCATATCTGGGATGCCTTGCAACGTGCTGTTCAGAAGAGATCTCCGCCATCTTGCACTCCTATGGATTTGTGGACTGCCCTGCAGGATTCCTGGTGTGAATTGTCTCCAGGATACCTTCAGACATTAGTCGAGTCCATGCCACGTCGTGTTGCGGCACTTTGGCATGCGCACGGAGGGGGGCTGCACGATATTAGGTAGGTGTGCCAATTTTTCTGGCACTTCAGTGTATATGGCAGGGCTTTCTTTACAGTGGCAACAGTGCTAACATATTCATCTAGCATACTGTTAATTCCGAGTTCGATTCTTAACAATGATAACAACAACAACAAACCGCTGATGAAGTGTTTAACACGCTACCCGCGCGCAACGGGTGTTGCAACATGCCGCCATGTTAAAAAGGTTGTTTAGGGATTATTTCTCTTCCAGTTATTTACCTAAATCAGCGGAACCTTGCGGGGGTGCCCCCCACCCTCCCGCTTCTAAAACAACATCAGATAATCCTGCTACCAGACCTGTTGAATCAGTAATTGATGCAATAGTGCACTTTCGGAAAAGTAGATACCCAATTAATTTCCGGCGTCTGCTGTCTGTGGAGGAAAAGGCTAAAGTGTGACGCCACACGTGCAATGACTGTAAATTTGCAGCTGTTTCGGCGAAACTGCATAGTCCGCCGCCTACTGACTTTTTTTCCAGTGTTGCCTGAATCAGTGAATGGGTAGGAGTGGGGTGGGGGTGCGATTAAAACGCACAATATCGAAACCTGTATCAGTGAAGGATACATCGTGTGAGACCCATCCCACACACCCCGGTTCGGACTTACGCCCTCGCTACCCGTTTGGATAGTCTTCGAGTACTCTTGGATCAGTATAATGTTGAATCACTAAAAACCTGCAAATTCTTAATTGAAAATCAGAAACGAGTTACAAAACTATTTTTGACATAATTTCTCTGCAAAGAAAAGAACACAGCCCTGAGAAACGCGAAGCACATGAAAATGGTGTTATAAACTCAGAAAAAAAGCGTAAGTATGGTGTTAGAGAGAGTATGACGTCACAAGCCGATATACTGCAATTTTCGACAAATTTCAGGAGAAGAGAAAACTAGATGACGAATCATGCAGTTGCGCAGCAGTTTCAAGAAGAGAGAAACGGGTAGCGTGTTGTGCATTAGCGCCAAACCTGATTATCGATTAACTGCTCACTGTAGTCCGGGGATTAGTTCACTAAACCTTACGTAGTTCTGGTTTTTTGGAAAATGTATGTCAACTGCCCTGCGGTGGTGTAGTGGTAATGTATTTGTCTATAGTGCCATCAACCCAGATTCGACTTCCAATGATATTGTAGGTATTCCGGTTTTTTTTTTTGTTTTGTTTTTGGAAAATGTATGTCCACTTCCTCGCCGTGGCGCAGCGGTAATGCATTCTTCTATCGTGCCATCAACTCAGATTCGACTTCCAATGGTATTGTAGGAGTTCTGGGGTCTTTTTTTTTTTGAAAATGGATGTCCACTGCCCCACCGTAGCGTAGTGATAACGTATTCTTCTATTGTGCCATCAACTCAGATTCGACTTCCAGTGATATTGTAAGAAATCTCTTTTTTTTTTTTTTTTGATAAATGTATGTCCACTGCCCTGTGGTGGCGTAGTGGTAATGCATTCTTCTATTGTGTCATCAACCCAGATTCGACTTGTGTCGTAAAAAGAAACAAACATGACAATATTTCTCACTTAAATGGCGTTGACATGATACTGGTTCTCCATTAAGCGGCGTTCATATGACGCTGTTTCTTTTTATGCCGCTTTTACATGGTGGTGGTGCTCTTTAATTATGCCGTTTTTACATGGTGGTGCTCTTTTATTATGCCACTTTTACATATTAAAATTTCAATGATTGGGTACCATGAGGCTAATTTTCATTACTATGTCTTCTTTACACGTAACATTTCTACTTAATTACTAAATGCTTAATTATTAATTTGATTTAACATAAATACGCAACATTTTATAATTATAATACATGTTAATACATGGTAACTATGCATTACCATGTACTGTAATCATAATAATTGAAATTGTAACCATGTATTAACATGTATTTCTTTACTTTTACATGATGATATTCTATTGATACTGATGCACCTATTTATCACATTAATTTTACATGATATTGTTTTATAAGGTGTTCATCATAAGGTTTTACATGATAGTATTGTATACTGCTTATATATATATCATCATATACCTTTACATTTTATATATGTGTATGGTAATGCTTTACTTGGGTATGCGTTTCCTTTATTGCAACATTTGTTATACGTATAGTAGTATTTTATTATTTTCCATTGTGTTCGTGATTATATATGATTAGTTCCTTTAGCGTTTATTTGGAGGTATGCCAATAGAACACATTTCTACATCTACTTTCATTCGGTGTATACGCCAACGCCAATTGGTGTTCATATTGCGTGCATACTGCGAAAAATCATCATCAACTTCCCTATTATTTTGTAAAATCCATTATTCAAAGATCGTCTACAACAAAAAAATTGCATCAAAAAACTGAAGTTCAAGGACGCGCTAGGAATATTATAGATTTAAAAATGCTTCATACCTGACATTTTTTATACAGGAATATATAACACATATTTTCTATACCGGAGTATCTATTGTGCGTTCGCGCAGACCTGACGCCTGATACCGTTAGCAGACGGGTTAGTCCATTGTAACGGTATCACACGCCAACTGAGCGTGAATGCACAGTAATGTAAGTTTCTGTATTGGAATACCCAACATGAATTTTCTGTACTAGAGTACATAACGTATATTCTCTGCAATGAAAATACTTAATATACATTTTCTGAACTGGTAAGCCATCGTATCCATTTTACTGGAATACCTAACGTGTACTTTCTACACTAGAATACTTTATAAAATTTCTATATAAGTATTTAAAGGCATGAATTTTATATACTTCTGAACTTGGCATAACTTATCAATATTTTATTATTTGGCATAACTTTACATTTTAATATTTTGTGTAACTTTTCATAGTTTTAAACTTTTACATGAATTTTCCACATTTTAATATTTACCATGAATTTTTCACATTTTGATATTTACGCTGAAGTTTCTACATTTTAATGACTGGCTTGCCTTTTGTTTTTACTCGAAAACATCTAAAAGTTTGCTTCAGTATTGGGTGATACTTTTTAGAAATCTTTACGTAACGTTTGCATGGTGATACAAAACCACTGAAAAAATCCGAAATACAAGTTCGACCGGAATGATTTTGCAATCACTCTAACAGGTATATAGTTCCCTTCTCTCCAAAATATGAAGCCAACGCCGTGCATGCTCAATACGTAAAAGGAGCTGCTCAACGCAAAACAGTCAATTTGGGGGTCCGCGGAAATTTCCAATCCGTATAGCTCATGACCCATATGTAGCTACGGCGTTGGCTTTGATCTCAAACTATAAATCTCGATTAGATGTACGCATTACACATACATTCTAAGACATTGGCCCAGTTTTAGAGAACGAAAACAATTTCAAACAAGAAAATTTAAAATGTTTAATATGTTGACCGACACTCGCGCAAATGCCAACCTGAAATATAGAAGACGCATAGCAACGAAAAAAGCGTCTCGGCAGCTATCCAGGGATATACATTGTCAGTGGCTAAAAGGATCAGGAGACACAGGGCGCGCAAAAATGTGAACGTCGGCGGCTAGATCAAGGACGGTTTCTTTTTATCAGCCCATTCCTGAAGCGTCATCCAGTACGGGAGTGAATTTCTAGACGTTTTCAAGTCAATCCCTCGACAGTATATCGTGCCACAGTCACACTCTTTCTTTTTTAATATTGGCCTATTTACTGCACTTGAATTGTAACGCAAATTTTCTACGATTGAATATATATATATATATGATATAAAAGTATGTTTCAGATGACAAAATTTTGGAGAAATTTGTGGAAAACGAGTTTGACCTGTGGAGCTGATTCGATTTCGTCGGAAGACTTCGCCGAATGCTGCGAATGTTGGGAAGCTGATGAGCATGCTTTTTTGGCAGAAACAGTAGACTGTACACCACCCTGGTTTAACAAACAGACAACTACTGTGGATCAAGAAGTTAGCTTGCACATTCCGAGCCCTGTCACCAAGAACAAGACAGTTGCAACATTGAAGAAGTTCAAAAACGTTAACCTTAGTGCTACTGGAATTGATGAGTTTCAACTGCATCTAAAAGATGGATCCTCACCGAAGAACAAAACGAAGCTGACCCTCGCAGACAAGCAAGGACCACCAAAGCTGACATCCAGCAATGTCCAGAAACCTCCGTATGAAAGTCTCCAAGGTCCTTGGAGTGTTGATCCACGAGACTTGTTGTACAAGCAAAATTCTCAAGGAGTGAACAATGTATCGCTTCCGATTGACGAGGTATATAACGAAGGCTGTAACGCGGTGGTCGAGATCAACCTCCATGACAACGACGATGGAAGGTGGGAAACTAACAAAGATGAGTTGTCTAAACACCATGTGGAACAAAAAGCAGGCCCAAGAGAAAATACCTATTTATGACTGCGAAGGGCCTGTTACAAAATTATGAAAAGTTTCTGTAACAATATGAAGAATGTGCTTGCAAAGCATGTGGATAGAAAATCTATGTTTGTCATAAGGAAAATGATGTTTTGAATAAATAAGTTGTTAAAAATAAATGTCGCGTTTTATCACTGATATCAAAAGAGCCTTAGCTGATGCCAAATTTTTCATCGATACCAAAAGGCATTGGCGTACGCAGGTGGTGTTGATGGGGTTGTAACCCCCCATTGCAATGAAATTTTGTATATTTAACATAGGAATATGTGAGTTGTAGCTCTGTAACTCCCCATTAAGCCCATAATCCCCTTTAAGAACTTTCTGCTTAAGCCTATGCCAAAAGGGCTTTCACGATGCTAAATCGTTTTGTTTTTTTTTGTTTTTTTTTGTCTTGAACGGAGAGAAAATCCCCAATAGTTTCACGCGATCTACTCACGAGCAGATTCTCCATGTTCCGCCCCTCTTAATTCTATCTCCCATTTTATTAATAAGTTCAATAATTCACACTTCAGCCTCATTGCAACATGCGTCGTTCACTTTTCATCAATCTTTTCGATCTCAGACACTACATTCTTCCGTCAGTCTGGATTTACATATGTCCCGAGCCTAGGGCCTCGCAGGGGCCTGGTTTTCTTTAACTTTAAGCATAATATTTCACTTACCATTAAAAGCGTGATTGTTTATTTAGCAATGTGTGCGAAATTATTATTGGTAAGCCTGAAAATAACGAACTTCAAGGAAAACTCATGATTTATTCATTGAATATATGGAGTGCTGCATTCGTTGGGGAAGCATTTTATCTTTTCATCTCAGGGCCCATGAAAGCCTTAATCCGGTACTGGCTTCCTGAGGCATATAGGGAGCAGGGAGGGAAGCCCCCAATTTACAAGCACATTTTAAAATAAGGTACTTTTTAGCTCATTACTAATTGTCAAGCAGTATCAATTATTTTTGTAGCATTTTAGTATCTTGTACATTCACTAAAATGTTTGACAGCCTTAAGAAGGAGGTAATAATTTTTCAGCCCCCCCCTAAAAGTACTCATATGGGCGCCCATGCTGGCTTCCCTTCGCTTGCCAATTATTTCAATCCTTTATTCACATTCTCACAGTTGCCTCATGTATTCTACACATATAATAAATAAGTAAATAAATAAATAAATCATAATAATAAAAAAAGGAAACTCTAAAGGGATGTGTATAATTTACCACTTTGCTGGCTGCAATGTGCAAAATGGGTTTACACTAAACTTAGCGAAATATAAAATCATGGTTGATTATTTTTATCTTAGATTGCAGACCTTCAGTAGCTTTGCTGCAGTAACGGAAGAGAATAGCTTTAATAGTTAATTAGCTATTAACTATTGAGGCTGTTCTTTTCAATAGTTGATTAGCTTCGACAACGGTTTGAAATTCATTGAGCTAGTCGCGATTTCTAATAAGCATAGTTGCGTATGGACCAGTCATAATGTAGGGGATAAATGGGATCCCATTCAGCCATTCATCAAAAATTATTATAAAAGTGTTTACGCTTATTAAATCTGTGAAACACGTCATCGGGAACGTTTTTGGCGAGTTGAATACCACCCACGTTTGAAACATTTTTAGATTCGATGCAACAGTTTCGGAGGGTTTCCTAATAAACCAGGCTCATAGCTATACTCTTGTTACAAGGAGGTTCAGAAAATTAGAGAGGGGGCTTAAAATTCTTTAATATTTTAATGTATTTTATTAATATATTTAATAATACCAAATATATAAGGAGAGTAATATATTTAAAATTAATAAATAAATTTCTTAAAATAAATTTTGCATTAAAAACTTATAAATTTTAGTACACATCTCTATAATTTCTCTTATCCTTGTTATAAAGTAGATAAAGACTCAAACTTCTGTAAAAAATTATATACACAAGATCTACTGTAGAAAGCTATTTCGAATACATTTTTAACGTCAAAGAAGAATTTTCATTGTTATGTACAATTTCGTACAAAACAAATAGTTTAAAATAAGATTCTGCAATATTTTATTTTTGAGAAAAGGCATTTCCCAGGTGAGCTAATTAGATTTCCGGGGCGGGGGGCGCTGATCCATCTATGGTTAAAGCCTGGTTATGGCTCTGTAACAAACTCCCGTTTTTTATAATTATCGATACCATATATTTGGGAAAACATCAAATTTAAGAAAAGCGACTAAATATCTTCCGAATTAAGCTGGACTGTCCCGGATTTGAGTAGCTTATCCCGCATTAAAAATTGTCGCGGAAAGGATTATTAATTGGGCATTCGACTTTTTTAATATTTTCGTAGTAGCACGAAAATTCGGTTTCCTATATTATTATTATTATTATTATAGTTATAATGCAATTCATTACTATAATCATCGTTGTTTCTGGTACTTGAAGTGCACAGCCATTTTTTGTAACGGGACATTAATTCTCTATGTAGAGTAGAAATCCAAGTACAGTAGAAACTCTTTAATCCGACATTCTGAAAACCCGATTAAAGAAAATAGATTAACTCCTGATCATTTGTATAACATCGATGTAACAGGTTTAAACTATAAAATGTTCATAACAAGAACTCTGGTTGCACAAAACGAAACCATAAAAGGTATGAAACTTAGTAAATTTA
The DNA here is from genome assembly GCA_006491805.2 of Dysdera silvatica. Taxonomy (NCBI): domain Eukaryota; kingdom Metazoa; phylum Arthropoda; class Arachnida; order Araneae; family Dysderidae; genus Dysdera; species Dysdera silvatica. The sequence goes on along the minus strand of QLNU02015003.1, from coordinate 22,219,514 downwards.
GGTTGACTTTACTACCGGTAACAATAATAATGGCAGTCATAATTTGCCATTGTTTGTACGAGGGCGAATCAGAAAGTCTTTGCCCCTATTTTTTATTAGCCAAAATAAGGTACATACAGGTAATTACAAATATACGTACTATTCTACGTACCTTACACTATTTTTCCACATAGTCCCCACACTGGTTCAGACATTTGTCCCATCGCAGCACTAAATTTGAGATGCCCCTGTGGTAGAATTTGTCCGGCTGTGGAACCACCCACCATACGGTCCGGACCTCGCCCCTAGTGATTTCCACGTTTTCGGTCCGCTGAAGAAGTTCCTGGCAGGACAGCGATTCACGTGCAACGATGAAGCCAAGACAGCAGTCCGACGGTGGTTCCACAGTCAGCCGGACGAATTCTACCACAGGGGCATCTCAAATTTAGTGCTGCGATGGGACAAATGTCTGAACCGGTGTGGGGACTATGTGGAAAAATAGTGTAAGGTACGTAGAATAGTACGTATATTTGTAATTACGTGTATGTACCTTATTTTGGCTAATAAAAAATAGGGGCAAAGACTTTCTGATTCGCCCTCGTAATAAGGAAATCCAAGAATCCAAAAGCATTTAAAAACGTTAATGCATCATCACTACCTGTGTATTAACGAAAGCAAAAACCAGCATGGATGGATTGCAAACATTTTAAAGAATGGTTTTTTGACCTGTTTATTCCTGCAGTTTAAAAAATCTAAAGTAAAAAAAAACTGCCTCTACGTGCCATACTGTTATTGGATAATGCATCATCTCATCCATCTGAAGAGGAACTAGTAAAGGGAGAAATAAAAGATGTATTTCTTCCTGCTAATGTAACTTCTCTACCAACCCATAAACCAGGGGGTGATGGAGTGGTTAAAGAGAAGATATCGTCGAAAATATATTGGACCTACTCTAGAAAATACAGAAAAAATGTAGCGGCCTGTTTGAGGCGATGAAAGCTCTTAATGTATTAAGGATGTTATTTACACAATTACCAAGGCTCGTGAAGAGATGAAAGCACCAACACTTTAAAAATCGTGGCGTAAACTTTGGCAGAAAATGGTGGTTGAAAGCAATCAAAATGAAGATGAAAATCAAGATGAAGACGCATTAGTAATTGTTAATGACTTACAAGCTTTACATCCTGATGTTTAGCTCAGTGACGTGAGTGGATCAATCAAGCTGATGCTGACTGAACTACAAAAGAATTAAATGATGACTAGATCATTGCTGCTGTAACTCAGACTACAAACGACAGCGAAAAAGAAGAACACAATGAGAGCTGTAAACCTACTAGCCGAGTATTGCATGCAGATGCTAAGCAGTCATTAAACACAGCTTTTCAGTACATTGAACAAAACTCCCTTTATTCACCAACGGATATTTTGTGGATACGAAAATGGAGGAACATCGCAGCAAAATCAAGATGGTCGTCTGCTAAGCAGAAGAACATTACAGATTTTTTTCGCCCTTCTTAAATATTAAAGATACAGCAAATATATATATATATATTATTATAACTATACTGCCCATTACCTTCAATATATCTTGATAAATGTTATTTCCTATTTACACTGTCAAACTTAAAATGTGTCAACATAATATAATACTATAAAGTAATAGTATGGTAAGTAATATTCTTAATTGAAAACTATACGTAGTATACATTGTTTTCAAATTGTATCGCATTTTAACATAAACGAAAATGTTCCTCTGATAATCCGACCTTTTTTGCGTTCCGACCATGCTCCCGGTCCCATAAGTGACGGATTAGCGGGGTTCGACAGTATTGAAGAAATGCAATAGTTCCATCCACTTGAAAATAATATTTATTAAAAGCTTTAAATGCTTAGGTTAATTCGCCAAAAGATAATTAAATTACAATGTAACCAACGTTAAAAGAATTTAGTACGCATTTTTGGCGGAGCCTTTGAAAATTACGTGTGCACACTTTAATGGTAAACAGAAGTCTGATTTGGTTTTAGAATTCGGATGACAATTACACACACTGTTGCCAAATATAAAAGTGAAATTATAATTATGCAATACATGTTGCCAAATGCGGAAAGCGAAATCATGTGATTTGGAAAGCATGGCACTTAAAGGACGCAATTTGGCATGTAAGCAATTTTAGAAACTGTCATTGTGGAAGCTCGCGATAGATATCGCACATATAGATATGCATGAACTAGCAGTGTGCTAATTATATTCAATAACCGAATCACTGAACGAATCTTCTCGTTTATGGTAGATGGATAAGATCGTTCATCAACTCGTTCATTGAAAGATTTGGAACATCTGTAATATCTGCTTTGCAGATATCGAATATCCACAGATAACGCTCCTAAGGAAAAAGAGACCTGGCGCATCCGCCATTTTCTGCCATTTTACTACGTGATCGCATTCACTGTTGTGTAAAGTTGAGTGATTTACAAGTGCGTTATTTTTAATAAAATAGGGTGAAATGGACGAGTGTTCCACTGGGAATTGTTCTAATCACCCGAAGAATAAGCATAAAGCGTTTAGATTTGCAATAAACCATATAAGAAGAAGAAAATAGATTATTAATTTTCCAATGATAAACGTTGTTATGAAACCGGAAGTGTACAAAAGAATGGTGGCTTATGCGTCGGCCTATAATTTTCGGGACTCTACAGAGATGCAAGATGATTGATGCAGCATTACGCAGATTAGATTTATGTCACATTATATGAATGCCAACGTCATAAGCGTAAAATTTAAACCCAATCCACAATTATCTGCCAACCAAGATCAGTATACGAGTTCCATTTTTATGGAAGCGTTCCATAGCAATAAATATTCAACTACCATTGGACTACGTAGAAGGGTGTGGATGAGGGTGACAATGGAATATTGTATATTTAACATAGGAATATGTGAGTTGTAGCTCTGTAACCCCCCATTGAGCCTATAACCTCCCTTTACGAAAGTTCTGCCTACGCCTATGTCTACTACCATCATCAACTTACAGTTTTCAAACATTGGGGAAGGAGCAAGCATTATATATTATGAATATTTATGCGTTACAGTGTATGTAAAATTTCAATTCTCGGGGAGGTTCGAGGCCCATATAACTCTCCGCCAAGCATGTCAAACTACCCGGCCCTCACCAAATATTTTGGCGGCCGAGCTGTTATAACAACATGTAAAAAACATTCTAATAAAAATTTCGTAACTTAATTTTTACAATATCCTGTTATACATAATTAATAATAACGAATTACACTGTCCTACTCTAAAGTTTATAAACAATTCTAGGACTTGAAAGAAGAAGAATGAATATATCAGTTCTTAATAACCAAAAATCAAGACACACGCCTGTTTTTGGACACAGTATGGTTGCGAAATTTGTCCTTCATGGTTGATATCACAGAACACGTATTATTCAGGGGTGGATTGGGTGCTCTCAAAAGACGCATTCCTTAGATTTTCGGTGGGCGTTGGTCCTATCGCAAAAAAAAAACAAAAACAAAAAAAACTCTCGAAAATTTTTATATGAAATTAATTCCATGTTTGTAAGTATTTCTTGATGTGAGCAGTTATTTACAGTCATAGAAATAAATAAATCTGATATAAGATCCAGAATTTATTGACCTTCAGCTTAGGTTATTTTTGAAATAGTCACTAAAAAAAAGGCTTACCTCTCACAAGGAAGTTGCCTAAGTGATAATCGCGAAACTGCATGTGTTGTATACCGTTGGAAAGCTCCCCCCCCCCTCCCCCCAAGGTAAGCTTCACGTATAAAGTATTTCGCTTGAATGGCCGCCGTACAGGGCAGGGAAGACGGTATAAGCCAAAACATGTACTACGCTCTACGCACTCGTATATTACACAAAACAGTGAGTTATATATATATATCAAATTTCACATTTTTGAAGGCCCTGCGGTGGCGCAGTGTGGTAACGCGTTCTCCTAGTGCGCCGCTAATCCGGGTTCGACTCCCAGCAGTGCAAAGAACGCTTACTCAGAGATCTCATAAAGATCGCACTGCTCACTGTAGTCCGGGGTTTGGTTCCCTAGGCCTTAAGAGGTTCGGATTCCTCGGAAAACAGTAGGTCCCGGCGCAGCATGACCACTGTAGTCTTTGAGCCGTAAAACCAAACAACCAGCATTTTTGAAGCTGTATCCAACCAATTTAACCATATCAAGCAGTGTTTAGTTATTCACGGTTTAAAGGCGAGTTTGATGTTCCATACGTGGAGTTCAAAGAGTTAAAAATATAAATTTTTCATTCGAAGAGCCTATTTGCCAGATTTGTGACAAAAAATCTACGTGTATCACGTGTTTGTACGATTTTTACAGTAAATCTCATTGTTACGAATGCTTTTTTGGGCGTTACTATTATCATTAGTTTCTCATGGGTTTTATGTTACATTTTTTCCTACTTTTTCGTCATTTTTTATTATTTTACACACTTACTTTCCCTACGAACATGCGCACAATAACATATAAAGTAAATACAAAAACAAACAAGAAATTAATGACAAATGTAAAAATCCCTGAGAAATAAAAAAAGAAAAACTTAAAATAAAATAATTATGCATGGTCCTATTTCAATTCAATTTAAATGCGCTTATGTCAATTGCTACTTTTTGAAATAAATTACTTTTTTTTTTTGTTTAATCCGTTTTCTATACAAATCTTCTTAAAAGTGATTACTGTGATTATATAAATGGAAATCTAGGTCAAAACCTGTTCAATGGACACAGTTTTGGGTTAACAACAGGATTTTTGATCATAAGGCAATCACCTTTATCGGCGCAGTATAGCCCAGATGCTCTTGCGCCATAAAAAAAGCCAAACAATCAATCACCTTTATCAAGTGTTAACATTGCCAGAAATCATTTACATTATGAGCAGTCTGTGGCGATGATTTCTATATAGTGATTTCTATATAGTGATTTCTATAAAGTAATTTCTATATCATGAATTTCTATAAAGTAAATCATTATTTTTAATGTTCTCTTACAATAAAATTGCTTATCTGGTCTGCAAATGGTCATTTATACAACTTAACATGCATACATGATGCATTTTTAATGCAAAAATCACGTTTTTTACTTAAAACTTTTTAAATTGGCGATTTATTAAAAAATAATTAATTTGATTGAACAGAGCATTAAAAAATGCTAAAATTTGATATATGTAAGTCAATGTTTTGTTTAATATACGCGTGCGTTGAGCGTAGTACAAGTTTTAGCTTCTACCGCTTCCCCCTCCCCCTCTGTAGAGGGACCATTCAAGCGAAATATTTCACACGTAAAGTCTATCTCCTTGATGCCAAGCAGTCCGACGGTGGTTCCACAGTCAGCCGGACAAATTCTACCACAATGGCATCTGTGGCGATATATAACACTTACCATTTCGCGATTACCACTTTAGGAACTTTCATTGTAAGTAGGAAAGCTGCTGGCAGAGAAGAGATCAGTGGCGTAGGCAGAAAGTTCATAAGGGAGGGTTATAGGCTTAATGGGAGGGGTTACAGAGCTACAACTCATATATTCCTATGTTAAATATACAAAATTTCATTGCGATCGGGTTATGACCTCCAGAACCTCCCCCTGGCTACGCCTCTGGAAGAGATGCTAAGTATCATTTTATCTTTTTTTTTTTAATACTATACTTTTCGAAATAAACCTAAGTTTCTATGAAAATTGAAGTTTTTGTTTTCTTGCGGCCTGCATAAACTTAAATCTTGTTTATTTGGCCCGTGTTACACTTCGAGTTTGATATGCTTTTCCTGCACCTATAACTACCATAGTCAATGTATAAAAATCTACTCCCACAGTTCAGTCAAGCTTGGAATTGTAGATTAAAATTTTCACATTAATTATTCATCCACAACTGGCAACACAATAGTCACGCAATAACAATGATCTTCAATACTCTAATATTTCTTTTCTGTATTCCTGAAGAAAGACACGACGTCCTTCAGAAACGTACATCGAAACCAACTTTTTAACTTAACGACGTTTGTAACTCTGACTTACTGTTTATAAATCTACAAAAATAGTGGATTATTTCTAAAGCAGTTAATATCATTATTAGCAATACATATACTTTGTAACACTTTTCACCATCAAAATAATAGTTTAATAATATATAATTAAGCGCTCTTTCTGGTAACATATTCCAGATTGTTCGAAATTCACTTATTCGAATGTGGGTCCCCTCCTTCATTTCAGATAATCGGGACTTTATGGTAGTTACTTATGTTTTTAACCTGTTAACCGGGGAATAAAATTTTGTGAAACTCGTTTCACACTGGGGACTTTTTTTCACAGTGATAAGTAATGTCATCACACCATCACGCTAGGATTAAATATATAAGAACTACATAAAACGTAATGCGTTCAACATAATACGGTTAATTTTAATGACGAAAAATGTCGTCATTTGCATTTTGGTAGTCTTCCGGGCATGACGAAAAATGTCGTCATTCGTATTTTGGTAGTCTTCCGGGCATGACGAAAAATGTCGTCATACCCAGTTAACAGGTTAAGAAGAGTGCTTTAACTGTTTTTTGGTAATTTTTCATATTAGTAATCTCATAAAAAGATGGATCTAAACAGCACAATATCCTTGCTGTTAATTAAAACTTGGCATAAATTATATATCAAATTAATCAGCATATCACAAGCCACATATCAATGCAAAAATTTCTACATGAGCGCCACCCTGTGGTCGTTTTCAGAAGCAAAGCAGATGATCAAAATAAATAAATAAATAAAAAACATGTTTGCACATTTGAGCTTCAGACTTCAACAAATTAAGTTGGTATTTTAATAAATGAGCTATTTTTATAAATTGAAAGGTTTTGGAGCGGTAGTCTCCAACGGGTGGGACGGTTGTATTGATGCGACGCAGCAACTGTTTCATTTTTTAATTGGAGGCCTCGGCCAACATAACCGATAATTGGGCGATCTGCCGTTGACACCAAACGTGGACACAGGGGTGGGACACGAAGGCCATGGGTCACAACAAAAATATATTTTTTCACTGTAAAAAAATTCCAACTTTCATGATAAATGAAGGGTGTTATTCCAAGACCATGGCAAATTCTGTCTTTGACCCCCCAAAAATGAAAGTCTGTGTCCGCCCCTGGTTGCCATACTATCATTATTGGAACTACCACTATTGAAAAGCTTATGTTGCTTAACTCCTGAGAATTAACAACTGTCACTTCTGATATGCATTAATTACTTCGTTTAGTCATAACAACTTGATTCCCATCAAATTCTTGCTAATTAGCAAGTTTTTGAAATTTCTAGTTTCTTGTCTCTAATTCGTTACTGCATGCATGAAGCTCATGTAGAAATTTTTGCGTTATTGTATTGCTTGTGATATGCTAATTAATTTGATATATAATTTATGTCACGTTTTAATTGACAGCAAGGATACTGTGCTGGTAAGATACTTCAATGATGGGTAATTCAATAAACGAAGAAATGGTACCCTCACAAATAATTTTATTTTATTTATTGTGTTTTTTAACACGTCCCACATAAAAAATTTGAGCACCTTTTTCTCACATTCAACTGTCTACATCCATTTAGTAACTCCTCATTTTTCACGATATTGAGAGATTTTCTTTTCACCGTCGCGAACACACGCCGTCGATTACTAAAGTTGATAAATCCCAATTTTTCTTGTGGAGAGGGGGAACATACAGAGATGTCGATATATATTCGACAGGGATTTATATACACCCAACACCCTCAATACCCCTCCAGATTTTTGATACACCCCCCGTAATGAAATCTAAACACATAATGTGTTTAATGAAAATAACGATGAAATCTAATCCACCCCCCACCTTTAAAAATCTTGAACACCTCCCAGTTTATGAATCCTGGAAAAAAAACCGTATACCCGATATAAGAAAGGAAGCTCGACATATGGAAAAGCTGCAGTGTGTATATATATACATATATAAGCTTAACAGTATTGAAAATGATAACTCACCTCTAATAGACTTTAAAGAAAACAGGTCTGTAGAGAAACTCACAGTTTGGAAATTTCAAAGTTCGAAGTTGTTAAACGCCAGACGATTTTATCGCTGGGAGAAAAGGGGGGGGATTAATAGATAGCAGTTATGGTAAGGAGGAGGATTGTGCAAGATCGGGAATTTGGAACGTTTGGCAGCGGTAGAGTTAGTTATCACAAATCCGATACGAGCTCGGCAGTCCAATCAGCTACCTCTGAATCTAAAATATTCTGACGTAGTCTGAAAATAGAACGTCGGTCGCTTGTCGCCAATATTCCTATAAACAGGTCACAGAAGGAAAAAGTGCAATAAGAGTTGTAAACGAATGGGGAAACGCTACTTTCCGACTCTCACTCATAGATAACCATAGTGTAGGGGCAAAAGATATCGTAAAATACCCTACAAGACAAACTTACCCTAGAGGCGTAGTTTCGATAATTTTCGTTAAGTAATGAGGATCCGATGATAATCATTTTACTATTTTATTCATATGAACGTCATGCAGCTTCTGATTGAGATAAGGCTTTTAAAAAAGGGAGCTAGCTCATCCGCCATTTTGATACCCAAGTTATGGTTGCAACTTGTATTTACTAGCGACATTTTAAAAGTTGCGCCAATGTTTACATTCGTCGGATAATCGCGGATTGTTGATTATTTTTATGCCAAAATAGCGATCATTGCGCCAAAGCGGAAAAAATGTTTTCGCCAAGGTAAATTATACCCGAAGCGTACAACAAAATGGCGGCTAATGCGTCCTCCTACAGTTCTAGGGGCTCTAGATTGTGACATCTAGTTGCGTCCTTCAAAATCATTATGCTATCAGTGACATCGTTCTAAACCGGAGTCGTGTTCAGCTCAGAAAGACAAATTGTTTTCTAAAAAGCTTCCAGCAAATAACTGGCAGTTCTAGTCAAAGCCGCTATTTAGAAAGGGGAGGTGATAGAGTTACCGCAGTTCCGGGGCCCGGAGTTTTCTGGGTCCATGCGATGTTTTTTTGTTTTTTTTTTACCCCGGCTCGTAGATGTTGGGGCCCACGATGCTGAATATGTTTTTATCGGGGGCCCGGTGCGAAAATTAGTACCGGGGCTCGTTATTGCCAGCTATATATTCTAAGGAACATTCCTTAGAATATATTTATGCTAAACTGTAGTGTCTAGAAAAGTTAGTGCATCGTTCAGCGATCAGAATCGCGTACAATGTCTCAAGCCGACGATTCCATCAAAATCATAGAGATGGTTGTAAATATGACTACAATGCGTTCTTTTAGCACTTTAGCAAGAACGAAGACTATGTTAAGGTCAACCATGTGCCAAGAACGATTCAGTAGTCTAGGCATACTGATGGTGAGATGTGATCTAACAAGAAAAGTAAAATTTTATAAAGTTATTGAGCTGTTTTCTAGCCTGAAGGCCAGAAAAATTGTTCTCTAAATCCAGATTAATAAGATTTTGTGCATTTTTAATGTATAGTTTTTTAATTATTCTTCATTAGCCTGTCTCGATTATTAAAAAAATAAATAATAGTAGCTTACGTTAGTTCCTTTTTTCAGCAGTGATCTTGTAAAATAATTAAGTAATAAGTAAGTAAGTAAAAAAAAATGCTTTCTTATTTCATACTTTTTGTTCAGTTGGAGGACTCCAACCTCCCAGCCCTAAAATGAAAAAAAAATCTACGCCACTGTCCAGGGAAGGGGTCATGGGTCCTGTCGAAGTGAGCTTGGGGCCCCGAATTGGCTCTTGGCGCCCCTGAATATGATACCATTCCTTCCGGATAACCCGAACTTCTTTTAACAGGAACAAACTTTTTTTTGTCACTGCGTATGACCGTATGATCTAGCTGCGACCTCAATATTAACTTCCAGGCCAGTAGAGGCCACGGGTACTTACGTTCTCTTGCTACTGCTCTGTCATCTAATCCCTTAGAAATCGGATCACAGATTTTTAAGTTACGAGAATATGTGTCTAAACTTTGATGTACTGTGCTGCATTTGAAATCACGAGGACCTACTTTCTTTCGCGTTTGTCCTGAGATGCACCAGAAACACAAATGGTAGTGCTCTTCTGACCTGAAAATGCTATTTGTGGAACGGCCCGCAACCGTGACCTAATATTTACAGTTCCAAAGATCCAAACCTTAACATTGACATTAGCATCACTTGGTACTACGTTCCCTAAACATTGCAAATAAGCAATATTAAGAGATGCTTTCTATTTGTAAACATATGCTTTACATATTAATAACTAAAAGTATTTAAAAGTTAAATTACGAGTCATTAACAGTTTTGAGTTGAATTGTAGTCATTATTGGCACAAACGCGCCACTTGAGTAATTATATGTAATAGTTCACTCCGGTTTGCTTAAATATTGCGAGAAGTCAGTTCCTTTGTGCAGGTTTTAGTATGAAACCTAAAATTCGGAATTTAAAGCTAATTTCTAAAGTATTTCGTTATTTGGATATTAATTCTACGCACTTGATATATTTTAAAGAGTTGCTTTTAAGTCACGTGCATTTTAACGTGAATTTCATAAGCACGTTTCACGTGCATTTAGTGAGTCATATGTCTGCATGCACACAAAAGGCTTTTTGGTGATACAGTATTTAACGCGCTTACCTACTGCACCGGTAATCCGGGCTTGACTCCCATCTCTCAATAGTGTATTAAAAACACAACGCTTACTTACTGCTCAATGTGGGCCAGGGGTTGGTTCCGTAGGTTTTAAGGGGCTCCTGGGAAAAATACAGGCCCAACTGACGTAGTAGTAACGCATTCGTCTATCAATGCCATTAACGAGGGTTGGACTCCCAATAGTAGAACGGTTTTCCTGCTACTCGTAGTCCGGAGTTTGCTTGCCTTAGCGGCGGAGGTTCGAATTCTTCGGAGAACTGCAGGTCCCGGCGCAGCGTGGTCTTTACTGTCCTTGCGTCGTAAAAATCATAGACAAAATAGTACATATACTATTTACCACTGGCGTACACAAGGGAGGGTGATAGAGCCATAACCTCCCAATTGCGATGCAATTTATCTATGTACATAAGAATATATGGAGTTGTATATCTGTTCCCCCATTATAAGCCTGTAACCCCAATGAACTTTCTACGTACACCTATGCTATTTACGAACAGGTGTCAAAGGGAGATTGTGGACATAAAGTGTGAAGGAAGGACGTAGCGAGGTGCCTTGGTTAGCCCCAGGTCAAAATCGGAAGCTCCAAGGACATACACAAATCTATCTGGATCACAGGGTATGTTTGTAGGTAGCCCAATAAGCCAGAAACCCAGATGTCAAGGTATATCCGCCGAAAACCCAAGATGAAAGACAAAATGTAGGTCCCCCTCCGCATTTTCGGTTACCTAGATAACGAATAGACCATGGTAAAGGCATTCGAACCCACAATCAAGACTACCTTTACTTTCGATCGTACCGAAAGGCCAGTCACATTGGCGTACGTAGGAGGGGTGTTGGTGGGGTTGTAACCAGGGATTTATCCAGGATTCATAAAAAAAAAAAAAACCTCCTCACCACATTCCCCAATAATTTTGAAAACTCTACATTGGTGGCTAGCCATCGAGTTTTCGTATTTATTTTTGTCAAGGAGTGGGGGGTCCATTTTACATTCTAATGAAATACAAGTTGTTGAGAAAATTATTGGTATAACAATTAATTAATAATTGAATATGGACTTCAAGATAATTAATTGCAAGATCCTAGATAACCGAAGAGAGATCCCAAAATAATCAGTGGCACACAAGACAAGTGTCTAAGAGCGACATTTGTTGGGGGATGGCAGTAGCTATGAAAATTCAAAAATAAAATATTAATTATTGTACAGGGTGGCAACACACACAGGGGCGGACTAGGCCGACGGTGCACCCTCATGGGATATAGAACTCGCGCCCTTTGAAAGGAACCAGTCCTCCCCTGCACACATTATCTTCCATATATTTCTTGGCCTACCTCTTCTTCCATTCCCTTAAGGATTCCAGTCTAATGACGGTGTACTAATAATGGTCTATTTCTTCCAGAAGTGTCTTTCCTAAATAGCAATATTTCGTTTTTCTAATTTATCGGATCGCGCGAGTCCTATAACCCATGAGGGCGCACCGGCCAGGGGGCCGGTTGGGCGGCGCGCAGTGGGGCCAAATACATTAATTGTTGGCAAAAACCCTAACAAAAAGTTAACAATACACAGTAAATGCAGTCGGGAATTGAGAGTCGAATAGTGTACGCGTAAAATATAATGTAGGGAGGACGTGGAGAAAGAACGACACCCTTCAAAAGTAGTGGAAACTTGGGTGTTCTTGCGGTTTTACATTCTGACTGCAAAGAAACGAAAATGAGAGTAGTATGTTCGTTTAAAGTAACCTTTCGCACTTATTGCTATTGAACTACTTTTCACATGGTATCCTTACCCGCAGATTAGTACATCATTTTTTAATTATGTTTCATGTGCTATGATTAATAGTATTTTATAAAGCTCATTTAATATTGACGCATTAAAAAAAAGTTAAGTTTTGATGGTTCTATATTTGTTTATGGAAATTTAATTTAATCAGTCCATATCATGTCCGTAATTTTAATATATATGTTTCCTTATAAGTTGATCTGGCTGAAACATAAAAAAACCTTGCCCATATTTGCCTCATTTGGAAATATTCCATTTTATATAAGGTGGCCATAATTTAAGTCTTCCTATTTAGAGTCAACCTGTAACTTGATCTAAGAATGCAAATGTCTCCAAATTTGGCAAGTAGCTTAGCTAGACCATGTGCAAGCGATTTTGTGAAGAAAAGATTATACAGAGTGGTTATAAAATATAAAAATACAGGCCTGAGAAAATTTTATCAAGTACCAAAAGTTCAATAATTTGGTTGTCCGTAACTTCCGTTAGAATCGGATTATTTTCAAAAATTTGACATTGTTATTTTCAGAACAAACAACTCTTTAAAATAATATCAAACATGACATACATTCTAATTGAAAATAGTCAGGCGCCCAGTTTTTAAGGGCGCTCATAATTTTTGTACCGCAAAATCAAGTACGCTTGACTTGATAACAAATAAAGTTGATTTTGCTCAAATATATTGAGGCGTTCAAAAGTTATCAATTTTTTTCAACTTTTCGGTACAATGTACGACGGAACAGTCCGACCCTACTCCTCAGTTCAATATCAGTTACCTTTTTTTTTATTTTATTCTTATTTTTTATTTCATTTATTTATTGTTTTGCCCAGAGTATGTTTAATATTGTACAAAGGTAGTTATTTGTAAAAAAAATATATATTCTAAATTAAGTTGCACAGTAATATCGGACATTTTCACCAACACAAAAAGGAAAAAAATAAGACGCAAAAAATGAAATGTGATTATCTGTAACAAATCATGCATATATTGCTCATAATATATAAAATACACATGAAAAACTACATGAAATACACACAAAAATATTTGTTCAAGATCTTCAGTAGAAATGCTATGTGTTAAAAACTTGTATTTATTGAAATTTATGTAAATATCCATGATCATTACGCAGAAAAACTCTTTCTATATACTGAAAATAAAATTATGTCGAATTCTTTTAAGGTAAATCTGGATTTTTCTTACGCAATAATTACGATTCTGAGAAAAACAAGTGAGAAAAAAAAAAAAAGGTAACACCGCAAGAGGAAAAGAAGGAAGGTCAAGGTCAATCCAACCCTTCTTGTAGAGGTACTGTCAATACATGTATCTTCAAACCTTCTCCACTCGTATTCTTACGTATCTTTCCTCCTTTATAAAAGGCTTTAGCTTTTTATGGCGCAAGAGCATCTGGGCTATACTGCGCCAACTTTTATAAAAGGAATTCAGTTTGTTTCACTCTTTCTAACTGACAGTGTGTTCTCGTGTTGTGATGTAAAAAAAAGAAGCAGGAATTTTTCCCTCAACGCGAACAGGTGCGCGGGGTGTTTCACACCCCACAACTTATTTATTACTTATTATATTATTACTTTATTATATTATTACAATTTGTGAAAAAAAAAGTCCACCCTTGCTTCTGAAACTGGCCAAACTCTTTCCTGTTGCCTTCAAAGTCACAATCTTTTGGAGTAGAATGACAAAGAGAAAATTCCACTTATTGTTCCCTGTAAAATTGGACGTTTTTAATGAAATAATGCTATATAATCAGATGGGGTGCAAAGCACCCATGAGGAACGCATGTTTTCGTGCTCGCTGGTTAAATTGGGTGTTCTCTAATTGGAATATCGGCAGTAATAACAACTTTGAGGCCTTCTAACGAAAACCTTTGATGGAATCGCATCTGGCTGTGAGAATTATAAAATGCCATGGGGGTTCAGTTCGCCGAAAGCGTATCTGAGGGTGTATTTTATGGACTGGACATCGGCGTACTCAGAGGTCGGTTGGGCTGTAGCCGCCCACTGCAATGAAATTCTGCATATTTAACATAGGAATACATGGAGTACTAACTCTGTAATCCCCCTTATGAACTCTCTGCGTACGCCTATGGGACGATATGCATAAATATCTTTAGGATGAATCATCATTAAAATTTGATGTGCAACAAGACGTTTATTGCGCAAATATAAATGCATATGAATGCTATATAAATATGTTCTGAAGGTATGCTCTTCGCAGATATTTTTGTTCGTTAATTCTTGTTTATGATTATCCATATGAAAGTAATTTGTACATAAGGTAATTAATATTCACTTAATTACAAAAAAAAATAATGCATTGTTTAAGAAATTCACCTCTAACACCCTAGGCAATACAAGCATATCAAAAATAACATTTCCATATATTAAAATTTTTTCATAGAACCGTCGACTTAAATATATGAAGGTGTGGAGGGTATACTGCATGTATATTTCTTCATCTGAATTATTTTAATCACATATTTTCTTTTCTTCCAATTCCGGACGAAGGGATAGGGGTTTAAGGCTTTGACAAAAGATCTCTTCTTTGTTTTGTTAGAATTTCTTCCCATATTCGTCCCCTCCCCCATTCTTTAGATCTTCTATGGGCTGATGTTATTCTCCATATAATTTTATTCCACCCTTTCTTCTTAGCTTTTATTGAAGTTTCCAACATAGTGCTTGATCACCCATAAGATGCAATATCTTATTTAATACGAAAGTTTGTTTATTTTCTAAATGCACTTACGTATATGCAGAATACAGAATGCAACAAATAAATAGCAAATCGGTGTACCAACTTATGTCTCAATATGTGTGTTTGAATGATATTTCCTTTCTCAGAGTTGACACAATTGCCAGCTTGTAAACACCTAAAGACATCGGAACATGTTGTAGATTTTCGAGGTGAGGGGATTGAAATGGCTAATACTATTTGACACTCACATTTAAAATAATTAGTCATCTCAATTCACCAAGAAAAATTACAAAATTGTGCTCCGATGGCTTCGTATGATGATCAGTTGGCGATTGTGTTAACCCTGAAAAGGATAATAACATCTTGCAACCCTTAAATTAAAAGAGCCGCGTTCCTGCACTCTGGTGATTAAGCAGGTTAGAGTACTCAGGTTTGTACGGAGGGGGACTCAGGTTCAACTCGGGGTGAAGACGCTGACTCTTTTTCCTCTCTATTAAAAACAGAAACAAAATAAAATGGAAAAAACAAAAACGAAACGTAAGTTTGGGCCCAAACATGGGTGTCAAAAGTTATTACCCATCTTATATCTCAATAGTTATGATATAGGCACACGCAGAAAGTTCGTAAGGAGGTTACAAGCTTATGATGGGGGATTATGGAGCTACAACTTTATATATTCATATGTATATATACAAAATTGCATTACAATGGGGGTTACAACCGCCTGCACAACCAGTAAGTTATGCATTTGACCATAAGGACATAACGTCTGATCCTTGAGTTTTTTCTAAGATTCGAGCCTTTAGTCTTTCTTTTTGTTCTTCGGAAAGCACCAGTTTACCGCTGCCAACGACGCCTTTTCGCATAAAATTTCCTACGGGTCTATGTCCGTCTTCCAAAGCCTTCTTCGTGAGCTGCATCAGATGCTGGCCATACTTATCCGACACATCCGCATCCGTGAAGTGATTAAAGATGTTATCCGTTTCCTGCTTCATGTATTCAAATCCGCTGTACTTTACAACATTGTCGACTTGTTGTTCAGTTAACTCAATTCCCAAGAAATCAGCGATCTTCAAGACGGTTCCTCGATGGTCTGCTTTGACGGATTCGTAGGTGAGGAAGAGGATGTTGGGTCGATGACGCTGCTCGTACCACGACAGCAAGTTGTCGAAATAATCGTTGTAATCCACCTTGCCTTCCACAAACAAATCGAAGAAGACGTCGAAGGTGCCATCGGTGAAACAGTAGACAGGAAAGAATTGAGTATGGTGAAAGAATGATACCACACAGTCTCTTGGATGTCTTGTTATGTAAATGTACTTGGCTTCTTCAGAAAAATTCAGGCGGTCAAAAGATAGATGCGTTTTTATGCAGCCCGGCTTCAGCATATTGCGGACACCATCTACGCCTCGGAATTCGAAGAAAGGAAAGCATTTGAAGTACTCGTTCGGAGTCATTTCGGAATGGTCTCCTTTTTCGAGAATTAGTTTCACAATTTGGCACATCCAGGTTGTGCCACATTTTGGATACGAAGCAACAACTGTATCATCTGGGCCAAGCTTAAAAGTTGAGGCAGATCGAACACCTTCTGGCAAGTATGATTCAGCCATTAAAAGGCCATCAACATCCTGATATTTCGGTGTCCTCTTGTGAGTCATTTCTTTGCGTAGCTGGAAAATGAAAATGGCAACGTTTTAATAAACGTACTTTTTTAACACTTATGGTTAGAGTAACTTGCTGAAAGGGCCAGGGCAGTATTTATACGGACCCTTAGATAGTTTAAAAAAGGGCCCCCTTCCTCAAGTCAATCGCGTTTAATAACAATGTATGTCTGTTATGTTATGTTATGTTATGTTATTAAAATTTCGCGTTGGATCTCTTAGATCCCCGAGCCCCTGGGCATTTGCGAAAAATTGAAATCTGGGGCTCTTTCGTTATGAAGGAGTTGATTATGAAGAACACCTTGAAGACATCAGAGGTATATACAGGGTGTCTCAGCACCAGGGTTGCAAACATCTAGGAGGGGTAGGGTACACCTAGACGAACAATGTTTGTCATAGAACCTAGGATCGCAAATCACTCACAGCGTTAGTTCTAAAACCGTCCAGCATGCACAAATAGTGACAACCAGTGCATGAGAAGCGCAAAATGCGATGTCCTAATCATCTATGCACTTGAGCAGCTGACCTGAGTTTTATCTGGCGCTTTTCACGCACTGGTTGTAAATATTTGTGCATGCTGGACGGTTTTAGAACTAGCGCTGTGAGTGGTTTGCGACCCTAGGTTCTATGACAAATATTGTTCGTCTAGGTGTACCCTATCCCTCCTCGATGTTTGCAACCCTGGTGTTGGGACACCCTGTATAAAAGAAATAAAAGCTAGGCTTTGACGAAGACAGGCTCAACGAGCAATAAGAGAGCGAGGGAGGGGATGGATGGATGGATGGATGGATGGATGGATGGATGGATGGATGGATGGATGGATGGATGGATGGATGGATGTAGATAGGTAGGTAGGTAGGCAGAAGAAAAATTTTAATATTAATAAATTACTAAATCATAATAGTAAAAAAACTAAGTTTCGAACTGGCGTTTTAAATTTGTTAAAGATCACATACAAAATTTTGACCTCCCACACACAATGATATGAGGGCCCAGGGATGCGGCCCCGCTAATTAGGCCCTTGTTATAGGGCTACAACTTCACATATCCATATGTATGTTTATACAAAATTGTATCGCAATACTGAGTTATGATCCCTATTAACCCCCTGCATACGTCAGTGCAACTATGGACCTTTTCTCCTGAATAGCCCCTTGCAAATGAATGAAATTATCCGCGCGAAAGATGCTTGCTTTTTGGTTTTACGGCTCAAAGACTACAGTGGTCATGCTGCGCCGGGACCTACTGTTTTCCGAGGAATCCGAACCTCTTAAGGCCTAGGGAACCAAACCCCGGACTACAGTGAGCAGTGCGATCTTTATGAGATCTCTGAGTAAGCGTTCTTTTTGCACTGCTGGGAGTCGAACCCGGATTAGCCGCGCAATAGGAGAACGCGTTACCACACTGCGCCACCGCAGGGCCAAAAAGATGCTTGCAGGTAAACAGTTCCCTGTGGTCCGGACTCAGTTCTGTATCTAGGCTTAATAGAAATTTGGTTTTACATTTTACTCATATACAGTGAAACCTGGTAAAGTAACCACCTGAATAAAATGGCCATTTTTTATAAGCGAGAACTGGTAAGGACTCGTTTTGCTTGTACCAAAATATGTCGTGTGAAAAGACGATTTGTCAACGATGATCATTGCAGTCCAGTCCTAAAGGTGGTCACTTTAGCCAGGTTCTACAGTATATATTTGAAATAGTGGTAATCGTAAAAGGAGGATATTATCGTGAAGGAAGTTGCTTGCTGAATTTTTTTTCCTGACTAAAAATAGGGTGGCCTTATCTGAAGTTGTGCCTTAAGAGGGGTGAGTTTCGTGAGAGTCGTTAAGAGAGAGAGAGGGGAAGGTTTTTTAATGAAGGCAATTCATGAAATAAAAACAGACGAATACGTAAAATAACAGAATTAGTAACATGTCGTCCTAATCCAACCCTGTAACAAGCTTCACGCAAAGCCCGATTTTAATAGGATAATCCCGACTATGACAAATTTGCCCCGAGCCCGATTTTAATAGGATAATCCCGACTATGACAAATTTGCCCCGATTTTATTAAAAAAACATGCGAATGAAATTTGGTGATGATTACGCCAAAGCTGTTATTTTGGCTGCTGTTACTTTTGTTCATCTGACAAAAAGAGCTGTCACCTTTGTTAAACAAAAGAGCTGCTATTTTTGTTCACTTGGTGTTACACAAAGGGATTGTGCAACGTCAGGTGCACAAAACAACATCCAGGGGCGGACAGAGACTTTCATCTGAGTGGTCAAGGACAGAATTTGCCATGGTCTTGGAATAACACCTTTCATTTATCATGCAAGTTGGAATTTTTTACAGTGAAAAAATATATTTTGGGGGATAATGACCCCTGTGACGCCCCCCATGTCCGCCCTTGACAATATCGGTAAGCGTATTTTTTCAAATGTTAATCAGTATAAGAGTTAATAAGAAGTAAATTGACTTTTAAAGCAACAGAAGAAGAAACAACAATCGCCATATTTGCCGTCGTATTTCGTGTTTTAACCAATAATTAATAATTATTATAGCCAATAATTAATATAATAATTTTGTAAAGCAAGGGTTTTCTGATAATTATGTTACTGAAACAGGAGAACGTAAAAAAATCAATATTTTGCGGAACTTCGCGTAACTGTAAATAAGGAAATTTGTCTTGTACTTAATTTATGGTCAATTTTAAAGAATGGGGAACTTTAAAATGCTGAAATAATACACTTCATGGAAACATGCATAATTTCGTTTATAAGATATTATATGATTGATGTGCCTGAAGTTGGAAACAATAGTTTTCTATTGCAATATCCTATGGTCCATTCACGAAAAGTAGTCCGATGGTACCGTTAGAAATAACGGGAGCTGACGTCACAAACGGCCTAGCCGACTACAACAGAAGGGAGAAAATTTTAGAACTGGCTTTTAGCGAACGTTTGTTTGAGTCAGAAACCAATTTTGAAATGAAGTTCTCCCCTCTGCTGTAACCGGCTAGGCCGTTTTGTGACATCAGCTTCCGTTGATTTCTAACTGTTCCATCGGACTACTTTTCGTGAACGAATTTACAGTAACAATTTACAGAACGATAGTACGTTATTTTGCTTTTTATTATACAATCAACATCCCACCTTAACAAATCAAAGAAATTATTTAAAAAATTGATGTATTATATACAAATTATGTAAAATTATTAATAATGTTGTTACATAATTATTAATAATGTTATTACATAATTATTAATAATGTTATTACATAATTATTAATAATGTTATTACATAATTATTAATGATGTTATTGCACAATAATTATTATTATTATTATTATTATTATTATTATGTAAACTATATGCATTCAAAAACCCAATATTTACAAATATTACAATATTATTTAACAGTTTAAAACCATAGTTTTTGAAAATTATGAGAAAGATATATTTTTAAATTCAAATTAATAAACTCTAGCACATTTGACACTATTTTAATTTTAGAACATGCAATAAATATGTACATTGTAGTTGCAATAGCAAATTTCACTTTGCTAAGTCTCTATTTTGTTGTGGTAAAAGTTGGAAACCCTACATTATAAAGGATAGCACTTTTTTCAAAGGTGCGATGGTATTTCGTAATTATTTCAGAGCCCTTTAGATACATAACCTTGGAACCATTGGCGTACGCAGGGGGTGTTGATGGGGAGTTGTAACCCCCCATTGCAATGAAATTTTGTATATTTAACATAGGAATGTGCGAGTTGTAGCTCTGTAACACCCCATCCCATTGAGCCCATAACTCCCCTTACGAACTTTATGCGTACATATATATGCTTGGAACAGCTCCAAGACTTTTGTTTCTCCTTGTCGATAATCTGCCATAAATGGCAGCTTCTGATAGGGGTCCCGCCGTAAAGTGAGAGGGCTAGTGTTGTTGGTTCATGGTTTCGCTGTTTGGCTTTGTATTTGAAGAAGCAGAAGGCGATACCTTTGTTTTCATTTGAAACTGTTAATAGTTTTTTCCTCCTAAATACATGGCTAAACTCTATGCACCAATAAGTGTCTTATAGAATAATCTATAAGAGAAACGGCTACGAAAAATTATTAAAAAGCCTAAAACTAGTTGGTCCACCTAAGAATATCTAGAGCCCCTGAAATATACGCCACTGTCAACTTAAGTCAACTACCATTTTCAATCCACTGGGGGATGGAGGCCTCTCTGTTATCACGCATATTCGTATCCTGGTAAAGGAAATACAGACGAATCAGCCTTAAACTCAATGGTTACAACGATTCTCTTGTAGGTTTTCAAGTTTTTTGTAAGTTTCGTGAAATTCGATTGAGAATTTGGCAAGTTATTGGCAAAAAGCATTCGGAAGGAAATGGAGTGTTTCAAAGAAACGTTTTTATCTTCGTGGATGCACTTCCTATTCTTACGAAAATGCATAGAAGCATTGCACATAGCAAGTAAAACCATTTTTTTTATAATTGATTGATCATTTCCAGCTTTTTATGATACTGGGTGATTATCAATATTTTATTTTGCTTCAATTTTTTAACGATCCCCTAAATGTACTCGTCACTGAAAAGTTTGATTCTGAGCATCTTCTTTAGTATTTCTCCAGAAATTGAAAAAAATCTATCCAACTATCCCTTGCTTTCTAGATGGATGGATGGATGGATGGATGGATGGATGAGTAAGTGAGTGAGTGAGTGAGTAGGTAGGTAGGTAGGTAGGTAGGTAGGTAGGTCGAAAAAGCAGTGGCGTAGCAAAAAAGTTCAAAAATTATGAGGGGGGGGCGCTCAAGTAGCCTTAAAGAAGATCATGTGGTACACGGCATTAGAGAAAATAATGTATTTTGGTATTCAATGGGGGGACTCAAACCCCCCCCCCATTGGATGTCACCATTCCACACACACTTTCCTACGCCATCGAGGGAGAGGCTGACTAGATTGTTAATATAGTCCGTTCGCGCAGACCTGACGCCTGATAACCGTTACCAGACGGGTTATTCCATTGCAGCTTAGGGAAGGGCGTCTTGCTGTAACTGGTTTTTCCCGCGCGAAAAACCAGTTCCTCCAAGACGCCCTTCCCTAAACTGCAATGGAACAACCCGTCTGGTAACGGTATCGGGCGACAACTGAGCGCGAACGCATTATACTATTTGTGGCCGTGATTTATGCAGCATTCACCTCCGAGCTATACAGGACCACTGGGCTATCGGTTACACCTTTGGCGAGAAACTTGGCTGAGTTTTTGGCGAGATGAATTTCATCTAGGTGACATCGGCGAAACAAAATGTAAACAAGCTATCGTTTTCTCTTAGCACTTGCTTTAGACCGTTAAAATTCTATCAAAAACGGCTTCGTTGGTTGCCGTTACTTAAAACAACACTCATCGAAAAGCTACAATACTAAATATTTCCTGTATTCAAAGTTTTAACTCATTGCCAGTCAACGATAACATCCTCTTTAAGGAAAACAAATTTCATTTTAAGCAAATTTTAATTTACTATTTTATTTGTAAATTCGTACCTAAATATTTCGAGCTTTAATTTACTTTTGAAGGCGTTTGTAGATAAGACATCCCTACCCAAAAACCTCTTCGCAATTAGATATTTATCATAAGCATCTGTTGCTATATACTCACGGCAGAGATACAATGGCAGAGAAATATATGTAATCTACTCCCACGAAGTTTAAAGCTCCATTAATTAGAATCATGTATTTATCAAACACTCAAGTACTTACCAAACAAGTTATAAAAATCAAGGAACTATTGAAAATTACATCAAATATCTGTGTAATAGAAGCCTGTTTTCAAGAAGCGAAGCTGGCGGTTTGGCGACAATTCTGAATCTCATGGCTTTTTATTTCACGTCAGTGAATAGGATGGGGGAATAGATGTTCGCGCATGCGCATGATGAAGTTAATCACGGCGGTTTATCCATCCAATTGCGTAGTCATTCAGAAATTTCAGGGGCTTGACTAGGTTTAAAGGTCATGTGATAATGTGTTAAACAAAAACAAAAACAAAAGTGTATTTATATTTAATGGGGAGCTTGAATCTCCTGAACTCCAACCCCGCTTCCTACACAAATGATTGCATGCGATAGAGAGGTAACGATTGCCATCTTAAACAAATATGGAGTTAGGGTGGGGAAACCGCGGCCTTATGGCCACATGGGACCTTCGAGGCTCATAAGTGCTGCCTTTTAATCGAATTAAAATTTTGTAGAAAAATCCTTTTGTTTTTGTCAATATGATTCTGCTCGTCTTTTTAATTTGCATTATAACCTTAAAATGAACCTAAGTATAAAATAACAGAAAAAGATTCAAGGAAACATTCATCCTTGATTAATTGACACAATCAAAACACATGCGGCCTTCGTACATTTCAGTTAATTTAATGTGGCCTTCCAACATTAAAGGTTTCCCACTCCCTGTTTTAAACCATTGAAGACATTGATTATATACAGTGCAATTTAAAAAGAAAAGAACAGAATGCGACAAAGTACTTAATACCATTTGATTCCTAAATATTTTTACCATTGATTATGTTAGTGATGATAGGATGTTAGAATGACTTTCACCAATATTAAACATGTAAAGAAATAATACTTATAAAATAATAATGAAAATTTAATTCAATTCAATTTATTTCAAGCCAAAAAAACAAGAAAAGAGGTTATTATAATAAGCGTAGATGCATAAATACTCTACTACACTAAGGTGAGCTACAATTGAATATCAAATGTTAGTATCCTTGACATTTCTTCCTTTCCCTTTGACCTATGGATGCCATAGGTAAAGATAGTTATATATAGAAAACCATCTGACCTGCCATGACACCATTCCTTTCTTCAATGTGACCAGGGAATTAAATAACACATAAATGAATATATTACTCCATTAGAATAATTATATAGCAAGACTAGTAAAAACTCAACGTTTTCTACAATGATAATCAATATACATAAGAAATAAAATAAAAAAAAAGCAATATACAAACTAAAGTAAACGGAAATATAAGATCTTAATATTTTTTAAAGGGCCCAAAAGAATTTATCAATTTCATGTTTTCTGGTAAACTAATCCATAAGCCAACACCTGTCCTATTTAGATTTCTAATTATGTATTCTGTTCGTATAAAGATTTCTAATTATGTATTCTGTTCGTATAAAGATTTCTAAAAGGAAACCCGATTCCTAATATTATATTCATGAATAAGATAGGGCAAGGTTATCAATTTATTATTTCTGCGGAATTTTATTCTTCTATAAAATAATATAATTATCTTATATTTAACTAATTTGCTGAAAATCAGTACATTATAATTCGTATTTAAATTTCAAATTATTCCCCCATTTCAGTACCTTATAATTCTCAAAAATCTTCTTCGTATAGTTTCTATTTTTTTACAACATAATTTTTTCGTCATACGAATAATAAGAAATCTGCTTAAATTTATGGTTAAAAAAGAAAATTCATAATTTTTTCGTCCTCTGACCATAATGACATGACGTCTGAACTTCGTGTTTTCTCAGCTATTCGAGCTTTAAGCCTTGCTTCTTGTTCCACTGAAAGTACAACTTTTCCTTCTCCTACAACACCCTTCCGAACAAAGGTCCCTATTGACTTATGGCCATCTTGTAGAGCTCCTTGCAGGCAGGAATTATAATGCTCGTTACCTTCGCTAATTTCTTTTGGTTTTACGAGTTTACTGAAGCAAACATTGGTTTCCTTCTTCATGTATGCAAAACTGCTGTATTTAAGGACATTGTCGACTTGTTTATCTGTAAGTTCACATCGCAAGAAGTCAGCAACTTTTAGGATCGTTTCTCGATGATCAGCTTTGATGGATTCATACGTCAGGAAAAGGATGTTGGGCCGATGCCTCTGCTCATACCACGAGAGTAAGTGGTCAAAGTAATCATTGTAGTCTACCATGCCTTTGACGAAGAGATCGAAGAAGTCATCGAATTTGCCATTGGTAAATCTGTAAACTGGAAAATATCGGGTGTGGTGACAGAAGGAGACGACACAATCCCGTGGATGTCTCGTCACATAAATGTATTTTGCTTCCTCGGAGAAGTTGATGCGGTCAAAGGGAAGATGGGTCTTGATGCAGCCTGTTTTGGACATGCCGCGAACACCATCTTCTCCGTAAAAGTCAATATAAGGAAAGGACTTAAAATATTCTTCTGAACTCATTTCTAAATGTTCTCCCTTTTCCAGAATCAGTTTTACTATTTGGCACATCCAAGTTGTTCCACATTTCGGGTATGTAGCAACCACAATATCATCAGCTGAAGGCTTGAACCTCATAGCATATTGAACTGCTTCTTCTAAGTAGACATCTGTCAATCGAATGCCCTCGATCTCAATGTATCTTGGGGAAGTCTTGGACTCCATTTTGTTTTCAAGCTAAAAATAATCGAATTTTGAAAATTCTTATATTAAGCAATTTTAAAAATTATAAACCTAGTTTAATGTCAAGTGAGATTCTCTCTTCTAACAGATCATATACGATTCATTATTCTCTATTTTCTCTTTTTAAAGCATTTGCCACATTTTTCTGTTTCTAAATTATTTTTTGTACGCAAGTCGCACTTTATTGAAAATTTTCACCCCACTTTTACGCAAATCGGACAAAATGGTTCAGAATTTTAGGTGCGCGCAAGTCGAACATAATCAACTACAAGCGTCATTCAAACTCCCCTCTGTGAGCAAATATGAAGCTTGACTATGGACAACTTCTTAATTAATAGGCAATCTTTTGACAGCTTTTTAAACTAAAGTGATGAATCGAAGAAGCTAACGTCCTATAGGCGAGACTGGTATTGATATTTATGGATATCAGACAATTTTCATCATAGCTTATGATATGGCAATATTTGGTGATAAATTACTCACAAAGAAAAGAATGATTTCCGAAAAATTATTCCTTCCTTTACGAGAAATTTATTATCTAACCCAATACTTGTCTAAAAACAATAGTTTTGTTTTTTTCGTGACAATCTATCTGCATTGGTTTTGGTTTAATTCTTAATTTTTTTAATTGTATTTTTTACTTCAGCCTTATACGAGGGAAGTTGAAATATAAACAGAAATTTCATCACTGCTGATATTATTTTTAGCGTTGGTACAAATGATAAAACTGGTCATTAACGGTGAATAACAGCAACAACTTGGCATCATTCTTTTAAATTCATACTTTTTTAAGATCAAGAAATCCTCATTCATTTTCTAATCGCAGTGCTCCGAAGGACATAATAAAAACACTGGAACACCTATTTGCCTAATTTACAATCATCCCCACAACTACGGGCGGAACCAGAAATCTTTCGGGGGGGGAGGCGATTTGTCTCCGATTCCTATTTTCACCCTTGTGTCTGGCACTTTTAAATTCTCTTTCCATGATATAATCCAGGTTGAAGCAGCAATCACTCGAAACTTCACGCCTTGGATCCGCTCTTGCCCGAAATCAATGCCAGCTTAAGATTTTGACCGCCCTAGACGGAGGTGGCAATTTTATGTTATATAGAAGTATAGTTGTAATAGAGTGTCAACACTACTCCTCGCGTTGGTAGAAAAACTACGTTAGTTCTCAATAGCTTCTATATTAATTTTCTAATAGAGAAGCGGCTAACAACTCAGAAACGGTATCGTATACAACTCGGATGGTTCAAAATTGACTTATTATGTTAATTCCAGCTGAATATTTTATGTGAATGTTGATCCAAAGGTGTGAAAATACTGATAACTACAGCGATAACATCGTTTTGATAATCAACTATTTTCATGTAACCGCTGTATATTACGGTCCCAGAAAACGCTCCATAGCACATTCCGTTTGACTAAAGCGGTTTGTTCTTTTTTTGCTCCGTCCTTCAAGCGATGCCATTGGAAGAGCTCAAGATTCCTTCCATCCAGATCACACCATCTTTTATCCATATTACACCAAATATTATTTATATCACACCACCTCTTATTCATATCGCGCCAAATCTTATTCATATCCCATCAAATCTTATTTATATCCTACCAACTCTTATTCATATCACACCACCTCTTATCGATATCACACCAAATCTTATTCATATCGCACCATCTCTTATCGATTTTACACCAAATCTTATTCATATCGCACCACCTCTTATTCATATCGCACCAAATCTTATTCATATCGTACACCAAATCTTATTCATATCGCACCATTGTTGCTGTTTGTTTGTGTTTTATGGCGAATGACCAAAGGTCTGGCTAGGGCCTTGACCTACGATTTTTCCCATAAATCTTAACCTCTAATGTCGAAAATGGAACCAAGCCCCTGAATTACGGTGGATAGAAGAACAGGATTCCACGATACAGTTGAGTCGAATTCTGGTTAATGACGTAGTAGACAAATATCCTATGCCACGGCACGGTATGTGACAGTGGACATACATTTTCCCGAGGAATCTGCATGTCTTAAATGCTGGATATCCAACTTCCGGACTACAATGAGCAGTTGCTCAATAAGCGTTTTTTCCCACCGTTTGGTAGCCGAATCCGGATTAACGAAAATTGCCGCTGCACCACCACCTGCATTACTATTGTATAACATCGCGGTGTAATTCCGAGGAATTCAGACCTCTACTTTCAAAGGAACCAAGTCCCAGATTACGGTGGACAGAAGAACAGCGTTCCACGATACAGTCGAGAGTCGAATCCGGGTAAATAACATGGTAAACGACTACCTTACACCACGGCACAGTATATGGCAGTGGACATACATTTTCCCGAGGAAACTGAAGGTTTTGAATGATGGAAAACCAACCTCCGGAATCTAGGGAGCAGTTGCTCGGTAAGCGGTTTTTTTTTTTTTTCCGTTGGTAGTCGAATTAGGATTAACGAAGGCCACTGCGTTACCACAGCAGATCCTCCGTTTTTATTGCATAACACCATCAATTTCATGCTTCGATGACAACATATACTCCTTAACATACATGTTTCAAATAATTTGAACAGGTTATCCTTTAGAACAGTGGTTGCCAACCGGTGGTCCGCGAGAAAATTTTGGTGGTCTGCAGAAAAATCTGGACATTATTTGCCATTTTTAATGTTTTATTAATAATAAAACAAAAACAATATTTTAAGAAATTCTAATATTCTGAATGACAATTGTCGCGATTATATTGCACTAGATTCATGAAATGTACTTGATAGGTTCCTAAACGTTTAAGTACTAATTTCTAACTTTCTGTTAAAATAATTAATTGTAAATTTTTATATTTGGAATGCAGTTGAGATAATTATCTACAATTAGTGAAAAACCTCTCACTTGCCTCAATGGGGTTGCCAGGAAAAGCTCTGTATTTATGTTTTTTAAAGAAATCATTAATGGTCTATGGGATTTAAAATTATGAATTTAGTGGTCCGTGAGGTCCGAAAGGTTGGCGACCGCTGCTTCAGAACATCCTAGGAAATGTCTTAAATAAAAAAATAAAGAAATATGGTTTGGAACATTTTAAGAGACATATGATATACAGGTTGAAACTAAATGTAAATAATGTGACTATCGTAAAAAAAAAGATCGGTTTCTAATTAAAATATGAAAATTAAAATTAAAGAAAACCCTATCAGATGCGAAAGATAAATATTATTTACGAAAATCTAATTTTAATATCGTCGTACTTTTCGTTTTACACAAGGGGGAGGGATGTCAAACATGATAATTCCATTTAATGATGCCGTTTAACGAAACGGAAAATTTTCAAATTTTTGTAAGTAGGAATTTCCTAGGAATTACATTGAACTTATAGTTAACTAATAGGAAGAAATTGTGTTCGTCCATTACCTATGAAAACGACGTGAAGCAACGAATCGTTTGTTGTTACCAGACAAGCTTTCAATCTCTAAATTGGCATAAAAGTCATGAGTTTCTAGAAAGTGAGATACAGTAATCTGAGACTGACTTTTGTACTTCAATCGTTCCATTGATAAAAAGCTAGTTATCGATGTTCAAAATTTGTATCGATGTCCTTTATCGAACCACTGGCATGTTATTGGGTACATCTGTCACAGGTTGAGAACGAAGCGATTTTCTCATAATGACATTAAAAAAAATGAATCATTTCATGTACACTCAAGAAACTGTCGTTAATCCGTCTATTCTTTGCATAGATGAGCGCCAGATTATCGGGAATGCCGGATTGATGAGAGCTCTGAAAAAAGTTCAGTTGTTTACTAATTTTCTAAAGTTGCAAGTTTACTGCACATGGTACAAAATAAGCCTCCCTCGCGGCATCATATAGAAGGGTAATCCCGTCTTTTTTACGCCAGAAACAGAGGCCGGCCGAATTATCGAGGACCGGATTAACGAATTTCAACTGTAATATAAAATACAAAGCAACAAGAACAAGCTTTGGGATGATTCTCTCAAGTTGCATATTCGTCGAGTTATATAAAACTTCAACATTAACTGAACGAACACCTCTATTCAGTGACCACCTCCCTTAATAACAACTTTTTCTGGAAACAGATTTCCTCACCCCTCTAGACCCAATGCTAAATTTACCTCCATTGAGAGAACATTTTCCTGAGCGATCGTTTTTTCACAGAACCGACAGTGGTCGCCTTAGGGAGATTTTACTGTACGTTGGACGAATGTTTAAGTTTTACTAATTATAGTAAGCACTGATCAATCATGTTTTTTGTTGATTTTGGTATTTACCGAAGCGAACATCTTCTCTGCGAGAATAAGACGAATTATGCGAGTTTTATCTAAATACAGC